>VWZF01000157.1:572304-786924 GCA_013396755.1 Sclerurus mexicanus | reverse complement strand
GGAAGGACAAGAAAATTTTTCCTCAGACATGCAGAAATCATGAAGTGCCTTTATTTCTTGCTTAGTTTCCTGGTTTCTGAATAAGTGAAACGAGGGTGCTGCATGACTTTCCTAAATGTGAGTCATCTCCTAAGCAGTTTTCTCCTATTTAAGTGATGTTGTAGGAGCGCCAGGCTGAACTTAGTGTTTGGTTGTGTAATGAAATAATGTACTTTTTAATATTTTTTAACAATTTTGAAAAAATTAACTATTTTAATACATGAAGTACAAAGTCTACTCCAGTGACTATTTAAAATCTACAGGCTATTGCTGTGTATATACATACTATGCAAATACCTATGAGTCAGCTACATAAACTCAACAAATGCTTTCTCAAGCCAAATTTCTGGTCTGAAATATTGTATGAAGAGTTAGGACTTCTGAGTAACAGTGAGCTATAAAGTTCTCATAGCTGGTTAGTTGTGCAAGTTAGTCAGTCGGTGGGACTCCAAGCACACAGTATTTTCTTACTTTGGAACTCATGTTCTAACACACACACTTTAATTACAGGCATTTCAAGAAGATCTGGAACAGGAACAAGTCAAAGTGAATTCTCTAACCCATATGGTAGTGGTGGTGGATGAAAACAGTGGAGACAGAGCTACTGCTGCACTGGAAGAGCAGCTTCAGGTAATGATTAAATGGCAATGTTGGTCCCAAAAAAGTAGGAAATTTTAAAAATAAGCAAAACCAAATGGTGAATGTATACGGTATCGTAATTTGTAGACAAATAGTCATTATCAAGAAATATTAACATTATATTGTTTTTTCTAAAACAATTTTTAGGGGAAAGTCATAATTTATTCCCATTATTTTTCTCATGGGCATTTTGAAGGGAATCATCTCAATCAATCCTTAGTTTCATTTTTCTGCTTCAGTGTATATCCTTTTCAGTACATATGTTTTTTACAGTGGTTTGTCATTTAGGATTCTTATGAGAAGACTTTGCAGAGTACTAGAATCGTGAGAAATTGGCAGCAACATCTCTGCAATCCCAACCTATTCTAAACTATTTTGGCCCAAAACCTGAACAATCAACAGAGAAAACCTTCCATAACTTTTATTTTTCTAAATACAATTGAGTATTTTTAAAAGAATGACACGTTGGAGAGATGTGTGATAAAGCTAGCAGCCAAGATATTCTACAAGTTTGTCAAATAACTTGCTTATAATAAAAGTTTAATACTTCACTTGCATCTTTGATAAGTTGCTATTACTTTATTATTTTTATTTCAGTGCTTTTATTGTAACTTGTGAATGAAATTAAGTGGATAATAAATGTTAAAATACATTGAAGGAGGATTCTCTTATGTTGGGGGTAAGGTCTCCAGGGACACTGCTCAAGAAGAAATGCTATCCTACAACCAAGATTCGTTCCATTTTTCTCTTTCAGAAAGAAGAAAATGCTTTTATTTTCCTTCATTACCCAGGAAAATAAAAAGTTTATGGGTTTTGAATCATTAAACCCCAAGTTTTATCTAGAGAAGCTATCAATACATTCAGCTGGAAGGTATAGCTGTAGCACAGATGAGTATCTGTGTGCTATCTTGAATCTAGCTTATTTGGGTACCAGTACCAGTAAATCAGTAATTGGCTTAGAATTTAGAGTAGGTAGTAGATGTTCTGCTAAGATGCTGAGCAGTGCCGCTTCAAAAATGAGTCTGTTTTCTTTGCTGCTTAGTTGCTCAAGATTATTAGACATTTAATCTAGTTTCACAGCTTCAGGAAGATATCTGAAGAGTTAAGAGCACATCAGGAGATATAGCTGCACCTCCTATTATTACAGTGGTTGCAAAGGTGCCATTTTTATCCTGTGCAACATCTGTGGCTGACCCATATTGGAATACAACCCAAAACAGAACTCGGACATTACTGCAATACCTTAGAGAAACATAATGAATTATGAGTGTAAATGGAACACAATGAAAATACAGCATCTGTACTAGTGGACAAGGCACCTGATACTGAGATGAAGTGTGCCCAATTATTATTGTCTTTGAAAAAGTATATTCCTTGAAAGATGCTAGCAAGACAATTGCTGAGGGCCCTCACCCTACAGCACAGGCCTCTGAGCAGAACATGGGGTGGTGTGTAACAGCCCATCTGCTCTTCTGCTCCCTCCTTGAATCACACTGAAGAATCTGAAAGAAAAGCTCAATAATCCCATTGCTCTGGAAGTCAAACATTATATAGCAAGATTATAAATGTTAATTAAAACCAAATACAGATATAATGCTATGGGGTTTAAAGCATTAGGGAGGTGTGGAAACATTCATACTTCAATGCCCAGGAGAACTGACTTACCACAGACCACCTACTATCCTAGCAAAATGTTACACCTCTTCTGTGTACAGAAACTGTTTGGAATTTTATTTTTTTTTCATATCACTTGCAATCTGAATGTAAGCACAGGAGATAGAATGCACAACCATTAGAGCATTTGACAAAAAGCACAATGAAGCAAAGTTCAAAGCTTGATTATGTATCTGTCAGTCTGACTTGGAAAAGTAGAATGAAACAAGAGTGTGCACTGTCAGACAAAGGAGCTTAATAAGACCAGCTCACTGAGATACTGGTCAGGATCAGATTGAAAGAAAGCGAGCAGTTATTTCCATGCATTTCAAAGACGCATTTTCCAAGCAGGTGCAACTAAGTTATATCTTTCTTTTTGAGTTGGTCATTCCTGAAATATCTTCATATATATAAATATCTATGTATATATTGTATATTTTTTGCACGTGTCTGTATAAGACAATTTTTTAAAGCCTAAAATGAACTTTTAGAGATTTTAATTCTCAAAAAAGATGACAGGAATCTATACTTATTTCAAATGAACTGTATAGTTCATTTTATTTATTGCATATGGAAAAAAAAGAAATCTATTTGAGAGTCAGTTAATAGCACAGAAGCCAGAAGTGTCCCCTGAAACAAATTATCCATAGAAAATTTAACCTTGTCTTGAAAAATAAAAGTAAACACATTTGCAGTGCTTCTTTTACAAACAGCTGTTGCCCTAAGGTACTTTGAGAGACTACAGCTAGCCTAGGTGAGTGTGAATATTTAAAACTACTTTTGCATTGCACTGCTTACTTAATATATCAGTATATGACATGTTGAGAGGCTCTGTTTATGCTCCTGCTGAGAACTGACTATTTAGACTTAACTCTGAGACCCCAATTAAACTCAGTCCAAAGACTTCCCAAGGCATATGCTGAGAAAAGCTCAAATCTATATTAAGTGCTGCATAATCAAAGGACTGTACTAGCAAATCTGTTGCTGTAATCTGAGTCATTTCTACAGGAAAAATGTGGGAAATTATCTTCAGTACAGAGAAATGGCTGGATAACATACAGAAGGCAGGGAGATTTTTCCTCTAATTATACCCAGCAGACAGCAGGTCCCTTAGGGACTCTGATGGACCAGCTCAAATTAGAGGCTTCCCCAGGCTCCAGGTGTCAGGGTCTGTGCTAGAGGGAGATCTGCATTAAGTGTATCAAATGCTACTTGATGGCTTATTCCCCTGCTGAGGGAAAGGAGCAGAGAGTGTAATTTACACAATTACATATTCATGTTATTCAGGGCACTGTCTTGATTGAAGATGATGTATGGGGAGTTCTTGTAAAAATACAACAAAATAAGTGAGGAATGTTAAAGAATGAATAGACTATTTCAGCTGGCTCACTGAGTACCTGTGAAAAGAAGTTATCTCCTACACACTTCAGGGATTTCCAAGACCTGCTCATGCCTAGGAGGTCGAGATCTCCCGTAAGGACAAAGGTTACTGATCCAGAAATTTCTCCAAATTCCCATCAGTGCTTACATCCTGGCTAGGCCATCAGTAGTAGATATCCACCACAAAATCCTTTTTTCCATATGCTTATTCCTCGCCCAGAGGATGTTCAGCATATCATCACTAACTGTAAGGGCTATGCAATCCAGCCTCTCAAACCTCGCATGGCCTAGCCTGCCGAGCCCTTTTGAACAGACTGTAGTTCTCCATCCCAGAATTCCAGCCATGGGACTCATTCCACCCAGTCTCACTAATTCCAAGGATATCAGAGCTGCGGGACCTGACCATTGCTTCCAGTTCATCCTGGCTGGTTCTCATACTGCATGTGTTGGTGTATGAGCATTGCAGAAGGACACACTCAGCTTCTTGCTACATGGAAGAAATTCTACAAGTGGGCCAAATATGCTCTTTTTAAGAATTGTTTTTGGATATAGACAAAAACATATTGCCACTTCTCATTACTTATCTGATCTGTATCTGATTAGAAGAGCATCTTTGAAAAAAAACTCCATTAGTTGCAGGATGGAAGTGTATTATTTTACTTTTTATACATTCACTCCAGTGTTCCCAAGAGTTGTGTTGGTTTTACTCATTTTCTCCTCTTCTCATGCTTCCTGATTTTGACCTTTTAGCAGACTAGAAATATTTCATCTTCTTTTTATAGTCATAAAGAATATTCTTTCAGAGATCTCTCAGAAAAAAAAAAAAAAGGGCACAAAAAACCCAAACTGCTTTTGCATGCAGATTTCTCTAAAAATTTAAGTTAGGGCTGTAAAAAGAGGCCTTTCCAGGGAGCAAGGGAGCATTTTACTTGTTAGTCTGGATTCATTCAGTTTCTCTGAAGGTTTGTTTTCCCAGGCTTTGGGAGCAAAACATTTGTGTGCAGTGTGAGTTCCTGGGCATCACACAGGCTGCTTGCAGCATTGACTGCTATTTGATGTTAAAGTTGAGCACCGTGTGATTTAGTAGTCAAATATTACTTTATAAATAGACAGTCCTGACATGATATTTCAAACTTGAAACTTCACGTCTTAAACGTGTTCAACCAAACAGCGTGTCTTGATCTGATGGTTTTTAAGACCTCTCATGAGAAAAGAGGTTTGTTGACACTTTAAAATCATGTTCCGAGAATAGCATTTTGTATTGACTCAGCAAAACCTTCTTTGCTATGCAAGAAGAGTAAAGGCAGAGCCACATATTTGATCTTACACTCTTGAGGTTTTGTTGTTTTTTAGAAGATGAAACGAAAATTAGTTTTGAAGGTATATCATAGTGATAAAGGCAACTTGATGAAGATATTACTGCAGATGTGGAGAGCATATTATTTTTTTCATGAAGATTGTTAACCAAACTCAGCTGCTTGAAAATGAGATATTTAAAAATTACTCAGGTATGAGGATTTTTATAAACTAGCTTGGAGGAAGGAGATGCTTATGATTTTTGAGCTTATAATTAGCAAGTTAAAAAAAGGTTGATTAAATATAGAAAACTGAACAAGTTCTAGATATTGCAGTTCTGCTAGGTTGTCTTCGGGGCTTAGAGAAAGAGGAGGATGGGAATGCTGAGGTCATCTTGAGCTAAACTGGAAATGTAATCATATTCAGGACAAATGAAACTAAATATAATACATAATTTTGTTGTATTAAGGCTTTTAGATTTTCAAATCAATGAAATAAGTCAAAGTATAATTTTGCAGAAAAGACTTTAGGTGTTACGGTATACATATCATTTAACCTGTGGGGCTAAAAAATAGTCCTTAAAAAAACATGATATTTTCATAAAAGGCAAAAATGAAACCATTAAAGAAAGGACAGTTTGGAGTAGCTGTCTGAATAATTTTCTGCACTATTCTCTGTCATAAAATTTTTCAATTTTATTTAGTGATGAGTGGGTAAAATAAATGAATAAAATATGTTCTACTCTATTTCCTGGCAAGTTGAGGCCATAAATTTCACCAGCAAGTATTTGTTTCTGTTAATATTGAAATCAGCTTTATGGAATATTCTCATTCAAAACCTGAACTGTTTTGTTTGAATTGGTGATCTTTGATCACGTTATGTCCAATGGAAAGCAAACACTGACATCAAAGGTGGTTTTAATGTGAGAAAAAATCCCATTCTTAGATTTGCAAAATAGCTTGATTTCTGTCTATATATAATTAGGGAAAAAGCAATTATCTGTTACAGAATTTCAAAAAATATACCCAAACTGTGATCCCAATATTAAGGCTAGAAGAGGCAAACAAAACAACTTGCTCAAAATCTGCTTTGTACTTATACTGTGTCTGAAGATTTGTCTATTACTGTGAAACATATGTGAGCTGTTTAAGAATTGACATGTATTTAAATTAGCATTATTATGCCAGTTAATTGGAGAGAGTTTTCATTTTTCTAAATTGAGGCAATATCCAATGTGAATTAACTCAGTGGTGTGGCAGCTGTCTAGTCTGAAATATTTGTTATGGTTTTAGTGTTCACTCAACAAAAACATTGTATCTGATGGTTTTTTATTTTGACGTAAAATTTTTAAAGAAAATTCAATTGGCGTTCTGAAATTTTACCGTTTGTTTCCTAGGAAGTGAAAATAAAAATTTTCCTTCCTGGTAGAAAATACAGCTTTGATTTTAATCTCTTGGTTTTGAAAATCCACCACTTGAATGCTGTGTTTTTGCTAAAATTAAATTATAATCTCTATAAAAATATGTGAATGTGAAAAATACAGAGTTGTATAATATCTAAAGTTATAAGGGACTCATAGGAATCATAAAGTGGTAAATACATATTAAAAAAGGAAGACGCTATTATCCTTTTGTCCAGAGGTTCTTTTGAAGTAGATGAAAAAAAAAGTATACAATAGTATAGAATATTTTTTAGATTTTATAAGGGGCAGGTGGGTATTTTTTGTTTGTTTAGGGGGAACAGTTGAATCATTTGCACATGATGCTCACGGGTAATTAAGTAATTATAAATCATTACAATAAAAGTTTTATATCATGATGCTCTGTCACAGCAGTCTCCTCCTCCAACTTAAGCATTTTTAAAATGGAATTTAAAAGAAAGTAATAATGTTTGATTTCAACTAAAATAAAGGAGAGAGAACAAGGTAGTGTTTTGTGTAATCTTAAAATGTATGTAATAGCATATGCTATGAGTCCTTGGGAAACCTGAGTGGGATCTGTTCTGGTGTGTTAGCTTATAACATGGGAGTTTTCCACTGCAATATTTTAAGAAAGGAACTTTGATCAACTGCACTGATGGTGCAACATGAAAACCAAATAATTTTTTACTCTGACCACATCTTTGAGCCATTATAATTATGTTTCAAGTTGTTATTATGTTTTAGTAATCATAAAGTTTTGAAATTGAGAGGTTTTTGAAAGTGGAGTACTAGACACTTAAAAGAAAACTGTGTCTGTGGATTAGTATTAAAATACTATATTTTGGATCTATTGCTTTTCCTATTCTCTCCATTTTGGTTTTATTTTAAATGGAGCTAAGATCCTTTTCAGTGGGACATTTAATGTATTTCAAGGGCGCAAGACTGAAAAAAAGCAAATTGGGTTTCATAAAAACTTTTAAAGAACTTGCCTTGTTTAGGGAAGAAAATAAGTAAACCAGTGCAAACCTCTCTTTTGTGCTTCTTTCTCTCTAGCACTTTGGAAAGCGGTGGGCAGCCATCTGCAGATGGACAGAAGATCGATGGGTCCTTCTGCAAGATATTCTTCGTAAATGGCAGCATTTTGCAGAAGAGCAGGTGAGTAGTTTTTAGCACTTATAAATTCAAAATATTGCACTATGAAAGGCTTGACTGAAGCTTTTTCTCTCCAATTTAATTTCAGTGCCTTTTTGATGCATGGCTTACTGAGAAAGAGGAAGCTGTGACAAAAATTCGTACAACTGGCTTTGAAGATCAAAATGAAATGCTGACCAATCTAAGCAAATTAGCTGTATGTATTTATCTTTCTTCTATTTCATATTCAATTTTCTTCATCTGACTCTGAACGCCTGTGGCTTTTTCCTGCTCTCAGACTATGTGGTTTAACCGAACAGCCTTTTCCCACTTTGGGACTGAACATTAACTCTTGTGGATGGAATAGTTTGGCCCATAGCCTTGCTAATAAAGGAACCCAGAAGTTCAGGTGTTTTCCTTTATTGCCACTTAAGCCAAAAGCTTACAAACTAAAATAGACTTTGTGTGTCTTAAAAATATGTATAGTTCTATACTGAAAGTTTCTCTGTTGATACTGTTGGTGTATATGTTGGGTGTGAGAATATGTATGAATATGTGCAAAGACATATGCATATGACTTAGTACTTATAAAGCAAGCCCTGTTATACATTCCTTGGATTTGAAAAAGCTAAAGGCTTAAAAGCTGTAAAATGTTGAAATTAGTATTGCTTTGCAACTATACCTCAAAATCAGAAATCTGCTTATGTGCACAAAATGCACCTCTTCAATATGTCCTCTACGTTGCTCTTCAGCAAATACTCTACTATGCATTGTCTTTATGGGGAGAATATAAATCTGGCAGGCCTAGAAAGGTGCTGTGCCTGTAGAGGTGAAAAACTTGATACAGCCTAGATTTGCCAGTGGGTTTGTAGAACTGAGACATTTGTAAAGAAAATTATATTGTATGAGCTGTTTTTGCACATGTATGTCTGTGCACGTAGAGGAAAGGAAAAAGTTGTGAACGCTTTGGTTAAAATAGGTAAATTATTATTGCTTTAAAGAGGAATATTTATAATATTTAAATATTTATTATTCAATAATTAATAATAATAAGCAAGTACTAAAATATTAAAAATAATTGGTAATACTCTGCTTAAACAGAACTATTGTTGGACTTTTTTTCAAATGTGAGGGAGTTGAGTCTCCTAGGCATTATATCAAGATGTTTTTACAGATTACTAGGGTTTTTAAAGAGTGAAGGATTCTGATTTATTATTAATTATCTATTTTAATTGTCTATTATTAATACATATGTGAATGGCTTTATTAATAATTAATTGTGTGTTCTTTATTCTTATTGACTATACATACCTTTGTTATATATATCTAAGACTCAACTTTGGATTTTCAAAAATTAACTTATTTCTCATCATTCTGTATTAAAAGTAGGGTCAATAAGAATAGCATGATGTTTCTGAAGTTTAAGTGATTTTTGTTTTTAAATTTACTCTATTTTATCTTCCCATATACAAATGTGTAAATTAAAAAAAAAAATCTTATGGATTTACTATTTAATTCCTAACTACATTCTGTCTGGCTGAGAATTGTCAGTAAATGTCCTTTCAATTTGTGGAATGGCTAAGTCATTAATACTTGTTGATTGTTTTTTCCAAAAATCAAGACCCAAAAGATTGACTTTTTTTAGCATCATCTTAAGATGTAATTATTACATTACCCCATGTATGGGTTTTCCCCCTTTCCTATCTTTTTCCTTCTACAACTCTTTAGGGGTTAATAAAAACGTGCATTTAGAAGTACAGAGTTGGATTTTGATTAAAGATTACTTAGGATTAAGTCAACTTCTTTCTAAAGGAAGGAAACTTCATGTCGTCATGGTGTATATACTTCTTGGAAATTCTTGAAATCGAATTCAGGCCAGGCTTTTAGTAATGCATAACAAATTAGAGGCAACTCAGGATGCTTTAGGGTACCTTGGTGAATTAAAATGTATTACAAGAAATTCAGATTTATTCAATAAATTAGTACTTTTGGATTTCCGAAAGTTGCTAGAGGAAATGGGTACTGCGGGTTGCAATGTTTATCACAAACTGTGAAGAACCAGTTTAGATACTTTTCAGAATTGCTTGAAAGCAAAATGCTGAAAGGGAAACACTTGAGTAGTATTTTCATAATTTGATTAACAAAATAAATACAGACTCTTATGACGTTAAAATTATTTTGCCAACTTAAATTGTTAAGCATTATTGTCATGGAATCGTTGTGGTCTTCCATGAAGCAGAATGAAAAACAGAGAATATAAAGTGATTTTCCCATTGCCGTGATCCTCAACAAGAATCATGTCATCCATAAGGGAACAAGGGGGGTTTATTAACAGCAACATTTTTTTTTTTTACACGAGTAACCTTATTTTGCTTTTACAAACGGCTGATTCATAATGCACTAGTTGAGGTATTTAAGTGTTGGTAGTATGCAAGAGGAACACTGCCTCTTCTGTGTCTGATTTGTAGCAGAAAAATATTGTTTATTTTTGGAATTCCTCTATCAGGTTTTGGATCTAGTAGCAGTCACCTCCAAATTCCCATGAGTATATATTTTTACATTCACACACTGCTAAATTGTCAGGATTTTTGTGTACGAAGATCTACTGTTTTAATCTTGCTTGAATCATGGGCCATTTGTGCATCACTGACATGAAATTTTTTTTCAGGGAATATATTTTTCAGCTCTTGGACTAGCTTTTAGAAATAGGGAAAAATGGGATCATGCTATCCTGACCCTGACATGCACATCAAACCTGTCCTTTGATTTATTTTTATTTCAGACATAGACGTGTTTGAAGGTAGTGAAGCAGAAACGGTCACTAAGAATCACTCTCACAACTAGGCCAGCTTCTTCAGGAGCTGTAAAAGTGAGTCTGTGAGGCAATGAATCCTTTCACTAATATGGAAATACTTATATTCTTAATGATACAATAGTTTGGTTCCTCAGTTGTTTAATCATTTCCAGCAAGAAATTACAGCATTAGTTTTTCCTTTTAGACCTTAAGAATTTTAGGTTTGATATTATGGTGTGGCATAAGAGATTCCAGCCTATTTTTTCTGCCTCTCCTATATATAAAACTTGGCAAGATTAAGGTCTCATTCTTTAGCCACTCTCTTAAGCCTGAAGGAAATTTCTGAAGTTATTTTATTAAACTATTTAGCATTATGACTGTTGATTTGAAATTCTACAACCCTCCTGCGAGGCCCTAAGCATTCTAAAGTGACCGAAGTGAAATAGGTCTGTTGAGAAGCTGTTCACAATATGAAAAAAATTGACTCATATCACATTAATGTCCCCAGACTGTAGCGTGCTCCAGTGTGGGCTCTCCACAGGGTCATGCCTTCCTTCAGAGCACATCCAACTCTGCCATGGAGTCTTCCAAAGGCTACAGGTGGGTCTCTGACCTGCCAGGGAGCTCCGTGGGTGCAGGGGGGCAGCTGCCTCACCATGGGCTGCAGGCAAAGCTCTGCTCCGAAGCCTGGAGCTCCTCCTTCTCCTCCCCCTCCTCTGGCTTCAGTGTCCGCAGAGATGTTTCACATTTTTCTCACTCCTCTCTCCTACAGCTGCTGCACAGCATTTTTTACCCTACCTTCATGATTTTACCATCAGATGAGCTCAGCTTTGGGTCTGTTTTGGAGCCATCTGAAACTGGTTTCAGATCAGGGCAGCTCCTAGTGTCTTCTCACAGAAGCCAACCTTGCAGCTGCCCTGGTGCCAAAATCTTGCCATGTGAACCCGGCAGAGATACTGTCTCCCTTTTTCCCCTCGGCATTAGTAGTTACATATTCATTGTTATTAGAGTAATTCGGGTAAAATAGAGTTTCAGCATTGTAGCAATTCACCCAGCTCTAACAGGGTGGTAAAATTTATATCAAGTCAGTCAGATTTCTTCTTAATTTATATACTGGATGTGTAATACCTGTAAGACTTTTTGTTCAGATAAAATTGGTTTTCCCAAGAAATTTTTATGTTTTACTAATCTCCAATGATTTGTTTCAAAGGATTTATTCAGTAATTGTATGTGACAATTTATCTTCTTTGTCAGTAACTCCCTTCTGGGATCTTCTTAGTCTAAAGGTCAGGAAAACTGTTTAGTCTTTACTACTTTGTGCATATATTAAGACTGACTTTTCTCCATTTTTTTTCCTGATGTTGATGGTTAGTTGCTCTAGTTCTAAAAATATTTCCGTAAAACAACTTTTATCTTCCATCCACCATCTATCTATTCACTGACATAATTGTCTCTGAATTCTTCCACAAGGCAGAGGGTAAAACAGGGTGTGGACCGAGATGTGATGCACTGAGAATGTAGAACTGAGGTGAAATTTTGCTGTCATATATGGCACAGGCTTGATAGATTGTTTTAGTGTCCTGTGCCTACATTTTGTAATCTGTAAAATTCACCTTATTACCTTTTTTTTTAATTTTGAGAGCTATTGCAAAGGTGTGTAAGATCTATCTCTACATATTTTTAACAAATGTTCCATTAATATAGAGTTAAATCTTCTCCTGCTTCACCTAATGCAGTTCTTTTTTACTTATTATAGAAAATAAATTAGATATTGCACTATTTTTTTTTTTACTGGAATAAATCTCTTAGCAGCTGAAAAATTGCTGTGGATGTTGCTGGTTAGATTATTACAATGAGCAAAGGAAGTTTTTGATGATGTATAAGGAAGAGAAAACCAGAAATAATTAAAAACTTAAAAAAAATAATAGAAGCACATTACCAACAAATAAGAAATAATGTTCAACTATCAGGGCTTAGAGTATGCAGTGACAGAATATTTGACAGAAGCTATGACTGAATATTTGATAAATAATTTCATAAAACTACTATTTCTTGTCTTGCAGATTGATACATTATGTATTTTTTGGCTAGTATTAGCATTTTAGGTCTTGAATTTAAGTATTTCTTGTTTATTCTTGCATTGGGATAGAAAATAGAGCCTATTTTTTGTTATTGCTCACTGACACATTTTCAGTAAGGAAATGTGACAAGAGAATAATTTTAGAGGTTGGCTATATCTATCACAAAAGCATATTAGGTCATAGTGAGCAGTGTCTTTGACACAAAGTTTGAGCATCCTTCTCTTTCTGGTGTTTCATTTCCTTCTTGTTCTCCATGTTTCTTGGATTGATGCTGAGCTCATGGGTGTATTGTGCAGCTGATGTGAGCTGGGGAGGTTTGAATAAAACAGTGCTGTTCAGAATTAACTCCTGTTTCACAGGGTACCGTGTTTTTAATTCTGTCAATCAGTGCATGTAGTGGCTTCCACATGAGCTTTTCTGACGCTGTAGGGGAGGCAGAAGGTGTATTTAGAGAGAGAGAGAGCGCAATGCTTGAAATTTAAGATGGTAAACTCTTTTACATCTACTTTCCTCCGTCTGCTAGATGTCCAACTATACAGTTAGCTTCTATATTTTAGGGATGTATTGATTTAAATTTTGGTATTAGCTGTAACTAACATTAGTAATGATGTTTCAAACCACAGCTGAATAGAAAGAGTGCTAATTACAAAGTCTATGAATCTTTTACTGAGCTGTATTTTTTTTGTACAGTTTTGGATTATATAGCTATAAAAAACTATATGTAGACTAAATTCTGTTTTCTAAACATTTGTTTAATTCTCCCTTCTCATGCTTTGGGGATTCAAATGCAATCCACAGCTGCATAGAAAGGTCAAAATTTGGCCAAGGTTATCACAGATTAGGGTGTAGAGAATGAATGTTTAAGGAATGGCAGTCAAAGGGGTAAACCAGGCTTTGAAAAGTAAAGCCGGGTAAGAACTGGATCTGTGAATAGCCTGCTTCATAGACAGTTTTGCATGTATAGATCTCAGGAATTTCAAGATCTCTTGACAGTTTGATCCAAGAGAGGTGTGAGGACTGTTAACATCCCTGGGTTCAGGTTGTAAAGCTCAGAGGTTGCACACAGGAATACCCAGTCTCCCATGCAGAGCCCTTGCCTTGGCACACTCAGCAGAGCTCCTGGGGTTCCCAAGGGCTCCTCATTAATCTTATTTTCTTATTTCAGCTTTTGTTTTTGTTTGGTTTATTTTTTTTAATAATCATGGTTAGAGGTCAAATATTATTTTTCTTGAACCTTTTTTTTCCCCACAGAGAGTTTTAATATGCAATATATAACAAAGTACATCAACATTTTAAAGAAACATTGTTTGACATGTTGATATAGTTGTTAACATTAGTGCAGTTTTAAGGTTATTAGTGTCACACAACTGTTAGCTTTTTGATTTATGTCACCACCTGAGGCATGCTGTGATGTCCAGGGTTGCTCCACCTGCCATGTTATATTGCTTTGTGAAGTGCAGTATGTCCATTCCACTATGTCAGCTCTGCCAGCATTTTTTACAGTAACAGCAGCATGGAAGTATAGGAGCCTTTAGCAATTTTCAGTTCTTTATGATGCTCTCTTCAGGATTTTTCTTCTACGTTTATTGGATATGGTTTTTTGTAGGGTTTTTGTTGTTTTCTTTTTTTTCCTTTGGTGTATGAATTACTGTTCTTCCTTCTGTTACGTTGTTTAACAGATCCTAAAAGGAGATCTAGAAATGAAGAGGCAAATGATGAGTAAGTTGAAGTTTCTCAGCCAAGATCTCTTTGTAGCTGTGAAAAATAAAGCAGTGGCTCTAAAGCTGGAAAGTCGTCTTGAAAATTTTGCCCAGCGCTTGGACAGCCTTGTGCAGAAGGTGGAGAGCAATTCTAAACAGGTTTGTAAAAGCCATACTTTTACTAGTTTTATCTTTTGACAGTCAAATGCTTGAGGCAGTTTTGGTGCTGTTTGTCATCTTGTTTTAATTTTTTTTCCTTGCATGATTGCTTAAGACATATTTTATTTTTAGGACACCATTATACAAGTGTAATATAACTTTCCAGAATTCTATTTATCTCTTTAGTTCTTAATCTCTCTTGTGTTGATTACTTTCTTGGGCTGTTAACTATGTTTTCAGGGATGATACAATCCATAATGAAAATACCCTTTCCAGTTAATTTATTTTTAACCTGTAATAATGCACTTTTAAAATGGCTGTCTCTGTGGAATAGCACTTAATCTGAAATTAGTGTAAGAACTGTCTGCTAGTTAAAGGGAAAATTTTTCTTTTTTCAACAGTAAAACTTAATAATAGGTTGCTGTTTTACTTCTGCATGTGTTATGCTGATTTAGAGACAAAAAAGAGGCCATAAAAAGTTTCTCGGAAAAATAATTAAATCAATCCGTACCTGTAACCAAAGTGCCAATGAAAAAATATAATCTGCTATTATTTTGACTGCTTTATGTTAACTGTAATGTATTAAAGAAAGAGATTGAGGTTTTAAACCAGACAACAAAATTCAGTGCTCTGGTGTAGTACCCAAACCAATAGCCAATTATTTTATCTAGCCTTCTGTCAGCATCTTTTTCTTACTGGATTTAAACCCAAATCAGCTCACTTTTTCCATTCCATCATCTCTCTAATATTGAGTTATTTTGGTGCTATCATTGTATGACTGGTGAAATGGAAATGGGCATTAAGACTTTTTATACACTCTGCATATAGCAGAATGTCACAGCTGTGCTCCTCTGTCCTGTCCATAGAGGGTGTCTCATAGTTCTGGGCAGTCTGATTCAATTCCCTTGAGCATTCAGCCCTTTTTTGTTGCTGTATACTAATACTTCTACCAACTTACATCTGGGTATTTAAATAAAAGTTTCTGTACTTCCTGGAGCGATCGGAATACCTCTCAATAACCTTGCTTTCAACTCATACCATGGTAATTTAGTTTGCTCTGTGATAGTTTGAAAAAAATCAGCTGAAGTTGAAATAGAAGCAAAGAAAACAGGAGAAAGGCACAATATCAGTAACAGAAGTTTGTGCTACACAGCATTTATGAGTTGAAAATTTGATTTATTTGTTGTACATTTGCTGTAGAAAACGTGTTGTTTGAATGTAGAGGAAAATCCAGAGACGCATTTTTGAATTTGGGATGGCTAGGGTGAAATGATTTGAAGAAGTCAGTAAGTCGCTCCAAAGTGTTGAAGAGGTGGTTAGATTGGTGATCCCTCCTAAAAGCAAGTACTAGTTTTGAAGATGGACCTCAGGCTGCAGAAAAAATAGCCTCCTCATGAAGTGAGCAGTCCTGAGGCTGTGTACATCAGGGATCAGCACAGCTGGGAGATGATTTGCATTCCCCAAACAGTGGGACTCTTATCACAGCAGAACGGTTCCGTTGAAAAGCTTTTCCTCCAAGGAGAAGCCGCTTTGCTTGGTACAGTGTTGGTGTGCTGTTGAAGGCATATTGCTTCACATTCTAGAGACATTGCACAGTCATTTCACACTGAGGGACCGGCTCCTAAGGCACTATTATACAGTTTAGATAGGTCTTCTACCAAATACTGATGGGGCACTTGTTGCCATCTATTTCTATGTAGGCAAGGCAGATAATGTTAGGGGGTTTTATACGTTTATTCACTACAGAGCTCATTTATGCGTTTAGACTGCAAGAAAAATTGCCTTCACAATATCTCATTATGCTCTCTAATCGTGAACTGGAGAGGAGGAGACTTGGAAGAGAGTGACCAATAGAATACATTTTTCCAGAAGAGCTATCAGAAAATGCACTCTTTATTCATCAAGCGTAGATACTAACTTCAAAATCCACTTTATGTGGTTTAGTGGTGCACTTGGCAGAGCTAGGTCAATACTTGAACTCAATGATCTTAAAGGTCTTTTCCAACTTAAATGATTCTATGATTAGCAATTCTCCTCGCACCTTCATAATTACATTTTTGTCCTTGGTTATTTCCCCTCTTTCTCTCACTAAAGTGTCACTTTAATTAACTTGTTAACAAAATACGAAATTAAGTGGAAGAGACAACCTCAGGCTCACTTCAAACCTGATTCTTCAACTAGACATAGACAGTAGTTATACATCCCAAAGGAAAAGTACAGAAAGTAGAATGTGAGTCCTCCCACAATTAATTGCTGTTGAATTAAAGCATCTAATCAGAAGTCATGGCTGAAGCTTCTCGTACAAATGAGTGGATGGCAAGGCTGTGAGAGAGAGAGAAATACCTCTAAAAAGCAGTTTGTCCTCATCATGAAAATGTCAGCTTTCCTTCATTGACCACACAGTGGAATCAAGGACAAGGACAACTTGCTTAGACTAGATGCATAGCTTCTAGAAACTCGAAACCCAGCTTTGCTGAGTTGATTATGCTTCACTAAATTGTACTGAAAAGCTTTCCAAACTAAAGAAAACACCATTCCTCATCTGAACTTCCCCACTCACATACAGAAATTTCATCAAAGAACAGATGACAGCTCCAAAAGTGAGTGTAAAGGAAAATTATGAGTTTATCAGGACAGAGGGCACTTCCAAAGGCAGTAATAAATGATGGCATTAAAGGTAGGCTGCTGAATAAATGAGAAATAAAATGACATAAAACTACTGAAGTGCTATACACACATTGTACATATGTTTGCCTGTAGAGGATGAAAAAGAAGATTTAAATTTGTCTACTCTGAAAGAGATGAGTTTTAGCATCTTCCTAAGATGGGCTTGCTGATGTGAAACTGCAGGCAAGCATTGTACTTTGAAAGCCTTTTAATGTGCAGCCTTGTGAGTCACCTTAGCACTTTCCATATGATTTTCTAGTGGGTTAAAGCCCTGGTCTGTATTGCCCCTTCTCAGATTCATATTTGCTTGTCAGGGACTGAGAGGGATGAAGAAACTATACTGTCATTATTTGGACCGTCTTTGAATAATACATGAAATGTACCACTTCAGTGATTAAGGAGCTGTTCTGCTTCTTTGGTTCCTTTTTTTCCCCAGGGAAGCCAATAAAAGTTACTACCTTTTTTTGTTATTCCAATTATTTTAAGTATTGTCCTTTACTCACTTAGGTGCAAGCACTGTTTAAATGTGAACCAGCTTCATCTTGCAGAGTGAGATTGCAATGTACATTTTAGTGTTACTCTGTCCCTAATTAGAATGATTATGAACTTCAAATTCGCATCTCCATTCTCCTTTTGAAGTACATAGTATTTAACCTCCACTCCTGTTGATTAAGCGTGAAAAATACTTCTTTACTGTTTTGACATGTAAATCATTACCCCCCACAGCATCGTGACTTGACTGCTCTGAGCATATGGTAATTGCTGTGCCAGCTCTGGAATTCAGTTCCCAATCTCCCGCTGAAACTGCTACTCCTATGTAATTAATTGGTGGAGTGCTGCAGATGATTCCTGCAGTGCCCTAGCTGTGGTTTATTCTGTGTTACACCTTCTTCACTGCAAACTGTGCCCTGGTATTGATTGGCAAATGAAAACATGGCAGGATATGACCCTGGATGTCAGAAACATCAGCCTGTCATTGATTTTTGGATAAAACTGAGTGTGATATGAGTTTTATGAGAAGAGGAAAGAGAGGCTGTACCCAAAAGTGTATAATAGACAGGGAAGTTGTTCTTAGGTATAGAGTCAGCTCAGGGAAAGATGACTTCAGGTGCTATCCTCAGATTTCATCGAACCCTAGACATCAGCTTTAAATTGCTTTTCCTAATGCACTCTACTTAATTAAAAATAAATTGAACAGGATGCTGTGTAAAGTTTCAATAAAACTGTATGGAAATGCTTACTTAATATTGTCATGATTTCTGTAGGAAAAAGTCAGCATCAACATATCTTGCTGAGGAAACTAAGAGTACTGGTACATAATGTTGTTGTGATTAAAAGTCAACTGAGTGTTTTCCTCTTCCAAAGAATTTGGTAGTTCATACATTAGCTAAGTCCCTGCAGGTCACAACCAGCTTACTTCAATTGGCATAATTAATCCAGAGATTTTAAAAAAAATGCTCTGAATCTTAATTTTGGAGTCTTCTGAGCAGTCTCTAAAATCTAGACAGCTGGTAATTTCTAGAGGTGGAAGCATAGCATTTGAGTTAACTGCTATAAGTAAGAAAGAGCCCCAAAATTGCAATGGTAGTGGACTTCCCTACTCATCACTTCCACTGGAAGACTGGACAAAGAACAGGAAGAAGACCATGTGAAGGATTCAGTAAAGTTGGCAGCAATTTGTGGGTTTTTTCCAGGCTTTTTAGCTTTACTGAAGTTGCCTGCTCTGAACAGGCTACTCTGCTAACAGTATTCCCCTTTCCTTGTCATTCTATGGGTTTTTTTCCACGCAAAAAAGCATTGTGGGAAGGGTGTTAGAGTTACTTACCTGGTATACCTCTTCTCCACTGTTTATAGAAACACTGCTCTCTCAGTATCTGAGGTGACTCAATTCTTTTACTGAATTTCTGATGGAAGAAATAATGGATAATTTATATATGTGTTTATAGTTGCATGACATTTTAGATACTGGCATTTCTGTTGTTGAATTGGAAAATCTTTCTTGCAATAAGCAAAGAAGCAGAACTTTTCTGGTTTACAACCTTTTCTGCATCTGGTATAACTTCTTCCTTTTATTTTCCATTTCACTGCCCTTAAACTGTGAAGTGGTCATTGAAGCTCTAACTGGAGCATTTTGACAAATGAGCCATCGTCTGACAGAACCAAAAAAAGAAGTGACCTATTTCTCAGGAGTTGAGGGATTTAAGAACAGCTGCCCACGTTTAAGTCAGAAGTTTGGTGTTATATGGAAAGAAGTATAAATGGGCAGTACATCTACAATGAGTATCTTTCAAACAAATACAAGCAAAAAATATTTCTCATCATTCTTTTTTTTGAGAGCTGAGTTCTAAAAAGGTTTTTTTTCATATTACTAGGCAAAATTAAATGCATTAGATTGGTAGTGTTTACTGAGGTACATATTATATGTGTTAGTGTTTGGTATGACCCCTTAACATTTTTGTTTAAATTATGAAATAGAACTGCTGAAAATTAATTTGCCTATTAGTGCATGTTTTCTAATTTAAGATTTCCTGACAGGAGGTTAACTGCCCTTTTATGCAAGTAGGTTATGATGAATTGCATTTGAAATTTGTTATAAATGATAAGACTAATAATCAGTAATTTAGTGCCATTATCATGCCTTTATCACTTCTCAAGGAGCAAATTTTCAGAATGGGGGCAGAGTAACGTTTAGCATTTTATATATTTGCTATCATTCCATCACAAAGCTGACCATTCATTTCTTTTCTTCATTCAGCATGGATTACAGGGAGCCATCAGTTCATTAGAATCCTTCCTGATTTTGATCCTGGCTGCTGCAGATATCTTATTCACACAGCATGAGCCAGATAAAACAATCTGCTTTGGGTTGCATATAATGTTGGTTTTGTCTGAAGGTCAGCCTATGATCAAAGGGAGCAGTTTCTCATTATTTTCTATTGCTACTCCAAACAATCTTTACTGAAGGTTTGCAACAACGTGTGACCTCTGTTTTTATACTTTTCACAGATTTCGCAGGCTGTCACTACCACTCAGACATCAGTAACACAGACAACTGTAATGGAAACTGTAACTATGGTGACCACAAGAGAACAAATTCTGGTTAAGCATGCTAAAGAGGAACTCCCACCACCTCCACCCCACAAAAAAAGGCAACTCCTTGTGGATTCAGAAATTAGGAAGAGGTGAGAATCATCAAGGGGCAGAGAGAGAATACTGATAAGAATCTGAATGAAAATGCAAATACAGTCATTTGACTCCAATAGTTTGCTGTATACTTTTTTTAGCTTAAAATTTTATTTCGGTTCTCTATTAAGGTACCGACTGATTATTATCTTTCTTTACCCAGTGTGAGTTATGGTTTATATTGTGCTTCTATTCCAACTATTTAGCAGTACTGACAATAATAACATCAATATCATTGCATAGTAATTATAATCAGTATGGCATCATGGGGGTCCCACTTGACTATAGTCTTGAAACTTACGGGCAAGAAGCATTTCATTAATTCTTAACTTTTTATATTCTTTAAGAAGAATTTCATAATGATTAGAATACTAGTAGTGCAGACACTGCCTGATTTCTGAAGTTCACATTGTATTCTTTCATGCTTGTGGGTCAGCGGTAGGAATAAGAGTTCTGCAGAGGCAGTAAATAGTTGGTGAAACATGCATCGTCAATATTTTTTCCTGTGTAACTCAAGTGCGAGTGACAAGGGATTTTAGACTAACCTCGAACACGAGTTGAAGTCATGAGAAAGATTTTTGATGTGTTTAAGTAGAATTGGTAGAATTGGCTCAAGCACTACATTTCTAAATGAGGTACCAAGAAGCTACACTTCAAATGTTCATTGTACTGGTTGTTTTCTTGTAAAATTTTCTTGTAAAAAAGTGATTGTCTTGTAAAAAAGTCTTTAACTTTTATTAAGAAGAATGAAATATACCAAGAGGAGAAATCTGACTATGTAATTGAAAAATTATGTAATTGAAAAAATAGGTACTTTTTTATTCATAAGCATCTGAAATGGGATTTATCTTACCCTTCTTTGGTCATTCTAAAAGTGAGGTTTCCAGTTTAGCCTCATTATTTAAGAACACTATATATGTTGATTCTCCCCTTTTTGTTAAACTGGATAAGTACTCTTTCTGTAGAAAGTGCTTATTCTAAATAAGTAACTTTGTTAGCTAAACTTGAGTGAATTGAATCCATCTCTAAAATCCTGATTTTGAATATGTTTTTTTTCCATATCCTGGCTTGCCATTAAATGGTAATGAGTGTGGTAATGAGTGGTAGTAAGAGTTGTATTTTGCTCATGTATTTCCAAGCACTCAAAATAATGCACAACAATGACTATCAGCAGACTTGCAATTCTTGAATTTGTTCAAGGAATTCTTAGATGACAGTGCTGTTACTTGACAGAATTATAAGCATGAGTACTCCTGTTAATGTTTCAGTAGTAATGTGCAAAGATCTGAAACAGAATCAAGGCCCTCTTGGCTCTTATGCAAGAGTAAACCTTTATTATAGCATGGTCCCTATCATGAAAATAGTGATGTTCTTTATTCTGAAATTGAAAAGTTAAGAGTGAAAATTTCCCTGCAGTTTTGAAGTATTTTAGTAATTGGTATTTTAAAGCTTTTCACTTTTTTCTTTCCAAACTGAATATTTTAGGACTGATCTTACTTGATAAGGAAGTAAAATGCAAGACCACTGTTATAAAGAAATGCATTATCTTACTTAAAACTAAATGAAGTGGAATAATTTTTAAAAGCTTATATTTTTCAATTCTGCAAGTTTTTTACTATATATAGTTATACATTATTATAAAATCAGAGACCAATTTGCAGTGGAAGTTCCTTTCTCAGCTAGTGTTAGCATATATTTTCCTTCTTGCTCATATTCTTTTGATTTGCCTTAATTCTGAACATAAAATAGGCATGATACAGCAGACTGCAGACTTCATAGTCTTCATGCAAGCAAACTACCAAAGGACAAGAATTAGCTGGACTACAGGAGTTGTTTATGTTCTGAAATTCTGTGTTTTTTACAAACTGAGAATTATAAATTCTCTGAGTGTTTTAGCTGCTGTCTGTCTAAAGCACAGAAAATAGGATATATTATCAAATTTGAGACTATGATTGCTTGCAGATATATTATTGGTAGATCTGCTATCAATTTTACAGTGTTTTGTGGGTTTTTTACCATGCATACTGGGTTTTGAAGGATTTTGTTTTATTGTAATAATATCTAAGAGATATACATTCACCATGTAATTTCTGTTTAACTTTTGGATGAGGATCAAGATGGATAAGTCTTTAGTTCTCAGTCTTTGTCTAAGATGAATTTAGGTAATCAAGTAAGTTGTGGTTTCTTTGTGTATTTAAAATCAGAGTCCTTTTCATTGCTGTACAGGTTAGATTTTTATTTGATCTGGTAGGAAATAAATCTGAATTGTAGAATGAAGAAGAGAGTTAATTAATACACTTTAATATGCTCTAACTATTGTTTCATGTGCAGGAGTTACTAGATTTCTTTTAACAATGCAATTGTACCAGCACATGAGAACTAGTTCAGTGTGACTGTTGTACCTCTGAAATACCTCTGAGTGGACTTACATTATGGTTATGTCAAAGTAAACAATGTTAGAGGTGTCCACAGCTGTACAGCAGGATGAATGATAGTTATATTATCTGCATTTTACAGTATGGTGTTGTCTTTTTCAAATACAAGAAAAAATAGATTGATAATATAAGCATAATAATGGGAGAATTCTCATATAAAGTTTGGGTGCTCAGGTAAAATATCTATGTTCAGTGGTGACTAAACACCAGTGCTTTTTGTTGTTGTTGTATCCTCAAACAGCCAGTCATTTATTTTCTGGGTCCATTGTTGGCCACAAGATCTTTCAGGGGTTTTTGAACACATTTAGTTGTAGCTTCACCGGAGGACAAACAAAGCCCATAGTACTGCATACCTTTTGATTTTTAAAATAAACTAAGAGAATGGAGTTTCTCAACCTACCTCTCCTACGTTGTTCTATATTGTGTATGTGTCTACATTCAGAATTTTCCCTGAGCACTTTATGACTAATAGTTGATGTTTATGTAGTGTTTAGTTTTTGTTTGACTAAAAAAGCCCCAGCAATTATTGAAGGCTTGTCAGAGGCTGCTGAAGGTGAATAACCAGATTATGTTGGCTGCTTTCTGCTTTCACACTACAACACCCTACGTGGTGCTGCTTGGTATTTTGGGGCTTGGGAGGGAAAGACACCTTGGGGATTGGGGCTTTCTTGTGGTGGTCAATAATCCTTCCAGGTTTTGTCATCTGCTTTCATCTGTTCCCAAGCTTTAGTCAGCATTGTTGCTATAAAAGAGTGTGCCTGAAATAAGTGCATCAGGCTCCATTACCAGATGTTTGGAAAGATTTGTGCTCCAGATTTGTTTCTCTGTAAACTAAATGTTTAAGAAATACTAGAAACCTCTCCAAGGAGGAAGAAAGAGTAGTTTGGCCACCCTGTGAATATTGCATCAGTGTAAGAGTACGGTCTCCAGCTGCTAAGCTGAGGAGGAAAAAATGAATGGCTAAGAGTGAAGCATCAAACGTTCTAGAATGCTTTTTACTTTTGTATTTCCAAGTGCTTTGGCAGGATTGGAAGTGTGAGAATCTCCATTTATACTGATGAAATTGAGGAGAAGCAATTTGACTTGTAGACCAACTGCAAACACAGGACTGAATGTCACATTTCCATTGCTCCAATTCACTGTGCCATGAATGGATGGGAAAGCAGCTGTTGATTTTTCTTGCCTCCCAAAGCTACTTTTTACTTGTGGTGGTGAGCAGAGACAAGAAACTGATTACATTTTTTTCATCTTCCCCTGCCTTTTTTTCCCTTCCCTCTCTGCCCTCCCCCAAAAAATCTAAAACTGCCTCAAAAGTAATGCTTCAAAATGTCAGAGTAATTCAGATGTGTTAAGTTCTGTAATTGGTCAAAGAAAAGCTGCTTTTCCCAAAGGAATCAATATGAAACTGAGACAGATAAAATACTTGGGGCTGTGTATTAAAATGTTGAAAGTATGTATTAGGCATTAGGACTAGAGATAACTGTAACTGCTGAGGTTATAGAATTAAGACAATGTGAATGGGAGAAAGGGTTGCAAGGTAACATTAATTTTCATGATATTCTATTAATTTTCATGGTATTCTGGGAAGAATTTGTGGTTATTTGTGTATAGAAAAATCTGAAAATTACTGTGTTCATGCGAAGTTTTTAAATAGCAAACAGGTTAGAGCTGCTTAACATTTAATTTAAACATATTTGTAATATTAATGGCTTGAATAATATCCAAAGATACCGTTTTTGGCAGTTAGTAAATAACTTTGTAAGTGCTTCTTAATGTTTCCAAGGAAAGTCTACTTGTCATAACCTTATTATGGATATAGTGTTAATCTAAAGATTTGAAAGAGACCTGATGTCCTTTGAAGAGAAAGGCATGTTAAAATAGGATAGTTGCTCCATCTAGTGGGTTTTTTAACAAGTGTTAAAACAATTTTTTGAAAATACAGAAGCCTTCATTTCTTTGCAAATTATTATCTTTGGGATTTTAATGCTTCGCTACTTAGAAAATTTGGAATTTTTGTAGAAAAAAGGTATCAAAAGAAAAATTATACTGACTTTATAATGGTCTTTTTGATAGTTATTGTTTCAGATATCCCATTGCTGTCCCATGAATTATATTAGTCAAAAATAAATGGTGATTGTTTAGTACTTTTACTTCAACTCCATTGCGCTCTTTGACCCTTATCCTCTTACAGAAATGCGGCTTTAGCTCTTATATTGTTATCCAATGATAGACAACAAATCCCAAAAGAAGAAAACCATGTCTTCAGTTTTCCTGGTGGTCCTGTTTCAGTGGTGTATCTGTGTAGGCAGTGCCTGAGGAAAGGTAAAGGTGAACTGAGACACATCAGAGTAGTCTTCTGTTGTTTACAGGAGAGCTTATTAACAAACATTTTCATTTGGAGTGTAAGAAGGATGGATATGTTGAGATCTATAAACATGAACACTTTATAACCTCTTAATGCTCATTAGTTTTAACCCTTTATCCTATCTGTGAGGTGAGAAATGGCATAGTGATAAACACACTGGGAATTTATAATCTTCACTTTTAGCATGTGAAATCACCCGCAATGTTATAGGAATTGGCACTCACTGGAAGCCATGGATTTAAAATTACTTAGCACCTCTAGCCACTGGCTGTTTGCTGCAGGCAAATTGCTTCAATGAGCATACTCTCAAACAAGCTCTAGATTTTCAATTGCCTTATCTGAGAGTGATCTGCTTACATATCGTGAATCTATCAGAATTTCTGCAAAGCATCCCTTGTTACAATTTAGGAATTACTGCTAAGGCTGGGGAAGGTATAGTACCCCAGTAGATGGATGGTTGGCTAAAGAAGGAGTATTATGAGGCTAATAAGTAGTGAAGTTTCTGTTGGAGATACACACGTGGGATCAGTCTAGTATTTCCTTGCCTTGGTGTTCATTGCAGTAATGTGCTGGTCACAGTGTTGATGAGGCTAAACTGAATAGTATCACAAGTGTAGAGGGAGGTCTAGAATGTCATTCCAAAAGAAAATAAAATTGTTTGAGAACTGAACTAAAAAAAGTAGCAAGGTAAAAAATATTTATTAGGATAAATCAGCTGTTGAATTTGGAATTTGGAGATAAGAACAAGTCTATTTATCAGCTAATGGTTTGTCAGCTACAGATACAGAGGAGCAAGACAGACAGCAGAGAATTAGTTTATCTCACAATAATTCCAATGCCAATGGGCATCACATACTGCAAAGTTGTTCTTTGATATGTTCTAGGCAGTGAAGAGCTACAAGCTGAGAAAGACCTCTGGTGAGCTGGGCATTGCAGTCCAGACATGGAAATAATTCAGTAATGTGGTTCTTGGATCAAAGTTCTGTCATTTCCTGCCAGCTCAGTGTGTAGGCAAATAATCTTATGTCTGTCCAGTGGTGACTGGCCCAGTGTGATTTTGTTTGGGGAGGGAAATAAAAACCAAATGAGCAAAGGAAATTGTGAGGCAATTTCTGCCTGTTGAAAAAATAAAGTCCTGAAACTACTGCTGGCTATAGTAGCACTAAAATAGTAGCAATTTCAGGATGAAATGCATTCAGGATGAAATGAAATACACCCTAATATCATGACAGCAAGACACTTCATGCCTCATGTTCCTCTGTGAACTTCTTCAACATTGTTCATGTAAATATGTGGAAGGTTGGTGCCTACACATTACTCCACTGGCATCATCTTGCTGTGGCCCTACGTAACAAAACCCATGAGTGCTGCATAAAGAATAAATCCTCTGCTTCAAATTAAGTTCTTAGGTGGGGAGCACGCCAATGTGCACATTAAACTAAGGTAATTATTTAGAGTAATTCCTGGAATGATTTTTGGTTTAGTATCTTCCATGGATTTATTTTTACAAATTACACATGTGCTAAACTTTGTTGTGTCAGAAAGGTAAACTTGCAATATTTTATGTCAGAAGTATTGTTGTATTTAGGGGATTTAAATATTCTATTGATCATTTGATAGCAATCTAGAGCTAATATAATTTGTAATTGCAGCTGTCCTCAGAAAGGAAATATCCAATTACTAGAGTGGAACATTTGAATGCTGTATTTTACCTGCGTTTCCTCCTTTTATACAAGCTGAACATGAGGGAAATTTATTGTTTTTTCCCCCAAGGTAGTTGAAAAATGTGATCTTAAGGATATTTATGTACCGCAAAATGCTACTTAGAATACTTTTATGTATTATAATTCCTTTCTGCTCCCTCTTTATTGCCCTTTTTTTTTTTTTTTGAGCAGGAGGCTTTGTTTGTGGAGTTGTATTTATCTCTGGCAGAAACTGCAGGTGACAAAGCCATCCGTTATGTGAGATCAGCTCTGTCATATCAGAGAATCATATCATATTATAGAACGCTTTGGGTTGGAAGGGACCTCAAAGATCTGTGTCTAATACTCACCACCATCTGATGGCTCACTGGGCCGTGAGATGTGTTCCTGATTATTTTGTTGTACTGTCAGAACTGTCCCCAGTGCTCCCATTTCTCTTCCAGGGAAGGTGCTGCAGAGGCAAGGGCTAAGTCCTGTTGTTTAAGAAGGGATTGCTGGTGAACAATTTCCATTCTGTACCAGGGTAACACCAGGCTGTTTTTCAGAGGGTTGGTCTGAGGGTTCAGAGGGTTGGAGTAAATGCTACAAGTCATACAATTTCAGTACTGAGGGACTGACTGGCTTGTCTTCGTTGTTATCAGATGTCCGGTGTTTTGTGATCATCAAATATGCAGTTATAATTTGCAAAACATCGTATCTCAAGAATTACAGGTGATTTAATGACCAGAAATAAAGCTGAGCTAGGACACTCTTAACTGGCAGCGCAGTTTGAGTTCAGGGATTAGAATCTGCTACTGCACAGAGATTCCTTGAACCATGTGGGAATTTTGTCTTTTGCCTCTGAACTTTTAGTACTTGATAAAAACAAAGATTTCTGCAGCTTCCATTACTTTACAGTTGCATTTTTTCTTCTTTGATGAGTGTTCAAATAATATTGTCAGGAATTGTTTTATCAAAATAATTCCTAAGAGTGTACGATTTGAATATAGAATATTGGACTGGGATTAAGGCAGCATGTGATTCTTCTTTCTTTTGCTTTCATTATTTGTGAATAAAAAAATAACAGTGGAGAAGGAAAAAAAGAAGGCATAAATATTAGATAAAGCATGGAGCTCTTTCTTGTATTCAGCTTTCATTTCTGTATATGTAGATTTCTGTAGCACCTGATTTTACCTTACATCCTTGTATTTTAGATCTTGTTCAAATGGAGGATATTTTTTAAAATAATTAATTCCTTGAAGGGTATGGTGGTTGTTCAAGTTACTGTTGTTAGTGTATTTTCAATTGTGTGCAAATGATACAATCTATAGCCACAAAGCAAACTGGAAGCTCTATATAGTTATTTTTCCTCCCAGGTCTTTATTGCTGCAGAAAGAATATCACCTGCAAATAGTATATAAATATTAGAGCATACACTTCAATAAAGGAATACAATCAAGCAGACAGTGTGACAAAACTGAGAAAAAATATAGTCTGAAGCTTCTTGTTTTAAAAACTGCAATAGATACTGAATCACAGTTTGAATTTTCTAGACATCAGTAACTTAAATATCTGCATAAGGTGTTACCTTCTGAGTAGGTAACAGAAATTAAGATCAGTTTTAAAGGAATTGATGAGAGGATCCAGACTGTAGTAAAGAGGACTATAGAGTAAAGACTAGGTATAAAGTATGTGCAGAGAGTTGGGGATCTCAATTTCCGTTTCTAAAGCTTTAACTGCAGGAAAAGGATACTTTACTGTTGATTAGTGATTGCATTCTACAACAAATTTGAGTCAATCAGAAGAGGGTCCTTGCTTATAGTCAAATTTTCTGCTTGAATATCCTTCATAATAACATCACTAGAAGCTGGGACAGAAATCTCATGGTTGAAGGCTGCATTTGGACAGCAAGATAGGCCTTTCATCCAACAGGACTCGCTCTTCTCTGAGACGTATTTGTTTCATGTCTTCCAAAAACATGAGCTTCAAAAATTAGAATCCTTGTTGCGAAGATTGTTTTATCTGTTCAGGTGTCAAATCAGGGTCTTAAAAATGAAAAAGTATTGCTGTACTTCTGTATTTTAGAGAGAATAGTTTTATGAACTATCAAATGAGATATGAGGGATTAAAACTGTCTTTTGCTGAGAAAAGGTGCTGCTTATTCATGTGTTTAAAGAACGGGTTAAACATGTTTGCTCTCAATGCCGTTTTCAGAAACTTAGTGGAAATCAGATGTCTCAGGGCGCTTTTGTGTCTCGCAGGTTTGACTCGGATACAACGGAGCTGCACAGCTGGATGACCCGCTCCGAAGCAGTGCTGCAGAGTCCCGAGTTCGCAGTCTTTCGGAAAGAAGGCAATCTCGCAGATCTCAGAGAAAGAGTCAATGTAGGAGAAAGCACTTGTATATGTGTCTCTTAGTCTGCATTAGCTTGTCAAAGTGCTTCCAAAGTCCAGGTTTAAATGAGTTCAGATGTTGACTGACAAGAGGTGTTGTCCAAGATAAATTTAGAAGTGCTCGCTATTTCTGTGAATTTCAGATTTTTGTCACCAAAACTACTACATAGGCTGTGTGAATACATACATTATTTTTTTTTTGTTCATACATATTCATATTTAGTTAAGGTATTCTAGATTCATGAAAGTCTTAGGTAAAGTTAAATCAAAGCCTATATATAATTTCTTAAATATGCATCATCACTCTATACTAATAACTTAATTTGACATTATACATGCATAAATTGAAGAAGGTGAAAAGTGTCACTTTAGTGTATGCTAAAGAAAATCTATGTCTATTTCCTTTTACAGTTCTGCAAAATATATATGAAAATCACTGGCCTCCACAGGGGTTTTGGGGGATTTTTTACTCTATTACAGTGAAATGCCTGAATCAAAAAGTGGTGTTGTCTGCTTTTGCCAGACTGAATGGCTCTGCACTGCTTAAGGAGTAGCTGTGTTTGTGTGTATGTGTCAAAGTCTGCATGACTGGATTTAGCCCTTGAAAACTAAACCCTTGCAAATGTTCTTCCATATTTAGTTTTTGTAGATCAATATAAAAATACTTATCTTTTCCAAGTGAGAGGAAGGAGAGTTCTATAATTAACTCTTATAGTAGCATAATATATTATGGAACTTCATTAAAACATATGGTGATACATACTTCTAGAACACAAACAGAAGGAATGAATTTACTGTATTGAAGTTAGTATAGCTACTGTTTTTCCTCGTTGTCTGCTCATACATCATAAATCATCTATGATAGTATTGAGGAACATGGAATGTTGTGATTCTAAATATAAGGTTTAAAATTTCATGTTAAATTATAATTTTCCTGCAATAGTTTTAGTTGCTATACAGCCATAATATTACTGCTAGAAAGTATCCATTAAAATTTGACATCCTGAATTTAGTTCATGCCACTACTTCATGTTCTGTGCAATACAGAGTAGATTTGATGGCATCAAGTGCTTCCGTACTGAGTTAGTCGGATTCACAGAAACGCAATTAATTTTCCAAGTTCTTCAATCTTCATTGTAGGTTAAATTTAAAAAGAAACAAATTGGAAAAAGAAAATAAAAAAGAAAATACTCATCTCCCCTTCATATATTCCTATTTTGAGGAATATATCATTTTCACAGATGAAAATTAGTTCATCTTGACCTACATATTACACTGGATACCTGCACTGAAGTTTCCCTGACCAGTATGATGTTCCACCTCACATTGTCAGTTTCTAAGCCTTTATAAAAGCATTAAGGGATCCAGGGGTCATGGTTCACCTACCTCCTTCTTTCCATTCTTTGCTTCCAATTAGGTGGTGATCTCTGCAAGTGAAGGGGTGGGGATAGGTGAATCACAGGCCCTCCTTTGGTCCCAGCTGGACTTCCCCCACCTTTGGTCCCAGCTGGACTTCCCCCAGCTCTTGCCTTGCTGGTGCTGAGAAAGAACATTGGGGCTGGGAAGCCACTACCTACCACATTTGTTCAGGTCTTGGTTCAGCTGGTGAAAACATATATAAAACTGGAGGAAGAAATGTGGAATTTGTAAGTTTGAATACAAGACACTAAGAATAGCAGGAGATAGCCAAGGTGTTCCTTTGTCCTCCTTGGAAATTGAATAACTGAATTGCCAAGAAACCAATTTCCAGCTTCTTTTCAGTAAAATAGAGCATAAAATGATATGCTTTCTATCAAGAGGGGTCTGAGACAAACCAATAATTTTACATATATATAAGAGAAAATCAGTATGTATCCTTCATTAACATTAACATGGAAAATATTTTTAAGGACCAAGAGCGGTTTAATTTCACAAGATCATCGCTGCTTTTTAAATGAACATTTTATTGAGAAAATCAAGATGCATTTAGAAGTTTCTAGATATTCTAAGGGAGAAAACCTCTCATTACATGTATTAATTTGATAGAGAGAAGCCTGAAAGGTGGCACTTGACGAGTACTACATGGATTCTGTGTTGAATGGTTTTCAGTTAGTGAAAATCTTTGTACACATTCAAAAAAAAATAAAAAAAAAGAAATAAAATATGTCAAATTTTTGTAACTGCCAGGTTTTAAAACTTGTCCTGACCTGACTTTTCCCAGTCAGGAAACTCTGTACACTGTATTGCACACTCCATCCATAAAGCTATAACCAAAATAGAAAGTACTGTTCAGTTCATTGATTTGAACAGTGTCATTGTTGCTTGCTAAAACTTTTCATTTCTAATTCCCTCCAAATGAGCTTCAAATCAATGGAAAATAAGATAGTGTGGGTTATAATCCCTAGTGAACGTTTAAAAGGCATATATATATATATAAAAAAAAAAAAGATGAAATACAAAAAAGGACAACATATGTGAGTAATAGTTGAAATAGTTTAAGCCCAGCTGGTAACTAAGCATCACGCAGCCTTGCTTACCCCACCCACCCTGGTGGAATGGGAAGGAGAATCAGAAATAAAGCTTGCAGGTTGAGATAAGAGTAGTTTGATAATTGAAGCAGAGTAAAATATAATTATAATACTAATAAATCACTAATAATAATATAACAAACCCCAAACCAACAAACAAATGATGCACAGTGCAATTGCTCACTACCTACTGTCCAAGGCCAGACCCCATCCCTGAACTCAAGTCTTCCCCCCTTCCAGGAAAATCCTGCAGTTCGTACACTGAGTGTGTTTGTACACTGTTCTGTGATATGGAATATCCCTTTGGCCAGTTTGGGTCACCTGTCCTGGCTGTGCTCCCTCCCAGCTTTTTTGTTTATTTGTTTTTGGTTTGTTTTGCATGTTTGTGGGGTTTTTTGTTTGTATGTTTAGTTGGATTTTTTTGTTTTTTGTCTCCTCATTGGCAAAGCAAGACACACAAGTGAAGAGTTTTTAACTTAGGATAAACACAACTTAGCAAAACCCAAAACATCAGTGTTATCAACATTATTCTTATACTGAATTCAAAACACAGCATTGTATCAATTACTAAGAAATTAACTCTATCTCAGCAGAAACCAGGACTTGTGCTGACATACATAGTCATACACCACTGTTGTACTTGTATGTGCATGCAACTATGTACACATGCATGCAGAAGTCACATCTTACCCTTACTTGCTTATCATTTAGGGGGTTTTCCCCATATGATAACATATATATTGATACAGCATAGGATGCTTGTGCTTGGCTGACATCAATTTACTCTCTACTATAGCAGATGTGGAGTCCTAGGGCCTTTTTATAATGACTTTCTTTTTTGCTGTTCTTTGGAGGACAGGTTACTAGTTTTTTTTTTCTTGTGGCAGCTTGTTCCTGCCCATCATTTTTCATGGATGAGGGGTCACTTCCATAAGATTTAGTGGAAGTACATCTGCTACATGATGAAGGGGTACAGACATCAGAAATGAAAACCACAAAGATGATGGCACAATGATGGCACTTTTGCCATCATGATGCATCAAGTGCAAAAGCCTGCTCCCATCCTAGCTTGGAGAAGGTCTAGGGAAGATGGAGCCAAGAGCAGGCTGTATGAAATGCAATGTGGCTGCTTGCTAAGCCAGCTGCTCTTCATATCCTGGCAGGAAATTAGCCTCTGGCAGATGTATTATGTAGCTTGAATATATTAGACATGCACAAAAAGTCCATTTCTATGTCTGTGGAGAAACAAAAATATTTATAGCCCTTCCCTGCTACAAAAAAAAGATATTTGCCTTACCTGACCAGAGAGACTTGGATGCCATAAGAATAGAAGTTTCATTGTTGAACAACCTACCCTCTCCTAAATAATGAAGACATCCAAACATTAATGCTGTAAATATTGTTATGCCGCACCACACACCATTACAATTTACAGTTAGTATCCATATTTTACTATAAACAGACCTAACTGTTACTCAGGCCTTTTTTTTTTGTTTTTCTTAAGCTATAATGAGCTTTCAGTATTTCAAGTTCAAACAAGAAGGTTCAGGTGCAAAAAAAACCCCATAACTTTTGGTTGAAAATCCTGCTTAATAAGTCTGATTTCAGATGATACAACAATGAACTGGAAATAAAACTCCTTGAAAGGAGTTTTGGTTAGCCAAGAAGCAGCACCTAGAAATTCAGATTCAAAGATAAACATATAAGGAACAGATGTAAGGGAAAATGTCAGATATCCTAGACAATTAAATTTGTTCTCTTGGCATTCTCAGAAGCTCCATTCTCTTATATTTGTTTTGTTTTAGTGACCTTTTTCAGACGTGCTTTGTTGGGCCCTGGGTATTTGAGAGCTGAATCACTGTCAGAGCTGGTGATGAGGATGTTGCCCTCTCCTGCCCTCAGGGGTAACTGGTCACCATCACAGGAGGTCAGGGAGTTACTGCTACCCTGCGCCTTCCACGGAGCTCTCAAGCTGCAATGTTGATTTCATACATGAATAACATCCAAATTTCTCCAACCATTTTCTAGGTTATGAAGCATTAACTGCCAACTGAAATCTCAAGGTCAAATAAAATGCTTAGCATTGTGAAAATAGCCTCTTCACCTTTGGCTGGCATTTAGCTAAAGATGAATTTGTAATGTTTTTCAGTCAATTAAAACTAGGCTGTAATACATTTGCATTGTCTGTTAGAAAGTAGTCCAAAAGTGAATTAATCCCTGCTTGGACAAAAGCCTGTAAAGCCAACCTTTTCCTCTCATATTGGTGTCTTTTTTCTAAAAAATCTGTTATAGAGAACAAGAACTGTTTAAAAAAAGAGGAAGTTAAATATTTGGAAATACTTTGAATTGGCTTTTCCACTACAGTCCAAAACTGTCTATTATAGTGTGTACAGAATCTAAGAGTTTCAAATCTTCACAAACATCTTCAAAATTTTCCCATTCCATTGGTGTCACAAATGAATGTGAACTGAGAGTATGGCCCCCTTCAGTAAGGGGAAAAAAAGTAGAAAACAGAGCCAAAGAGATAAATGAGAGGTGTTTCCAGGACTGCTCCCTTCATTTCTAGGTACTTTTAAGTACAGGGTTATGGAAACCCTGCTTAAAAAATCTTTTCTCCTTTGGCTTGCATTGTGCTTTCTGTGTGTGAGCAAATGTCCTCTTCTAACCAGTGGTGGTCCTTCATTTTCGTAATATATGCTGAGTATGTAAAAATGAATGGAGAAAAATAATTGACAAAAAGTTTTATATGTACCAAATTTTTGTTTATTTACGGACTTCACAGATAGTACTCATACTTTCTACCAGGACCTGGAAACTTTAATCTTTCAGGAGAGAGATTTCTCTGCATTTTCTTGCACATATAGTGTGTTACTGGGCACTGAAGAGTTCACGTACATTAGCTCTGATGTTATATCATTTTTATGTGTTAAAAAGAGAAGTTTTAGTATATTTTATGAGGATTTTTATTATTCATTTAATGCTCACTACAGTTATACTCATGATAATTACACCTGGCATTACAGATGGAGTAGAATTATTTTTTATATATTTTAGTGTTTTAGTGATTCCTTTGAGTTCTCAGTAGTTATTCTCATGTTAATTATACCTGGCATTATAGACAGGTAATATTAATTAAGATTCTATAAGAAATTTTGGATCTCTGCAGAGAATTAGTAGACTTTCTTTTCTTTACTTTGGAAAATACTTAAATTGTACAGTGGAATGATACAAGACCTACAAAAGCTACAGATAATTAATATAGTCGTCTATAACTTATTGGGATTAAGCTTCATAATCTTGCAGTGATATTTTAGTTATATATTAAAGATATGTTTATAAAATCCTAAATATTTTCATCCCTAATTATTCTCTTCCTAACCTTTAGTTGTATATTTTATTATTCAAAGTTGTATTAGTGAAAGTGTTTAATAGGAGCTTTGAGATATTGTTAGCAAGCCTGCTGTTTAACCACTTCTGTATGCACAGATGAATGTCAGTTATAGGTAGACTGTGGAAAAGTATGAAAATTTTTCTTTCAAGTTGTCTTCTCACCTACAAAAGTCTTCCAGGGAGCTGCTTCTTTTTGAACTGAAGATGTTTTAAGCATCATGCTTTAAATGTTATTTTAAGAGTGTATATTCAAAGCTATTTCTTATCAGTTCCTTATAGGCATAACAATCTATTTGAAAACTATTATTTTCAAATACATGAATAAGGTTATTTTACTAAATGCATTCTTAGACACCTACTTGAGCTTTTTTTCCCGTTTAAGGAACCTTTTTCCCCGAAGAGCCCAGTCACACAGCACGTATCTTTGCTGTGGAAATAAACAGTCTGGGAAGCTGCAGCCAGGACTGTGTGTTACCCTTCCATGTATACCATGTAGGATTTGTGGGGACATATCCTCTTGTATGTGTGGTTCTGCTGCAGTAAAGTGAGGGACTTGATATATGGGAGACTGTTGGTCAGGATCTCTGGGAGGCGTATAGTCTGTTTTATTTTTGGTATCAGACTTGACTGTGCCCCCATGCTGTTTCTTTGGGCTTCTGATTTAGAGCTTCTAAATTAGACCTAAATTATGCAATTAAATTAGTTTAAAATCAATGAAGTGACTTCATGATGTTAATTACGAGATGGCATTGGTGGGCTGTCAGATCTAAAATGAGTTTACTTTCCACCAGTATTGCTACTAATCTAAAATGAAATTTAAACTTAAATTCCTCCTATATCCTTAGCAGCTAGCCTGAGTGCTAGCCTGAACACGGGTGAGAAATTTTTGCATACAGGAAGGAGAATCAGGAGCATTAGCTACAATACATAATGAGAAGCCTGTATTAAATCTGCAGTTAACTCTCCCTCTTAGGAGCTCATATATGGATGTCTGCTATATATGTCAGATATCTATTTTAATATGCTTTTTATAGGGTTGAAGGTTGTTTTCCCCAACGAAATAGTAACATAAGCAATGAAATTGTACATGTGCTGAATACTGTAGCATGCCATGAATCCCTGGGATTTGGTTAGCATGCTCAATTTTTGCTGTTAGCATATGAGAAATGAGCTAATCTATTCTTCCACAAGGAATTTCTGTTGAATTGATATTTTCATTCTGAAACACTGGGCTTTGAATCTTTGAGGTCTTAGTTTGTGCTTCTTTTATTTGTTCTTAAAATACTGATGTGTCTCATTTCCTAAATCTGTTGTGTTCTGACTCTCAGTTTTTTGTATTTGACTTTGACTCCCTCCCTGGTTGTTTGTGGTGCCTGCTGCCATTACTGCAAATTGGGAGGCAGGCAGGGCAATATGATGGGTTAAATGGTATGGAGAAATCAGAAGACATCCCTGAGATTAATTACTTTCTTCTCCAAAATCCCTCTGTTGAAATACTCACCTTTCCTGTCATGCTGCAGGCCATCCAGCGAGAAAAGCCTGAGAAGTACAGAAAACTTCAAGATGCCAGCAGATCAGCTGAGGCCCTGGTGGAACAGATGGTGAATGGTAATTACATGGGAGTTGGTTTAGATAATCTTCTTACGGATTTGATAAACGTACAAGTTCATATTTATCACAAGAATTATATTAGAGAATATTGTCTAAATGGAACAGTAAAGTGATATTGCCTTATATTTCTTTTATTATTTCTGAATGTTAAATCTGTTAATTAGAAGAGAGAGGAAAAAAAAAGCCTTACCACTTTAGTACCATAGAAAGAAATGTGTGTAAAACTTGCTCACAGTAATGAACTGTATATTAACAATCTGTTCTGTGCAGAGGCTTAAGTTGTAATCTTATTTTCGGAGCATGCTAAGCTTTTGAAGTACTTTAATGCAGAGTTAGAGAGCTCTGAAGGCGTTAGTTAAAGTGCTTCCTGACTTTTAATATGCAATTTATGTTTTTTAATATACATATTGCAGTTATGTTCTGTATCATAGAAAATATAACATTGGGGGGATTTGAAGAGATTTTTTGCATTTGGTTTTTCAAAGATAATAAATGTAATAACTTATACAACACTTTAAAAAGAAAAAATAGCTGTATGGTTTTTTGTTTTGGTTTGGGTTTTTTTTAATATTATATTATTCTTTTGAACCTTTAGATAAGACAAAGACAAACCCCAAAGAAAGGTAAATGAAAGTAAACTTGTAAGTCATACCATTGTCCTTGATATTAAAAATGTCTTACTTTGCAATAAAATATTAAACACGGGTCAACATCTGTCATACTGATATGATTACCAGAAATATAGATGCTGACTGCTCTGAGCTTCAGAACATGCATTTTCTATTAAATTGTTACAGTGAAGAACCAAGAATTAAATAGCTAAAAGTGAAATACTTTAAGTTTGAGGTACCAACTGGCCAAGGTAAAGAAATTTAATGGAACCCTAAGATTATTTTGCCTAAGATGAAGGTGTAATATTTTAAAAGTGGCCATATTTAATGTGTGGCACATATTTAATTTTCATTACTGTAACAAATGTTTCAAGGGTTCCCTTCCGAGACTCACTGAATAGACTGAAGGGAGTCTGGTAACATCTGCACCCTCTTTGAAAAAATTTGGGCTGTTTTACATGGTTGATTATATAAAAAGTTCTGATTTTTAGGGATTTTTTATATGCTTCCTGCCTGGAAGAACTGGTTGTATGTACTGTACTGGTTGTATGTACTTTTAAGGCTGCATTTGAAATTTGTGCATCAAAGTTGCTGTTTTGGGGCAGAATCTGTTTAGGGCACACTAGGGCAGTGCCCCGCTCTTCCTTTGGCCAAATGGAGACTTGCACCTCAAGAATTCCGGTAACTTTGGTTTATATAGTACTTCATGATGACTGCTTTTGGTTTCAGTTGCAGAACTCTTTTTTCTCGGTCCATGGGTCAGTTCTTATTTATGATTTATAGATGTGATCTTCACTGTGCATATAGATGTGCATATAAATATTTCCAGTATCTCTCAAATTGCACCTTATTTTTTAGGAAACACATCTCCAAATGGGGGGCACGCACAGGGTAGACTAACTGAGCCCGCTTTGACTTTATCAACTTCATCAACTTTGCCAGCTGCTCTGAGATCTGTGTCATGCCATGTGTTGTGGTAGCCTTGGTAGCAAAAATATTCTAGCATGGATGACAGGATAGTTGGCTGTGAAAATGGAGATCCCTTGTTGTCGTGGTTTTAGGGAAGAAACAATCCCTTTTAAGAGAAAAACAGTTCCTCTGGACTTGAAGCCCTAATTATTTATGCGACTTTCAGCTACTTCACTAATGCCAAGGCAATTTGAAGGACAGTGATTGAAAAGGTTAATTAATGCAGTAATTACCAGCAGTAGAGTAGAATTAAATAATTAACATTAGTTGGTGAGACCTGTGATTTTAACAAAGAATTTGTAAACTGAATATCTTGTGAGGTGCCCAAAATTACTCCTTGAGGGTAAAGGAGGTTTAAGTGCCATGTAAAACCATTGTACTTTTAAATACAATGTATTTTCTATTTGTCTTTTCTTCCAAATCATTATCATCTAGTGCAATTACAATTAATGGTTGCAATTTAGTTAAATTAAGATCAAACTAAAAGCTATGTAGAAATATTAACTTTAAAACTACATCTCAAACAGTAGTAGAGCTGTGCAGCTTTATATCTTCCACAGTAATTCAACTAAGTTTCTGTAGTCTTTGTTTGGCTTGTGGAAAATAATTTATTTTTTTTTTCTAATTGCTGGATTCACTGAGAACCAGAGGAGAGTTTTGCTGAATCTCCAAAATAATGCTCAGCAGAGCAGCATGACTATCCCTTTATCTTCCTGTTCTAATGCTGGAACTCTTTCCCACAGCGTGGGAATTGGAATTAATGTGTCTGTATGGATTTGTGGGAAGTCTGCAGTTGAAAATCTAGTGGAGGAAAGATACACTGCATTATTTTGAATGAAAAACCTTCTTAACTACCACAATTTACAGATCAAAAATGATGATGCTCCCTTTGTTATTCTTTAGGGAAGCCAGTCAGTGATACAGTTGATGATTGCCATGCATTTGCAGTGTAATCTGTAATTAAAATACTTAAAAAGGCAAACAGATTTAAGGCATAGATCAGTTCAGAACTCCAGTGTTGACTATTTTAATTGCATTGTTAATTTTTACTTATTGTGTGTCAATTAGATCTGGACTAATAATAATTACACTCTTTAAGATTCCAATTATGCTATCACTGAATTTCTGACAATATATAAAATGTTCTTTCTCTGCTCATAAACAAGATTCTGAATGCAACAGATAAAGAGCATAAAAAGATAAGATCTCTGGTGGTTTGTAAGAGCAAGTTCAGAATGGTGGTGAACTCCATTGTTGTATCATTTGTATTTATTTTCTTGCTTTTATTTCTACTGAGATAGGAGAGGGAATAAGTATAAAAAAGGATTCACATTCTGGAGAGAATTGGATTAGTTTATTTAAGGTTTCATTTGTTTGTTCCTTAGCACAGAGGAAAATATTCTAAGGAAATATATTTATACAGGGCGCTCTTCTTGCCTTATGTAAATGTTTTCAGCAATTGTCAGCAAAAGTATTTTGCACTAGAAAGAGCTGCCCTCTCTCACAGCACAGCTGTTCTTGTGTTTGTGAGTGGTGTGTCTGGACATGGCTATTTGAAGGACTTTTCCCATCACAAGGGCAGTCATTGATGCTTTTGGTGGATGCTTCTTTATCCAAGCACCCCTCTGTTATATGGGCTTTGCTCTGCCTTTCCTTGGATATTCTTTCAAAGAAGTTCAATCAATGAAAACTTCCATATTCTGTTTACTGGTGTTTCTAGTAAAAAAAAAAAAACACCAAAACTATTTTGTTTTTCTATACTAAATTATATTCTAAAATAGAATAACACATCTGTTGATGCTTAAATGATGAAATTTAGCAGTTTCAGTGGACACGACTATTATAGTAGTTTAGAATAAAATAAACAACATCAAAATGAATACTCAGAGAATTTCTATAAGCAGCATTAAAGTGAATACAAATGAATTTGTTGTGATAATACATGGAATTTTTAAGTGCCACTGTTCTGTGGAAGAAATATATCATCTTGTGAGTTATTATTTCACACACAGGAGTCAAAAGCTACAAAACCCCCAGATAATATTACATTGTTCTATCACAGAACCATAGCAAATGACAGGTGCACTTAATAAGATATACTTCATATTAAGTAGCAGTTCCAAAGTGCTTGCATGTAAGGTGCTGCCCAATTAAAAATATGCAGGCACGATTTGTTATGTGCTGTATACAAGGTAATAAAATTAATGGATGCACTTCAGATAATGATCTGTTTCCTCTGTGTACAGTATATTTATTCAATGATTATATCAGAAGCTTTTAGAATATGAAAAGATTATGAACCATCCACTCTTCATAAAATAATGTTTTACCAATGTTTTCAGATGTCTTCCTAATATGAGTGAAACAGAATAAGGGGATCATGTTAACATCGTTAATTAAAGCTGATGGTTGCTAAAGTTAATGAAGAAATCTGTACTTACCACAGAATAAAGTTTCAAACAGGAATAATGGCCAGAAACTAAAACACAAGAAGTTCCACCTAACATGAGAAAAAAATGGTGGTAGGGCACTGGAACAGGCTGTCCACTTCCCCTCTCTGGAGGCATTCCAAACTCACCTGATGAATTCCTGTGTAACCGGCTCTAGGTGACTCTGCCTTGGCTTGGATGCTGGACTGCATTATCTCCAGAGGCGTCTTCCAATCCTAAAGATTCTGTGATTCAGTAAAATTCTTGAATTTCTGCAACTTAATGAGCCAATAAAAGCATTAAAATTATTATGCCCTCATATCAGCTTCTAAAAGAGTTAATAATTTGTCATTTTCAAGGAGTCTGAGGATTAGCTTTCTTCAAAGTAAGATAAAATGTTGACAAACTTGCCCAGATAATTTCAAGTGCAAGTAATAGCCATTTTCTTGCAACCTTCTGTAAATGACATACCGCTGTCTGATAGACAACTTTGAGTTACCTGACAGGACTGTGAATTAAGAGAGTTTAAAAACACGTGCTATGGAGATTTTCAGATGGGTCTTCCTTTCAGAAGGATATTGTGTTGTCTATTGGAGCTGTGCCCCTGCAATCTGTTACCAAACATGGCTCTGCACAGTCCTGTACTGGCCACTTGAGTAACATGAAGTGAAAGACATTTCTTTATCTGTGCACTTTTGGAATCATACTTAGACTCAAAGCTTAGATATTAAAGAAAAATTGGGTATTCCCACATATTTAAATTTACATTAAGAGGGACATATGAGCAAAAAGAAGAAAAGAGAATCTGTTGAACCTGGAATTTCATTCGAAATACAGTCCTCTCTGAATCCTTGAAGAAAATATTGCAGTGAAAAGTATTATTATATATGGAGAATCCGTGACTGCACTTCACATGGTAATCATAATCTTGCCTAAGGGTACCTTGGAGACTGTGGCAGCCAAAAAGAGAGGAAAGGAGGAGTAAATAAAAGTGATCTTTTTATATCTACTCTGCCAAACTCATAGGCAGTGTTTCCCAGTTTTGGAGGGAGTCATGAACACAGTGGCAGAGATAATTGCTCTCTGTTATGAGTATTAAGCATTTTTATAACCAAACCCTCAATAGAAACAATTATTGAAATAGAGTATAGTTAAAGTCTTATCTTCCATACATATGTTTGTTCTTGCTGTTGTTAAGATTCTGTATCTCTGTGCCTGGTCATCTGTGATTGTTGTTATTCAGATGTGCTATGCTGTTCAGGTTTATGGTGTCTCTTGTGAAGAGACAGGTAATGTGCTAATTAGACATTGCACTTTAATAAAATCTGGTTATACTCACAGAAGACCAGATCACTTTTGCATGTCATGGAGGTGTGTCAAAACACTGTTTACCTCTTTATGCTTTAAGGTTCATTATATAATCTTGCTTAGCCCTTGAACTGTGCTCTTCAGGTTTTAGAGTATAATGTGTATGTGTAGCTGCTCCAGCCAGCACAGTTGCCATTATCTCTCAGTTGTACTGGGCTTCCTAATTTTTCTGTAGTTCTGGTGTTTGAAATCATGTACAATTTGCTTGGCTAGAGCAACATCCCAGAAACAAAGCATATCCAGAGAATCACTATCAGGTACTACACAGTCTGTTTCCAAGTGGGCTGTTCCCAAGCAGTTCTGAATGGAATAGCCCTGAGCTGGATCTATAATAGGATTTGCCAGAGCTCTGTGGTGTTCCACAACAGAAATGATCCCAGATTATAATTTAGTGTGGTTTTCCATATAGCATGCATTACAGTAATTCCCTAGAAAATTTTATTACAATAAATTTCTAGTACTTATTTTATTTAAGGGATTTAGCTGTAATTAGGCATTCATTTTCTATGTCCTACCTTACCAAATCACGCATCAGCTTTACTAGTTTTTACCCCCGATAAAGAAATTTTCCTGCAGATTAGGAGTACAGGTTGCAAACCAGATAAACCATATTTGACAGTGTATCAAAGACCACAAAAGTGGAGCACTTAAGTCTTTTGTCTCATTTGCTTTTAAGAAAAATAATATTGATTCTTTTGACAAAAACATAGCTGCTTTTTTACTGATTAGCTAGTGTATGACTAAGCGATGATGTTACTAAAAATGCTCTTAAGCATATTATAGCATTGCTCAGTGAGTTGAGAAATTTATTTTGAAACCAAAATTGGTCCTATTGCTATGTGTATCATTACATGTCATCACACTAATAAAGGTTAGGGATTAGATTTAAGCTTCCATTGAAAAAATAAATGAGATGATTAATATTATTTTGAAGTCAGCCTGAGTTCAAGTTTCAGAATAATTATGAATTATGTTATTGTAAGACACCTTTACTTATCTTTCATATGTATCGCCTCACTTTCTCCAGAGAGAATATAGAGCTATTTTTTCTTTAAATTGTTCTAAATAATTGCTTTGTAATAACTAAAGTCTGTTTGATTTTATGAACTTTAATATAAGCATGATTATTGAACAGTAAAGAGAAATAGGCAAACTACATCAGAGAAACCAAACCCTGTCTGAAAATAGTCATAGGGAAGTGTTGTCATTTCTCAGCTCTCTGCTTTGTGTCTCCTGATGATCACTCTTGGACACAGGACTGGCTTAGATGGAGGTTGGATCTGATCGTTTGTTTATTCCTTGGTGTTTATGATATTTCTAAAATAACATGTAATGAAAAACTTAAGGGTTGGATTATCTGAAACCTCCAAATAGCTGTGGAATATAGTTCCCAGTCATGTAAATCAGTCCTTTTATAAAAGAAATTCCAAAACCAGTCTCGTACATTAAAATCTAATTACAGTCCAAACACAGTTTTCAAAATCCAGCTGTCGGGCATTTCCTTATTTCTTATGTCAGTTTTAATTAGCTTTTTATATTGTATCTCTACTTTTTGCTTTATTCCCATTCTCATACTTTAATGTACTTTATAATTCATTCCCATAGCAACAAAAATACCCTGGCAGCAACGTTAAATATTTTTGATATGCTTTCTCCACTAATGTGTAACATCTGTATATTCAGGACTGTTATTTGATGATAAATCATTAACTGGATTTATGAGCTCTCAAATAAAGAAAATGAATTGTTAAATTATCTTATTTTTTTTTCTTTGTAACTTGTTTATCTTCAAGCATCTTGTTCTCCCGTTTTTCTAGAGGGTCTGAATCCTGACAATATTAGACAAGCCTCAGAGCAGCTGAAGAGCCGCTGGATTGAGTTCTGTCAGTTGCTGAGTGAGAGACTGGCATGGCTGGAGTACCAAAATAACGTCATTGACTTCTACTCCCAGCTGCAGCAACTGGAGCAGACAACAATTACTGCAGAAAACTGGCTGAAAGCACAACCCACACCAGCAACAGATCCTGCTACAGTAAAAACTCAGTTGGAAAAATGCAAGGTTAGAGGTTCTTCTCCAAATTTTTTTATTTATTGTTTTCAAATCCAAAATTCTGCCATTGCACACTACTTTACTTGTTGTATACTCTCCGTTCTGATGCAGGGTGGATTGTGTAGTCAATTGTAGGAATATTCTTCTATCATACAATGACAGAATCCCAGTAGGTGTATAAAAATGGTCACACAGATTGACTTATTCTCCCTAATTGTTTTAAGTTTTGTGCTGCACCATCGTAGAAATTTGATTATATCTCTTAGAGTAGACAACTCCGTGGGTGGGGATTACTTACAAGCTAATATTGATGGACAGGAATATATTGAAATGTAGTACTGGATTATAAATTGCATGACATACTTGTAGAAGTTTGACTTGAGGGAATCTCTGACTCACAAATCTCTTAGACAGAAGACAATGTTTGAAAGCCAAACTTAGAACTATTCTATTCTATTTTCAGGCATTTCCAAGCTGGAACTGTACTTACAGGAGGTCTCTGTTTTCATGCAGAAAGCTCCTCTTTGAGTAGCTTGACTATGAACTGTACACTTGGCTTATTTTCCTCACTTCTTTTTACTGAGTAGTTGTACATGTCGTGGTGTGTGCAAGATCTCCTGAAGGTGTAATAGCACAACCTCATTGCCCTCTACAGCTTCCTGAGCAGGGGGAGTGAAGAGGAAGGTGCTGATCTCTTCCCCCTGGTATCCAGTGACTGAAGGCATGGGAACAGTTCAAAGCTGTGCCAGGGGAGGTTTAAACTAGACTGGAAGGGTGTTCAAACAGTGCAACAGGCTTCCTGGAGAGGTGATTGATGCGCCCAGCCTGTCCGTCTTTCAGAAGCACTTGGACATTGCCCTTAGCAACATGCTTTAGCTTGGGCAGCCCTGAAGTGGTCAGGCAGTCGGAATAGATGTTCTTTGTGAGTTTTGCTATGCTGCTGTATCCTACTCTACTTGAACCTCAACCTCTAATGTGTTACTGTGAGGCTGCTAGAAATCACTGGGCAACTTCATCTCTTCTGCTTCATCCTCTTTAGCCTGTTTAGCCTACTAGTTAGTACATAATCTAACAGAGATGAGTCTTGGATTATGGGACACGTGTTTTTCTCTACCCCGCTTCCCATGAAAAAGATGTTCCCTAGGCATGAAATTTTAACCTACAATCTATCTCATTTTCTTTGAGCATTACACTAATTACATGACAGTGTTCTGTGAAAGTGACTTCAAAGTGTCTTTAAGCAGTGCTATCAATCAACAATCTTGTTGGGAGAAGAGGTATTGATTTGTGAGGAAAGATTTGAAATACCGATTTTGTTTGTATTGCAACTGATGTATTTGGAAGCAAAAAAGATGTGTAATGTGCATTGGAACAGTGGTGATTTCATGGCACTAGGATTTCATTTTTCACGTAGCATTCTCTTGATTTTTTTTTTTTTTCAAACATGCAGGATGAAATCATCCGAATGTCAACTCTTCAGCCTCAAATTGAACGTCTAAAGGCTCAAAGTCAAGCACTCAAAGAGAAAGAACAAGGACCAGTATTTCTGGATGCTGACCTTGCTGCTTTTACCAGCCATTTCAAACAAATATTTGCTGACATGCATGCCAGAGAAAAGCAGCTACAGACCAGTAAGTGTTCATGACAAGAAGTCAATTTGCCTGACTAGCACGCAAAGAATAGGTGTATATATTTTGCTTTCCTAGTTTTACATTTGCTTTTGTCATATCAATCCAATATTGCAAATTAGGTGCACTTTTTTGCAATTTAATTAGTCTTTCAAAAATCATCAGTGAATTCCGTATTTTAAATTAATAAGAAAGCAAGGGAAGGTAGACTATTTGGAAGCAAAGGTTGCACTCAATGTAGTTATACCATCTTGTTAGCATGTTTATGGACAGATTCAGTGTTGTTTTTTGGCAATGTAAAAAAGTCTTTGTTTAGTTGGATTATAAGGTGAGGCAGTTCATCTTTGTCAGTAGAGAGGAAAGAGAGTTTAATTACAGGAGTGAATCTGTTCTGGATTTTCACAGAATAGAAATTTAACTCCATAAAGCTCATCAAAGCGAGCAGCCACTTTAGGATATTGAGTTTTTCATCATGTGGCCAGCTGTTCCTTTTTTACAACACAGAATGTATGACTGCCAGTTACAACATTAATTGCAATATTTGTAGTAACATGGATTTTTCAAAAGATGGAAAAAGTTGCATCAAAATAGAAAGTTGACTGTTTCTTATTAAAGATACATAGCATGTCAGTGACTACTGTACACTTCCTCGATTTGATTATGAAATTAATAATTAATACAAATGTAACTTTTTTTAACAACAAAGACATTATTTGCTCCTTAAACCAGTGATATCTCTAAATGAGTGTACTGTTTTGAAATTAGACATAGTGCTAGCTCCTTCTAGTGGAACTTTATAGTATTCCTCCTCATGGAGAGTTTCGGACTTTGTTTTTACAGCACTATATTACTGTGCTGCTCTAGTTATTTGACATGTGCACACATACACAAACTGAAGATGCATAGGAGAACTGAAGAAATAAAATGCAAGTGTTCCATAGAAAGGGATGAAAGAATAAGCTTTAGAAATTTAGTATTGAGGAGTGTAATGTTTATTCATGGCTCTAAAGTCAAGACATACAATAGGTAAGATTTAAAAACCATTAATGCCACACTGGTTTACATGGTGACATTGATTGCCATTCTGCCAACAGAAAAATACTATAAGTTCTAGTTTCTTTATGACTTCCTCTCTATCTAATGTTGCATAATTGCTGGGTTTGCTTCACCTGATTTTATTATAGTGAGAGCTCATGAACCAACCAGCTCATGATTAGTTCAGCAAGATAAATGGTGTTTACTGCCTCAACCATGGGCATTGGTAAAGTTCTTCCTGAATATTCATTTCCCCTTGCTGCATTATTGTCCTTTGGTGCCCTGGCCAGCTTCAGGAGCAGCTGTCCTGAGGTGAAAGCATTGAATAGACAGGAGAGTCTCCTAAAGTACTGGAGAACAGAAGTTCCTAAATCAGTGTTTCATGGAGCCCTGAACAGTTGTTACCAGTTTACGTGGCTTCTCTGCATCAGAGGAGCTTCCTCTCAAATGGTTCGGCTCTCAAGATGAGATTGTTTTATCCCATACAGTACACCCCTGCGTGATACTGTAGGTGAAAGCATCATGTTAATCATATTTTATCTTCAGAAATTTTATACACAGTTTTTCCAAAGTTCTAACTTCCTTTCATAACTGCTCTAGACATGAACAGTCATGCATGGGAAAGGTTTGCCTGTTGCCATTTCAGGAAAGTCTGATGAATCAAAACGTGGGAAAAAAACCCCAAACCCTGAAGCAAAGCATGGACAATTTGGCTCTATGAGTTTCTTCTGCTTTCTTTAATGACTACTTTTCTTGTGTTGTACAGAAAAGGGAAAAAGGCCATGTCCCATGTCTTTATTTTAGCCTTACTTTTATAAAAGAGGTTCAAATTTTGCTACAGCATTTTAGATCTTTCCATCTTTTATTTACATAAATTATTTGCAGTTAATTTTTTTCTACAGATGGAAAAAAATCCTGAAGACTGAATGATGTTTTGCAGATCAGTTATAGTATTTTCTTTCGTAATTCCCTGCACATAAATTGTACATGTTTAGAAAGACTTTATTTATTATAAATCATTAAGGTTTCTTGTTATAAGAATTTTTATTTTTGACCTATCATAAGAGGATTGGGTTTTGGAGGGAGTTTTTTATTCATGTTCCATTACTCCATTATCTTTTCTAATGGATAAGGATATTTAGCTGTTCTGTTTTCCAAAAGAATTTTCCCCCCATTATTTTGGAGACCGTCTCCCTCAAACATTTTTTACTTGGCTTTTCATTGTGTTTTTTTTGAGGGTTTTTTGGTTTGTTTTTTTTTTTTAGGTTCAAGACTGTGATACACAGTAGATTTCTCAACAAATTATTATTAAAGATACACTCAGATTTTTTTTACATGTTTTTCTCCATGATTTGATTAGCATTTCCAGTTATAAAATGTAATTTAAGTTCTAAAACCTATTTGGTTGTTTTTTCACTACAACTACAAAGTTGTTTCTGAAAGAAATGCAACCTCATAAAATATGAAGAAATATGACCTCATTTTTCTCACCTTATAGAATGTCTATATATCCATAGGTTCTTTTGAATGGAATGTATCCAGCATTCCAGCTCTCCCTCCTCCCCAAACACATTTAGAGTATTTTCTAGGATATTGATGTATAGAAAAAGTACAGATCAGGCAGTGCTTCAATGTGTTCAGTAATCTACATGAGGGAGTGAAATGGACAATCCTGGTAATAATTGGAAATTTAATTATGTGATTTCCCAACGAAATTCTTAGCTTTGTAATGCCCTGGTGAAAAATGAGGGCTTGTACTTTATGTTTACTTGTCTTGAAATGAACTGCTACTGTGTCAGCAACCTGGTCAGGCTCCCATTCCCCCTGAGCCCAGGGAGAGCTGCCAGGAAAGTGAATATTCCCTGGTTCAAACGTCCTGCTGGGGGGCAGCTGCTTCATTGCAGCACTCCTGGAGCTCTGTGACGAAACGAAAGTCCATGAAGGTGCTTCTGCTCTTTAGTCTTGCTGCACTGAACTCTTAGGCAGCCATAGTCTTGAGTGAGATACGTGTTGTTTTGGCAAGGCTGTTCTTCAGAGGGAAATTGGAAAGTCTGTAAGATTTTTAGAAAGTCACTTAAAAAAAAAGGCTTTTGTCACAGGTAAAGTCAAGAGTATCAAGACAGAGACAGCAAAGTCATGCTTTTTTCCATTTTTCTCTTCTTCATAAATTCATGCACTGTGCTTTCCTTTCGAATTCTGATTCTACCTCTGCAGGAACAGTAACTCCCAAAGGTGAAGTCATCATTGTCATCATTGTTGTTATTATTATTAATGATGAATTATTCATCTGCATTCAAATGATGTTTCTCCTATTTATTTCAAGAAGTATTTTAGAAAGATTTTGCCTTCTATATCATGCCAAGGTTCTTTAGACTTTTTATTTGCCCAAGCCATGCTCACAGTTATTTTGCATGCACACTACTATTCTCTCTAATCCACTAGTACAGTATCTTAGAGTGTTGCATTACATAGATTTCATGCAACTTAGTCTTGGCATAATTTTATAATGCAATAAACAACCGTAACTATAAAAGTATGATGACCATTTGGAGTTTTAGTCTGTACCTTGTATGCTTCTGTTTAAACTTTTAACTGCTAACTTAATTTATTGCTCCAAATACATTAGAGATGGGTTTTAAGTGGCAGTGAAATTTTTATCATTGTGTACTTGAGGAAGGAAAATTTTAAGCAGGTGTCCTGTAAATTTTCTAACTGTAAGTTTTTCTTAAGACCTAACTATGATTTAATAGCAAAAATATTTATTGCTGTTTGTTTATGATAGAGGAAGTTTGCTTAACCTTCTTTGAATGTGCTTTCTGAGCTGAGATACAGCTCAGATGTGTGTGAGAAATTATTATTCTAATAACTAGCATGCGAACAATTTCTTTTTTTTTCCCCATCCATTTCCTCCAGTAATTATTTTTATTTAAATAAAGATCAAAAGGACAAAGCAGCCTGTGAAATGAATGTGTATGAGATAATGTCCTCTACTCTGTAGGTGACTTTATCCTTTTGCTCCGTGGTAAAAATGAAAATCTTTATGGATGGGAAATAAAATCACCTAAAAAAAATTGTGTCTTTAAAAGACAATTAGATCTTGTAGAACTGGAGAAGGGCTTCCCTGGAAGTGCTCAAGGCCACGATGGAGGGGGCTTTGAGAAACCTGACCTAGTGGAAGGCATCCCTGCCTGTGCAGGAGTGTTGGAACTAGATGATCCTTAATGTTCCTTTCAACCCAAACTATTCTATTATTCCCTTCTACTTCCTATAAGAGTTTTATAACAAAGAGAATTGGAAGTGTTAAATCACTTGTGGAACGTTGCTTATGTATTATACAAGATTCCTTATGATTCCACTTTCACAGTTTCCAGGTAAAAATGTGGGAGAAGGGAATCACATCTTTTATGAAGACATCAGTTTAAAGATCATGATGAATAAGTTCAAGCATTTGTGTTACAAAATAAACAAAAAGTCAGGAGAAAATCAGCCTGGTTTTAAACTGCAATTGTTACTGAGGAGATTTTTGGTGGAAATACATTAAGTTCAATCTAGTTAATTCATTTCAGGGAATAACTCTTTACTAGAATGATCCCATAGATTATATTTATTACCTTTCATAATGATGTGATGAACAGTGGGATTTGTACTGACTGCAGGAGATACACATTGCAACCTATCCAGTGTGATTTGATAGTTGTTGAGATAATTGTATTCTCATTTCATTTCTGATTTGGGAAAATATTTTTGACTGAAATATCTGGTCACATAAAAAGGAAACGGGGAAAAAAAAGAAACAAACAAAGTAGTTTGCTTTCTTGGAAACCAGTTTTCACATGTTTCGGTACTTCTATTTATTTAAAATATGTCCTAACCAAATATCCATTTGAACATTGTATTTACAAATTTAAGGCCTTTCTCTAAAAGAAATATGCAAGTGTAAATTTATGTGCTCAGGGCTTACAATGTTAGTCACACCAAAATTCATTGCCTACAAGTGGAATAGATTAATGCAACAACATTTTTCCATTCTGGGGTGGGAAATGTATTGTGATATTTCACAGTAAGATAATTGTAATTTCCCTCTGTGATATTTTGTTACAGTTCTGTCATGAGCCTCGTTTTGCTGCATCTGAACTAGGCCCATGTTGTGGACATGCTAAATCTTTCTCTACTAAATCTACCAGTCCATATCTTCATATAATACAGCAGAATCCATAGTAATGTACTTTGTTTATCATGTTGCCTTTAATCCGTAAACATTAGTATCACAAAGCAAATTTTAGGATAAAATAAACAGGTCTGATTGTGGATTTATGTTATTAGCATGGAGAATTGAAAGATTCCTGTAGGCCACAGAGAGGCCATAAATGGGTTAGATTGTTTAGACAGTTATAATTAGGTAATGAATCCGACTGTAGGAGTTTGACTGAGTTCTCACCATTGGCATAATTTTTTTCAAAAACAATAAAAGCTCTTCTTAAGTGTCATCCTAGAAGTTAATCTGCTTCCTTGTGGATGAAAATGCTGACAAGTTTTCTGTATTAAAAAAATAAATAAATAAATTGAAAAGTAATATTTTACTATTAATAATGTGGAAAAGTGAAATAGGAAAACTGTTATTTCACTCAACTTAGAGATGCTTTTTAAAATTCATATGTAATAACCAAATTGCAAAGACACTTGATTAAATCCACATCTCTCATCACATTTGAACTCTTATTTGGTCCTTCAAATAGAAGAGAATAACTCATTACAATTGAACAAAATGTTTGCAGTGTTTGAGTGGTTTTAAAATAGTAATGATGATGATAATAACAACAATAATAATAATAATGGAAAACTTGCAGGATAAGAGTTTGATGCGGTTCGGTGGAGTTTGCTCTAACAGGTTTTGCCTGTTCTGAGGTACTCTTCACTCCTACCAAAAAATAGCTGTTCTTTTCTATAAATGCTTAAATTTATAATTAGTTATGAGATTTGTTTTTCATTTAAAGGAGAAAATAACAGAGAAGTCAAAAATACTGCATCATGATACTGAACTCCATTTCTTATTCCTGAATAAAACTGCAGTTTTGTATAAGTCTTTAACATACCTGAGATGCTGAAATTATATCTCCATTCATTTGCAATGATGAGTTTGTGTAAGTTCTGTTCTAAAGTAGTAATTGTTTTAATTGAGTCAGATGATACAAACCTCACTAAGGTAACAAAAAGATTTAAAATTATATTTGATAAGATGGAATAGGTTTGGGTTTGTGTTTCCAAGAATATATTACTATTGCTTTCTGTGTTAAAAAAAACCACATCACAAGGCAAGAGATACTTGGCAATTCTTTCCTGGTACCGAATCTTTTGTAAATCCCCAGATGTGTGTGATAAATCAGATCAGCCAAGACTTTTATGAGCGAAGTATGCCATACAATCTGCATACTCCACCAGAGATTGCCCTGATTTTAGTATGTTGTTACAATGTGTAACTGAAAATATAAGGGTTTTTTCCGTGTAGCATTCTTTTGATCAACTGAAAAATAAGGTTAAGATCTGAAGTACATTCTGCCACACATTGCTGTATGAGAATGTAAGCAAGCTCGCACTTAAAAACTTTAACTGTGCTGTTTGTCAAAACTGCTTTTTGGACAGCTACGTAATTTCTCTTTCTGAAACATGAGAGAAGATGGAGGAGGATACAGGAGATGCAAATGGGTGTAGCTTTTTTGAGCTTTTATAAGCTTCATTATTATTATTTGGTACAGATTGGAAATGTTTCAGTTCCAACCAGCCATGCTATTTGTCTGTACATTTTTCCAATGAGTGTGGAAGAAACTCTTGTTAATGGAAGAGGGAATTTCTCTGCTAATGAGTTGCTCCTGTGTGTGCCAGATGTTGTCTATTTACAGCAGCTGTAATGTTGGCACAATAAGTACAGTTCAATAAAATTCAGCTTTATTGCAGAAGAAAGATTAATTTTCTAAGCTTTTAACAGATGTCTTAAGTGGAATACTTTACTTGAACAGAAACATTGAACAAACATGAGCCATAAAAGGGGCTCTAGTTCTTAATACACTTCTGAAAACAGATTTTGGGTTAAGTACAATGGTTTGTCAGTTGATCTCTGAACACACATATTTAAGCTCATTGTCTTGGCCATATAAGTTTTCTTGTGACCTATAATAAGAGAGTCAAATGACACACAACTCATAAAATGGTAGAGATACTGTTAACATTAGAATTAGTGTATTCATTTTTCAAAATGTTTCTGTTTCCACAAATTTTTTGAATATTCTGAGACTTGCATACTGGGCCTGTTGCAATCTGTGGCAAAACAGCTAATGACTTCAGTAAGGATTGATCTTTTATCAAGCATCTTCTGTCAGCAGACCAAATAATGACGCAGAAAATTATTTTATTTTGTTCCTTCCTTTATTTGCTTCCTTCTGCTTCCCCATTGAATGTAGTTTGTGACAGTTTGCCTCCTGCACACTACAAAGAGACAATGAACACCATACTCGTGTGGATCCAGCAGTCGGAAACTAAACTCACCGTGCCTCAAGTTGCAGTGGCTGAATATGAAATCATGGAGCAGAGGCTCAGGGAGCTCAAGGTGAGTCATTAAGTGGGGATGAACATCTCAAGGGAGAAGTTTGGAGGAACAGAGCTCTTATTGTCTAGGATCTACTGAAGCCTCTGGATCTTGAATAAATAATGCCCATTTGGGTTTTAGGGAAGGGCTTCAGGGGATGGTGGTTGCTTACTTATATTAATTCCTAAAGTTAAAGAATATAAAGTGGTGTTCACCACTGAAACCAGTTTTATAAGATATTTAAGAGGTTAAAGAAAAGGCCTTGTTTGTCCCCATGGTGTATAAAATACTCCTCTGATGGTAGCTCTGGTACTTAAATATAGATTTAGCTCATTTCATTTTCCAGTGATGACATGGAAAAAAGATCTAATTTGCAAAATGCAGCATGGTCTTTGTCAGATTTCCTGTCAAATTTACAAGCAGACATAAATGTGGAACAGGATTTGCCAGTGGGTACAAACCTTCCCTGTATTTCAATGTCTGATAGTGTTTTACTGTTGGGTGGCTTAATGAGCATGTTGTTTGATGCACGTTCAGAAATAAAAAGTAGAATATAGGAAAAAAAGCTAGATGCTGCAAATTTGGGCTGAGAATTGCAAAGCTCTGAGAGTGTATCAAAAACTTTAAACCACAGAATTAGTTCTCTAAGTTTATTGTTTTTCTCCATGATTCTTTTGAAATCTTTAATCATTAGGGCCATAGTAAATTCCCATCTCAAATTAATGAAATGTATGTAAATCACACCTATTAGCAAGTATAAACACCTCTGGTTATATTCTCAGTTCAACTGAAAAGAATCTACTTTGTAGTTTGTGTGCGAAAAGCAATTCCAAATTGCTCAGTAAATTCTGCATGTTTTAACAAAGGTGACCAACATGTCTTGCCTCTGTGTATGAAACAAAGAGAATTGCCTGGCACATGAATCAGGGTACTACTTGCTTCTTTTTTATAGGCTCTACAAAGTTCTCTGCAAGAGCAGCAGAAAGGCCTGAACTATCTCAGCACGACTGTGGAGGACTTGTCCAGGAAAGCCCCAGCAGAAGTCAGTCAAAGATACCGGTCAGAGATTGAGGTGATCCTTGGCCGCTGGAAGAAACTGTCAGCACAGCTGGTGGAACATTGCCAGAAGCTTGAGGAGCGTATGACCAAACTGCAGAGATTCCAGGTTAATCAAACTTTGTCAGCCTCAACTAACACGTGGTGACTGGTTGCTGTGGGACTAGGACAGAACATGTTTATATACTTCTAGAAATTAACACCAAAGTCAAATATCAAAACAGCACAGGAAAATAAAAAGTATTAAAATGTTTGCTTGATTTTGATGCATTCAAGATCCTACTTGGAATTCTGATTTTTTTTGGCTGTTTCTGCCTATGTTGTTTCAATAGCAAAACCTTTGATTTCAGTAAAAATTGCTACTAATGTTCCTCTATTTACTTTTTCAGTGTAGCTGAAGCACTTATTCATGCATCTGAAGTAGCTGTAACCATATTGACTTCAATGAATTCACTTACATAATTAAAGTCATCTGTAGTGTAGCAGTATCTTGGCAGCAGTTGCCAGAAAGCAGAAGTGTATTTCAGGTATTTAGAATGGCACCATTGGAACATTATCTCATTGTGAGGATGTCCTGTTTATACTTATTTATAAATTATATGTATCAGCTTTACAGGGGATGTCTGTGACTTAGATGTTACAATGCTTAAAAAAGTCAATTTTTAACACATTTCTGTTCTACATATATATAATTTCAAGGGGCAGGTTTCAGAGGCATTCAGAGCAGTCAGTCAAAAATGGAAAAAGTAATTTCTTTCTATAATTTTTCTCCTTGCCTCCATACAAATGAACATTTGCATGCTTATGGGATATTGCAAAGAAAATTCTCAAGGTTGAGGTCCTGCAACCATACTCAAAGCTGTTTTCTCATGGTGTGTTTTGTCTCAGTGTAGTCTCTCAGTATTTCTTTTTATTACGTCAAATATTTCTGTCCTTGGCTTTGATTTGTTGGTAGCAGAACATGTTACATGATTAGTGCCATGTATGAATAGTAGCATGTGAACTGTAATTGCTAATTGCATGTTAATTCAATAGACCTTTCTTATACTTCTACTTTTGTTGAGGTTAAAAAAACCCAACACATAGAGAATAAAAAAGTAATTCTTATTTTTTTGCAGTTCAATCATTTTTTAGATTAGCAAAACAGACCTTAAAATGAGGAAACAGTATAAAATAGCATATATAATTTATATAAATAAGTTCTTATAATTTAGCTAGTGAAATAATACATTGTTCTAAAATGTAGTTTTGTATCTCTGTTGCTAGTGTTTGAAGCTGGCCATGAAATCAAGTTTAATGGTGTGGTGGGATAACCTTTTCTAGCATCAAGGTGCCCCAGCTGCTCTCTCCTTCCCTGTCCTCAGCAGGACAGGGGGACAGAACTGGATGAAAAAGCTCTTGGAGTGAGAAAAAGGCAGGGAGATTGATTACCAAGCTGGGCAAAACAAACACAGTTTGGGGTAAATTAAAATGCACTTGAATAGTAAGAAATAAAGACAAAAATTAAACCAACACCTCTATCCCTCCCCCTTTTTCCTATTTTGCATTCCATTGCTTTATTCTTTTCTCCTCTTTCATCAAGAGGTGCAAGGGGATGAGGAGCAGGCCATACCAGCTCTTTTCCAGGGTTGCTCCCTTCCTCACTCCTTTGCCCTGCTCCAACATGTGGGTCCTTGCAATGCCTGCAGCCCTTCAAGAAATCCCTACTCGTGCATGGCCCATTGCAAGGGCTGCAGTTTCCTTTAGGGCATATCCATCTGCTTTGGTGTGGGGTTCTCCATGGGCTGAACTGGATGACTGTTCCACTGTGGAGCTCTGTGGGCTGCAGGGGACAGTCTGCCTCACCACAGTCTTCGCCATGGGCTTCAGGGGAATTGTTGCTCCAGCACTTTGAGCAATTCCTTCCCCTTCTTCTTCACTGAAGAGCTGTTTCTCAGTTTTTGCAGGCCTTTTTCTCTCCTCCTCTGTCTGTGTGGCATTTTTGCCCTTTCTTAACTCTACTATCCCTGAGGCATCACTAGCTGACCATGGGGTCATCCATGTCCTGCACTGGTTCCACTGGGGGAAGCTGGAACTGTCTCTGTCCAGCACAGAACAGCCCCTCTCTTCTCACAGATGCCACCCCCTGCTAGCACAACCTTGCCACATAAAAGAAGCAAGGCACTTTGCTTGAGAAATTCAAACTTTTGTCTTTTCCCTCCCCTCTGCCTTCTGCCCTCACCCCCCTCCCAAATTTAGAGGTTTGCCCGCTGCTCTTTAGAAGAGAAGGTCCTGAACATCATGAAGCTCATGTATTTTTAAAGCCATGTGAGCTGTTGTTGCATACAAATCTTAGCCTTTATGTTTATTGCTGGAATCTCTCTAGTACACATCTAATATAAAAGTCATTGTCTTTTCAGCTCATTGAATGACTGCTCAGCCAGTCAAGAGCTATTGTTTTAGCTCTTGCAATTTATGGAATGCGTCAGGATGGGATATGATGAAAGGAGTGTCAATAAACAAAATGCATTTATGGTCTGATTCAAAATGCGAGTCATTCGTATGATTTTTGGTAGCTGGAGACTAATCTCTTTTTAAGTAAATCCCATCAGATCTATATTTTACCACATTAATGAACTATACTTAAAGTGTTCTTGTGAGGGTATTAAAGTTTCATCATGAGATATGAATCTGAACTATTTTTGCCGTTGAATAATGGAATGCACAGTAGACTTTTCAACAGTGCTATTCTGAAGTATGCTGATAATTTCTGTATGATTATTTTCACTAAATCAGTTCTTTTTCCATAGTAGCCTGTTGTTTTTTGATGTATCAATCACATTAGGTAAACATTCCCTGTGTCATAATACTAAGGCATATTTGTATACATTTTAGGACACAGTCTGTATTTTAATGAAATGTCCTTTTCTGTGCTTTAATTCTACTTTGCCTTCAGCACGTAGTATCAGTATGTATTTCACTGTTGATGAAAACACTTTGATGAAAAAATGCTTTAGAATTAACCTTTTTGATTTTTGACATATTTAATTTTCATTTTAATATGTACATCTAATTGTTTACCTAAGGTGGCATTTTGAGGTAATTTTATGTGCCATTTTTTAAATCTTATTCTACTTTTCAAGTTACAAGATTATATAATGTTGCCTGGGACTGATAGTGTTTTCTCTTTAAGTATTTGATGTTCAGGTTTTTTTATTAACTTCAAGGGTTAATTAAATACTCTGGAAGTAATATTACTAGTCTGGTGCTAGAAACAGTAACTGAGAATCCCTGAAATCCCTGACTGAGTCATTATATGACTCTAGTTTCTGAAGTGAATCTGTTTCAGTTACATTTGTTTTTTTCATTCTGAATAGTAAGGGCATTTTTCTGTGTTGTGTTCTGGTAGAAAAATGGGCAATACAGCATGCAGCTTCCAAAAGAAGTCTGAAATTTAAATGGAAGCCCAGAAAGTTTGATAGGTGAGCCTGAATTAAATGCCAAATATGAGTCATCTGAAACAATGCAAGGAACCAACGAACAAGTATGCAGTATCTAAACACAAGTGATATCCAGAAGGCATAAACTTGAGCCATAAAGTTGCCTGCTCATAGACACATTAAACGTGGTCAGAAATGGTCAAAGTGCAGCCTAAAATGTTGATGACAGTCCTAGATAAAATTGGTTTTGCTTGTTTGCTGTGCTTGTACTTTTCAGACAGTTCAATAATCTTGAAATTACATTGAGGTGAGTTTTAGTTGTAGTGCCAGGATGAATTACACTTTTGCCAGTTGGGTTTTGTGATGCAATGAAATGTCTTTTTAATAAACAGAATGACACTAAAACACTGAAGAAGTGGATGGCTGAAGTGGATGTTTTTCTGAAGGAAGAGTGGCCTGCCCTTGGAGATTCAGAAGCACTGGAAAAGCAACTAGAGCAATGTACAGTGAGTATTACCTGCCTGCTTGGCAAATATTTAATTCCTCTTTATGAGCTTGGCTTATACAGGAGTTACACAAATGATTACTATTGCTAAAAATAAATTCATGTTTTAAGCGGGTTGTCTCCTGCATTTCCTCTTGCATTTCCTGGGTCTGAAGGAAAATTCAGTTGAAAACTTGGAAACTTTAATATCCAGAGGAGGCACACAGTGACAGTTATATAACAGGAGCAACACTTCAAAGAGTACTTGCAGCAAATAATATGCTAGTAGCCTCTACAGTCTACTGTTTGTTTATTTTGTTGAGTTTACAAATGTAACATATTTGTTTTTTTAAAGCAGTATAATCTGTGCCAGAAGATCTTTTTCTGTAGCTATTACTCACACGACTTATAAACTTTTCTGGCTACACCAAAAGAACTTGCAGGTATTGTGAGTTATATCCATTCTTTTTTTCACTAAACTTACAAGTTCCAGGATTTTATCCCAGAAGAGTTTTAAAGCATCATGAAGTATCGATGCTTCACAGGGTTTACAAATTCTCCTGCCTGTCCCTACAGAGGGTGCAAGTGCAGTGAATCTTGTAATCCATGACGGTTCCTGTCTCGCTGTTCAGTGGAATTTACAAGTTCTGTAAATGTCCTGGCAGGATGTGTAAATATTATGAAACATACACAGTAATTCTACAGAACTCCAAGCTCCTCAGACATTCTCTTAGCCGTTATTTAAATAAGAATTATTATTATTTTTCGCTATTATGATGGGATGCTCTTCCAGAAATGTGAATAAAAGATCTAGGCATTTTTATGTTTTCAACCAAAATCAGGAAAGCACTGTAAAAGTTACAATATATGTAATATAACATTACATATATGTGTATTTTAGTAACATTTTAAAATTATGTAATGTGTATCTAGCAAATGAATTTTGTTTGGTATAGCATAGCTTGTAACATAACAGCTGCTCATTCTTTTTGTAATGAATTTTCATAGATCTGTTGATTGTGCTCATTTGACTGGAGATCTGGACCACAGACATGTCAGAATCTCATTTAGACACACTTTCATAGGGATGCTATATCTGAAAATGTGTGTGGATGCCTCTTTGCCTAATCTTCTGCTATTCTTTTAGGCTTTAGTAAATGATATCCAGACAATCCAGCCCAGTCTGAACAGTGTTAATGAGGTTGGGAAGAAAATGAAGAGTGAAGCAGAGCCAGAATTTGCTTCCAGACTAGAATCAGAACTGAAGGATCTCAATGTTCAATGGGAACACATCTGCCAACAGGTATCAAGGATCCCACTGTGACTGGTTCTTTTTAAATTAATCATCAGGTCTTCCGTGGGCAGAATTTGTCCTTCTATGTATATTCAGTAGATATGAAACTGAATTTAGACATACTTAGTTCATGTTAAACTTATATTTTGGGAATTGCAATTTAGCATGTAGCAGTATGTGTAAGGTATATTTATTTGTATTATAAAACAATATCTTACTATTTTTATAACAAAGTTACATACATCTTAGATCTTAACAGCAATGTAATTTATGGCTCCACTAAACTAGATTTATGAAAGTGTTGTTTAGGCATTTGTCAAAAAAATCAAGTTCTGTATCACATGCCATTACTGTAGATGAAATAACACATTCAACAGTGCAGAGTTCAGAATTCAATAATTTGGAATTGGGAGTACATGCACTTTTATATATGTATATAAATCAGTCTCCAGTGAGAGAAAGAGGTATAACAGAAAAGGATGGTTCTTTTATTTTAATTAAAGTCATTATTAATAAATTTACAGATTAAGGAAGCTGAAAATTACTATTATTTCATTGATAGCATTTGGATTCTTATTCTTTTTGGCAGTTCAAAGGAAACTTCTTTCATGTTGTATTACTTTTAAATTTTTCCTACCAGATCATTCTCTTATTTACCTTTTCAATGTATATTTGTGTAACAGTAAAACTATTAGCTTTTAGGGTGGTCTAATGTTTTCTAAAATTATTGTTATTCACTTTACATGTGAAAAATAGTCTCTATTTTACTGATAAACATAGTTATTAAAAAAAAATTTGACCTTTGAAATCTGTAAGATATTTTTTTGATCCAGTTCTGTAGTTCTTTGCCCTTTGACTACTATGGAGTATTTAATAGCCCATTTTTGTGACATTAATAAGTTGGATACCTTTGCACATCTCTCACAGAAATTTCAAGTATTGCTTTATGAGTTTAGAAACATGTTATAGTTTTCTTCTGACTTCCCTGGAAATCTGCCTGTAATAATTTCATTCAATACACAGCAGAAGTTATTGCCTCTCAGTGGGCATTTCTAACACAAATTCTTCTGTAACAGCTATTAAAATACATGAGTAGTAAATACAAAAATCAGTTTGGTCTGTGGGGGTTTCTTGAAAGGATTTGGAAAAGTCAGCTTGAGTTGATATACATGCAGTTAACACGACTGTGAGAGCTAGCAATTGGCATTCAGGGACTCTTCTCAGGTGGTGAGAGATTGCCCTGTCTTCTGGTGCTGTGACTGACGAACAGGCAATATCACAGGGCCACATACACTTCTGCTTTTATACTATAGATTGTTGCTCTATTTCGTTCTGTTAAACAACATTTATGTAAAACAGCATTTATGTTTAACAGCCAGTTCTCAAGGATGAGTAACAGACCAGTAAATGTCAGAAATTAAGACCAAATGCTAAGATAATTCCTCCTCATATTACTGAAAATATTGTTAACTTGAAGCAGCACAACAAAGCAAGATATTGAAGCGATCAGCTCTGCGAGCCCAACTCTGAAAAATGGCACCAGTGAAACTTACTGGGTTTGCTGTAAACCTCTTAATGCTATTGAAAGGTGGTGAATGGCTCAACCACTTAGGGGCAGTTTTGATAGGTTGATACACAACTTGTACAATCAGAGAATGGTTTGGAATGGAAGGGATCTAAAATACTGTCTAGTTCTAATTCTGTACATGAGCTATATAACACAGTTATATGACCCCAGTGTAGTGATTGACAAAGGATTTAACAATAGTATTTTTCCCTTAAAGAGAAATAATTTCTTTCACTAAGAGATTGGTTTTTTACTTACCTAATTTTAGGATATATGCACCCTTCTGGGACATTCATTAATGACTTCTGAAGGAGGATATGCATATTTCTTTATTCTCTAGTAAGTTGCATTCAAAGTAGTTAGAAGGTCATCTGAATTCATAGCTGAAGAGCCTCTGGTTTCATCCTTGGGTTCACTTTCAAAGTCTCCTGTGGTTATTCTTTTTTACATCTTTCAGAAGATAGTCCCTGGGTGATGTTTCTTTTTCTAGATTTTCTTTTCCGATGACATCAGCATATGGTGTAGATTCTTGTTCTAGGATCATTAAAAACTCATTCTGGACAGCAATGATTCACTAAAAAGGGGTGTATATACTGATGACTGTTATTTATTTATTATTACTGTTGATTACCTGTTATTAGAAGCTATCTAATTACTCATTAACAATTGCCTAATGTTATTAGCATAGGATTTGATTTGGTTCTTTTCAGGTTAAAATATTGTCAAGTTTGTACAGTAGCTTTGCTTCAAGTACCATGTAATCTTTTCTTTCTTAAAGGCCTATGCTAAGAAGGCTGCATTAAAAGGTGGTTTGGATAAGACTGTGAGTCTCAGAAAGGATTTGTCAGAGATGCATGAGTGGATAACGCAAGCTGAGGAAGAATATCTGGAAAGAGATTTTGAGTATAAAACACCTGATGAATTACAGAAAGCTGTTGAGGAGCTGAAGGTAAAAGATAAACTAATTCCTTGAGCTGCATTGAGAGTTCTTTTTGACACTTTCTTCGAAAAGAAAGTCTATTCTTTCTTTCAGGAAGGTTTTATATAGAACCCCCATTATGGACTTCCTAGTAGATATTCAGTACCCAAAGTACAACAGTGTTCAGACTGTGACACCTTGACCTATGGAAATAACCAGATCATTCGTCATGCATCCCTTCACCTGCTCCTGACAATCCTTTCCCCAAAGGATTGCAGCCACCTCTCCTGTCACACAGCAGAGGAAATCTGGACCAGAATTCCTTGCTCATCCTGCAGCCCATTTCTTCCCACAGCTAGCAAAGAGGAAAGCCAAGAACAACCTAATAAACTTCCTCTAGCAATGGCAGCTCAATCCAAATCATCCTGGTCCATGAACTTTCTCAGACCCAGAGAGAAAGAAAGTGGTCAGGAATATGATTTTGGTTTAATGTTTTTGAGCCAGGGAGTTCTCATCATAAATTCCTGTGAAGACTTGTACACACTGTTGACACTATGAATTACAATCATTATGTTTCCAGTCATGATATGATTCCAGTCACAGACACCATTAAGCATTCGGAGAAAGCAATGCTAGGTAGGAAAATCTTACAGCTTACTGATGAGACCACATGGCAAGGGAGAGAGAAGCAAAAGTGTGAATTATACATTAGAGTGAAATTATTTTCTCAATATCCCTTTAAATGCAAGTTAATGACAGTGAGAAGGAGAGAAAAATCATTCAGAAGTATTTTCCTTTTTTTCTGACTTCCTTGTGGTTTTACCTTTAAATCTGGGTACATGAATTTGTTGCACAACAGATTTTTTTTTTTCCATGTCATTTCTGGTTTATAAATTATGATGGCAAAAGTATTTGGGGCATTTTGTGAGGAAAAAAAAATACTGATATGTTTTGGTAGTCTGAGAGCTCCAGAACACTAAATAATTGCGAGATGTTAATTGTACTGAGCATTGTGTATTGGCAACAAAATGAAACCAAAGGTTTTTGGACACATTGAAGATTATGTCAGAAAGTTTGGGAATTAAAAGTCTCTTCTGTTTTGTTTTGTTTCATTGTTGTAGGGTTTTTTGGGTTTTTTTCTCCCTCTAGAATTCTGTCATTCTAACAGTTACAGAAATAAGTTTCCTTCTTAAAGCAGGACTATAACTTTTTTTGTTTGTTCTTGCTTTTCAGAGGGCAAAGGAGGAAGCCATGCAGAAAGAAGTGAAAGTGAAGCTTATTACCGATTCTGTTAATAATTTTATAGCAAAGGCTCCCCCTGCAGCCCATGAGGCTCTGAAAAAGGAGCTTGATGTTCTAATTACCAGCTACCAGAAACTCTGCAGCAGACTGAATGGAAAGTGGAAAACTTTGGAGGTTGGATTTCTTGTCAGTCATTGTATTTATAGCCCTTCTAAGTGCAAAAAGTAAGGTAGAGAGCACAGATATATTATCATGAGTAGCCCAAGGCTGTCCTCACTTTATGAGCCATATACCAAATGCCCCATGTTATGAGCCATACACAAAATTATTTTGAGACTCATATATGCTGGAGAGTCATGTTAAAAGAGAAGCCTGAGACATGGCTCAATGGCTGCTCCGTGTTCTTGTTCCTCCTGAGATTAAGCCAAGAATCCAGCTTTGTAGCAGCCCTGTGATGTTGGTTTCAGCAGCCCCTCTAGGCTTCTCTCCTCCATGGCTAAGGATTTTGACTGAATGGCCCTGAAGCTGGACAGGTGATGTTATCTCAGCAGGGGAATGGCATTTGATCTGCTGGTGAACTGAATGTATCTATGCATTTTGAGTCAACCCTGCCATTTTTGGCGACTCCATTACAGATTCTTGCATATAATGCAGTAGTCACAGTGAATTTAGGTGTGGGTTTTTTTCTTGTTGTGAAGTAATTTGCAATGACTAACCTCATACAGGACAGTAATATACCAGGGTAAAACTTATCATGTCTAAATTTCACTGTGTTGTCTAAAGTGGTAATCTGTACTTCCCCTGCTCACTGCTGATGTGTTGTTGCATGTTAATATCCCTCGATAACTGCCTCCTAGACCAGACACGTGTGGTATGAGCAAAGTTAGGTGAGATGAATTGAAATCTAGGAAGCTTGATCTGACAAGGGCATAATGCATTTCAATAACATTATTTTAACTTCTACTAACAACAACCAAAAAAAAAAAGGGAAAAAAAGAAAAAGGCAACAACAAAAAGATAATTTATGGAGAGTTTAAATGCTTTGTTTGTGTATAAAGTGCCATTTTTATCTGTTTATTTAAGTATATTCAGGCACTATATAAATAAAATATTAGACAGTAATTTAATTCCAGGAGAAAAAGAACATTTTACAACATTATATTTAGTACTCTAGCACTTAAGTGGTCTATAAATTGCACTAAATGTGGTGTTGAATTAATTTCCATAGAGAGTTCAGTCTGAAACCATTCTTGAAAGCTATGGTTTTAGACATTTTGTGTACTTTAAGTAATAATAGAATATATAAGTACTCTAACAGCCTTTATAATAAAGGCATAAAATTCTAACATGATTCTTTAAAAATTCTGCTGATGTTTGTATTTATATAAGAAAATTTTACAGAAAACATGTAGATAATTCATGAGACAGAAGATTCAAGTTGTGTTTTGCAGAAGTGTTCATGTTATCTTCTGTGGTTTTGTTCTTTCTAATGCTTTTTATTAATTTGGATTGTATGAGTATTGGAGGGGGAAAACAACTATATGGCTCCATAACCATCAGATATCAACAATGTTGTTTTGGGGGAAAGCATGAATGTTTTCAGTATTTTAATGAGTGAAAGTTAGCTGTTAGATTTTCAATCTCAATAAATGTTTTCTTCATCAGGAGGTGTGGGCATGTTGGCGTGAATTACTGTCGTATTTGGATGCAGAAAATAAATGGCTGAATGAGATTGAACTGAAACTTAAGGCAACTGAAAATGTCCAGGGAGGTGCAGAAGAGATTTCTGAGTCTTTAGATGTAAGTACTGTGTTAAATAATACCAAATCATGTGTATTGATAAACTGTAAATCACATGGCATTCTAAACAAATTATGAATCAACATTATATATGAACAAGTTGAGACTATTTTGAAAGTCCCATGTTCTCAGTTGATTCAAAAGATGAGGTTCTGAATTCAAATCCACCTAAGTGAAACAATAATTAAAACCTTTCAAATATTTAGAAATTAATGCTTTTAGTGGATGAAAGCACAAAATGTTGCATGGATATTCATTTTTGCTGTTGAACTTAATACATCAGGCTACTCAGGCAAATTTTTTATTTTGAAGTACACAGATATTCTCACTGAACTCATTGAGCATAGTCTGCATTTTTAAAATCAAGGAGACAACTTACTGCTTTGTGAAAAATCTTTGGGTTTACTAATAAGTAGTACAGAACACTTGTCAGGACATGGGACATAAGCATTTTATCTTTTTTTCTCTGCCTATATTGTGTATGAAATGTGAAATGTCTTTCTTACATTTTTAAGGCAAATTATGATTGCTCTATGGAATGTTGTTTAGAAAAAGGAAAACAAACTACTTTTTTGGACCTTTTTTCAGTCTTTGGAACGTTTAATGAGACATCCAGAAGATAATCGCAATCAGATTCGGGAATTGGCTCAGACTTTAACAGATGGTGGAATCTTGGATGAATTGATCAATGAGAAACTTGAGAAGTTCAATACTCGATGGGAAGAACTGCAGCAGGAGGTATATTTAATAACTGACCTGTCCTCCAGAGGACAGTCTAGCGCCATTAAAAAAAAAAAAATTATCTTAGTGCGGTTTCTAAATAGTACACAAACAATAATGCTGGAAGTGCTTTCCATACGTGTGGTGAGCTAACTCCAGTAGGCAGCAAAGCCCCACATGGTTGCTTGCTCCCTCCCCATGTCTCCTGGTGCAATGGAGGAGATTTTAGAAAACAAAACCAAAAAAAAGCAAGAAAACTCACAGATTGAGATGAAGACAGTTTAATAAGTGAAAGAACAAAATGGAAAAAACAGTGATGCAGAACAAATCACCTCCAGGAGACTAATGTTCAACCAATCCCCAAGCAATGGCAATTTGGTAAAACTTTCCCCCACCTCCTTTGCTGTTGAGCATGGCTCTGTGTGGTACAGACACTAACATTTCAAAATTGAAGTTACCATCCAGTGGATTTAATCTTCAATTGCATACGTAGACATGATTTCTCTGACAAAACTCTTACCAAGAAGCAAGTTATTCTCAAAATTAAGTATGAGTAACATCTCTGACAGATGTATGTTTTACTAAACAATTAATAAGAGTATTTGTATCATTGAAAGATTTAATGAAGATGCTTCAGTATAGAAACATGTTCAGCACAAGGAGAGTCAAATCTAGCAATACGAAATATAAGGAAGATGCTCAGTACTTGGTAAAGATCACAAAGAAATTATTAGGGAAACACTTAGTGAAAGATGCAGAGATCCACTTTATGATTGGAACCAGAGTATATTCAAAGATGAGCTACAAAGACGGTCAAAAAAACTTGGAGGAGAAAATAGAGGGCTTCCAGCATGTGAAAACAGGACTTTTGAATAGTTTTGCTAAACGATGTTTGAATATTATTCAGTCGTCACAATAATAGGCATTAAATCAAAAATCATGAAACCTGTAGGGATTTAATGTGAAAAGTACAACATGAAGATGTTACGTGAAATTATGGAAATGATTTGGATGAATATATAAGCAAAATATATTAGAAATACTTCCCCTGCTTTTGAATTTCTTATAAATATAGGCCAAAAATAGGGGTGGAGGGCTTCTTTGAAAGCTGCTTTGGAAGCTTGATCTGATATTTAGTAGTTAAATGCTAATGGTGAGATCTGACTGAAGAGGAAAATCACTTTTTTTTTTTTTCCCATAGATTCCTGATACTGAATTTTCTTTGCTGTTTGTGTAGTCTGTTGAATTCCAAACAGCATGGATTCTCCTTGAATAGAAATATAATGCAGGCACATAACACAGTTCAGCTCATGTTCAAGGTCACTTCTACCTCAGCCAGGCTAATAGGCTATCCTAATGTGGTGAAGTTACTCGTTTTTATTTGAATAATTGTGCAGGTAATTACCAAGACAATAAGCTCATGTGGGCAGAGACTGATTTGTGAAATATTTATTCACTCCTAATAGAGCAACCAAACCAACCCACATTCCATATGAATAATGCTGCAAGACAGTGCAGCTTTGCAACTGAGATAGAGATTCATTTTTAAAGGCAGATAATGGCTTTATGTTTGTATGCCTTATCTTCTTTAGTTAACAAAGACTGAGTGTGTTTAGTTTGCTTTTGAACATTTGGGGATGACTGATAAGCAGTGGATACCCTATCATTACTTTTCAAGGACTGATTCACTTACAGCTCTGTATGTGGACCTAAGAAACATTGAAGAATTTGAAGCTAATATTGCAAGTGTCTCTGATCCCCTGTAATGATGAAAGTGATTTACATCCTGTCCATCAAACTTCAGAAATGTCAATCAGATATTCTTGAGACTGTGCTTGCAAAAAAACCTGTGCAAAACATTATTGTTCAGATGGGCTTGATTCACCTGATTCAATTATTTTTGTGTGCTATCTCTGAATTTCTTTTTGGGCTTCCCTGAAAATTGCCTTCTTTTTCTTTCAAAGAGCACACATTCATCATTTGGCACAATTTTTCTGTTTTGTCCTCCTCTCAAGAGGAGAAAGAGTATTTCATGCCCCATCTCTGCGTGATTCCTTTGAAGGCTGCTAAGTGGGTTGCTTTATGAGTTTTGAGGCATTATCTGTTTGCAGTGATAACCTCAACAGATAGAGAAGTCTGCTGTTTTGGAATATCCTTGATCCAGGATGGGTGTAACTTAATGGATGAAAGATTAAATATTTGTAGGCACTTACTTGAAGAGCACACTGTGAAATATCCCTAGAATTTGCAGAATTAGTTCTAGCTTGGAGGGTATTAAAAATTCCTGGGCCCAAAATGAATGCTTTTAGTTAGAAAAAAAAAAAGTTTCTAATTTGAGTCTAAACACAAACAGTAAGCTGCCCTGATTCCAGACAAGAAACAGAGATTAACATGTTAACAGTTTGATGAAAGATGTACAGAAAGGTTGTAATATATCTCAGACACAACCATTATAACACTAAGAATTAGGTTAAATTTTAAAGTAATGTGAACAAGTTAAGAAGAAATTTAAAGTTTCCTAACTTCTAGCATTTTAACTTTATTCTGCGGTAAAGTTATTTCTCAATAATAAAACAGTATATATGAGCCAAAAAGAAAAAATAGCTAATATTTCTACCTTTCCTAGCAGACTCTTTTCTGTGACCTTGAGCTGTAACCTATAAGCTTATAAATGATTTTTCTTTTGCATTTTGAATAAATATGCCCTGTGGTAAAAGTACTGTAATTTAAAAAAAAAAATTTGTTCAATTTTTCTCCCCCAGCACCACTACTGAGTACTGCTTCAACAACACTGCTTGCTTTTAGCCATAAAATTCTAACCAACATCTTAGTAATGGTGTGTGGGACTGATGTAATTAAATACATTAAATGTATTATTTAAACAAAAAGTGGCAGTGTCTATAAACAGAGCTTTGTAACTTTCAACATCAAAGAATGAACTATAGTCATAAGCAATTATTTATTTGAGCACCTTCAGTTTTCCTGATATTTGACTGCCTCTCAGTGGAGCCTTTCCCTTAGTATGGCATTTCATATGGGTAATATGCAGTGTTACTATTTCCTGCATTTACCATTAACCTTTATTAAATTTTAAACAGGTTCATGCAATATTTCATATCATAGATAATATTCTGTTTGTCATAAAAATCTAAAAATCTATAAAAACCTGCAGGGACTTAAATAAAAGATTCATTCCCTAAATATTTTTTTCTTTTCTCTTTCATTGTAAAAGTGCCTAACAGCAGGGGTTTTTTTTTTGTTTGATTTTATTTTCCTGGGCAGCTGTCAACATTTCACTGGCTCAGAAATAATTACACAGTTGGTTATTTTCCTGAGATTTTCTATTTAGCAATTAACTGTTAGACACTTCTCCTGAGAGACCAGAGCCTTCAGCTTTATTGACTATGATCTGATGGCACAGACAGAGCTTCTTGTTGTGTCCCATTTATACATGGCGATGTTAAAACATCTATTTTTTTCACAGGGAAGTAGAACAACCATAATCTTTCAAGAAAACAAACAAACACACCCAAACCCAGCCAGAACATAATAAATTTAAGTATTTTTATATTATAGATATACTAAATTTCAACTCTCACATGTCTTTAAAAAATTCAGAGATTATCACATGGACAGGCACATGAGTTTTAAGGGCAAATTTGAAACTCAGGTTCACACATGGAAGTGCGTAGGATAATTGCCCCTTTTTGTAAAGCATTCTAATGCTTGTCTCTACCAAATTAAAGCAGCACTCATTTATATCTGAGAAAATCATCACAACTGTGAAGGTGCCATTTGGTTGTATGGCTCATCCCATACAAAAATTCCCCTCTTCTACCACTGCACTCACGTCTTGCTCTGCTATCACCCATTCACCTAAACTGTACACAGCTTTCAGCTGTGTTTTCAGCTCACTTAGAAGATATAAAATGTCACACAGGCTCTCAGGCTGTAATAAAATTCCCTCTGAGGACAATGAAAGGTGAATGTTTTGTCTTTGTATGTGTTGTGTGCACATAAAGATATCATAAACATGAATATATAATTATCTGACTACGTATTCGTTTCAAATCCGACTCTGAAAATTCGGTCAGACTCAGGAAAGGATTTGTTGAAAATGTTTCTTAACTGTATCTTCTTTAATATTTGATCATTGATGGGAATGTTTTAATTTTTCTCATTGTATTGTAAAATGGGATTTTGGCATACAGATGCTGATACCAGCACAGAGTTGACAGTTTTTCATCACCACGTATTTGTCATACAATTGGAAGACTTTTGAATTTGCGTGCATTCCAGTTCATTGCGTGCATGCATTCCGCTACTAAGGCTGGCAGCAAATGTCTCTGTACTTAAGCAAGCATCTAGTTGCAAATAGTAGTTGTATGGGTCAGCATTTAACAGGGATTCAAAGCTTCAGGTATTGCTATAAAAGTAATTTCCCAGATGGACTTAACAGCAAATTTGTGTCCAGTATATTGAATTCTCCAGAAAGTACAGGCACTAAATGACTCATAAGAACAGAACTTTAGCGGTGTCATATTTTAAATGGTGAGCTTTTCTGCACAAAGGGCCACTGCAAACCTCAGTAGGAATGGACTCTGCATGTGTGTTAGTCCTCCCAGTTAACCGGAGAGATCGGTAACGGCACAGAGGGTACCCATGGGCTGTAGAAAGCTACTTATCCTGTTTCTGATTTCATGTGTCTCTCAAACGACAGTATAGTGACGCAAATGGATTGAGAGAGAGTGACTGTATCTTAGCCAGGCTTACAAATTGGTAGTAAGTACTGCCTAGGTAAATGGAAGCTGTGTTTTTTAAATTCAGCTGTGGTTTTTAAACTCGCTTCTTTGAACAGGCTGAGAACATTGTAATATCAAAATCTCAAATCAGATTAAGATAAACTCATTTCAGTAGCAATCCTTAGTAGTGTATTGTGAAGTTACACTGTTTTAATGGTTCATTTAGTACGGTAATAATACCTTGGTGGCTTAGGTGCTCCCATTAACACTGACAGCATGAGTCTGATATGTAAAGCTGCTCAGTTCCACAGAAGGTTCGTGGAACTGGCAGTGATACAAGATTATCTGATCAGTTGTTTTGAAATAGCACAAAGGAGCTTACGAAAACAAATATAGAAAATACTGGTTGGATCCCTATCCCTTAACTAAGTCAAATAGCTAGCAAGAATGCTCACAAAAAATAATCTTTTTCATTTGTTACATGTGAAACTCTCTAAGAATCTGAGCTCCATGAAGAAGGTGCAGATATATCAAATATTCTCACTGAATGGTTGAGAGATATTTTTGTTCAAGGCAAGAGTTGTAATGGGTATGAAATCAAATTAAAGTATTGCTGGCTCACCAGAGAGGAAAAGAGTGATTTGACTTGAAAAATGGCTGGATACGTAGCAGTATTATTTAAAAAGTTCTTGCTTTCTCCTTTCATTCATGTCAAAGTTAGTTAGTCACTTTATTCTGTGGTTAGCGGTACGGCTGGGCTTGTATAGAGAAAAACCATGTTGCATTTCAGATTGTTGGTAATTATTGTGTGTTTTGTGTAAAGCAGAAACTGCTTAGGCAGTTGCTGTGGTCTAAGTAAAATATAAGTCTTCAGGTAGACACAATGACAGATGGAAGAAAATACCACGTTATTTATTACCTGTTAAATGCCATATTAAACTGTTACAAATAGCAGCTAAAGCTGGCTCATTTATGTCAAGTGCTTAAATTTATGTGTGTCCTAAGGACAACTTGGAAGGAGAATTTACTGTTCTGATTTGTTAAACCATAAACTGAGCTCATTTGAAAGGAAAGCATCCTTCTCCAACAAAGGTTTTTGTAAAAGGCTGTCGTAGAAAATCCATGGGAACATGGCCGGTGGAATAGAAGTAAGAGTCAACTTTTTATTGGTTTTTTTGCCCACAAAAGGAAAAAAGTAGGCATTGCTTCTTCCAAACAGCTATTTGTACTTCATAGAAGAGAACTCCATCTCTAGGGAGTCTTTATCCCTCTCACTTACTGAGGTGGATTGCCTCAGATGGGATTGTGATGACAGTAACCCTATTCTCGGTAAACAAAGTCTCTTGAATTATGTAATAAGATCAGGAGGACCTCTCTGCCTCAGAAAGAAGGAGAGCACTGTCAGGATGGGCTTATTATGCAGCTTTGCCAACTTGCACTCTCTGTAGAAACACTCAGTTTATGCATTGGTTTTTTTCAGGATCTACATCTTTTAGAATTTGTCCATGCAGTCTGAGTTTCGTTTGCTTGTTTCTTATCAAGAGAACTGAATGAGTGGCAAAAAGATGCGCAATTTATCGTACAGAAAGGTGGATGAGCACAAGCCAGGATCCTATGTTTGATTCTTTGCTGGAATTTTTGGGGAAAAGAAATGTGGGGAAAAAAATGTAGCATATGCATTATTACTGTGAATACTGATAATTTGTCATTGTTTCTAGGCCGTGAGAAGACAGAAAAGTCTTGAACAGAGTATTCAGTCTGCACAGGAGACTGACAAAACCCTGCGCTTAATCCAGGAGTCTCTCGCTGTTATTGACAAACAGCTGACAGCCTACACTGCAGACAGGGTTGATGCAGCACAGGTCCCTCAGGAGGCACAGGTAAGGTGCTCACAGGTTGAGCTGATGTGTTTACTAGTTTTCTTAATCAACCAAGGAGTGTTTGGTTGTGCCTCAGCCTCTTATTAAAGAGGATTTGCAATGTGATCGGTATGAAAGTGCAAGTAAATTTTGTGCAGGATTACTTTGAGGAGTTTAAGCTACTCTTCTAGTAAAGTCATATTTGCCTACTGATTTATATACCTGTCCAGAAGATGTGAAGACTATAAATGTCATGGAAGACTATGCAGTAATTTTAAAATGACAGGGATAAACAATATGACTCTTTAAAATCCAGAAACTCATCATCTTCACTAATCTTAGGTATCTCTTTTATAAAGTTGATTGTGTGGTTTAGGATTTGTTACTAAATTATTGAAACATAGACAACATTGCTAATTGTTTCATAATGTGCACGTTAATGTACTTATATTTAAATTTTTACGGTTCACATAAGTTCAAAAGAAAAAACTTTTCAGTCTTTCTTCACACTTTCCTCAAAGAGATTTACTGGTCCTTTGAAATAAAAATGTATATCTAATTAACATTTTTACTCTTTCATTCTTCTATAAGATCTGCTTTGCTGCTGCATTAAAAGGGCAAGAATACAAAAAGAATCAACCAAACATCTCTGCTATAAAAGTATTAACACTATTATATACCACAACTTTTCTGCTAATTCTATCTAAATTTAGGCAGCCAGATTACAAAAGTAAACAGGTAACAAAAAAGGCTCCAGCGAAGTTGAAAACAAATGCTTTATAATAATTTTAGATGACACATTCAATTGCATTTTTTCTGGCATGCCTATAAAGTTTGAAATCATTTTAAAAAGTGAATATCTTGTATGGACTAGATGATCTTAAATATATTCAGAGCTGAATGTATGCAGCCCTGAAAATTTATTTTTCTTTTCTTTAAAGGTTACCATGTCTTCTGAATTAAGATGTAGATAGATGTACCTTTCAGTTGCTTTGTGTGTGTGTGTTAGTAGGTACATGCAGATATTTTTATATGTATGTATGAATTATAAATGCTGTATTTAGAAAAGAGGATTGCATTTGCATTCAGTCTGATAAGATCAGATTTAGGCAAATTGTTTCAGTTTGAATCCTAAACAACATTAGCTATCAGCTGACTCTCTTGAATTATTTTTCTCCTTCCTTGAAATATGAATTATGTAAACAACTTTTTAAAAATAAGATGCAAATTGCCATTTGTTAAAGATGCATCAGTTTAATTTCTCACCTTGTAATTATATAAAGTGAATGCATAAAAAATTTGGCATGAAGATGTGCTCTTTTTTTGTGGGGTATTTGGACCCTTACATGTTTCTCATGTCCCATGGATGCATCTGGGTTATGTGCATCCTCGGGCAATGATTACAGACTGTGTAAAAGGAACTCATTCAGAACTTCAACAAATGAAGCAGCACAAAACTTAATCAACTTTAATTAGCACATTTTCATAGGAAAATTTCAGCTCAGTGCTTTTGCAAGCTTGGTTTTTTCCTTGAGATTTTTATTGTCTGGTGTGAGGTTCACCTGATTGTACTATATCCACTGTGGGGAAACCACCATAAAGGCTGCTGAGTTTTTCCCTTTCATGTTTTTATTTTATGGTGCCAGTGAGACCTAAGGAAAAAAACACCCTTAATGAACAACTGAACAGATTTAATGCAAATATTGAAGTTCTCTGAAGTTCATTTGTGAAGTTCTTTAAAATCCTTAGAGGGAAAGGGAATAAACAATCAGTTTTATGTGGGTAAATACACTGAGTGATTCCTTTAGCAAGCAGCCATGGCAGGTGGTGGCAGAGCAGGCACAGAGTGAATGGCCGTGTCTCCTGTGGAGCTTCTGCTGGCACAGTTCTTTTGTAGAGCTGCAAGCAGTTCATTCATCTAAAGATACCCTACAATAGCGTCTGCACAGCTGGAATGGGAATCTTGCACTCAGGGATGTTGCTTTCTGGGCAACAGGGATCAGTTTATCCATGCTGAGGGATTTAGCAAACCGTTCAGCAACACGTGTTGCATTTCTGAAAGAACATATGGGAGGATTTATAATCAAAAAGATGCTGAGGATTTGGGAGCCCTGTGTGTTTGCTTCAAAAAATTCCAGTCTGTTTAGGGCACTGATAGGAGGAATAATCTTTGTTTCAGCTGATCAGAATTGAGTCTGAGAAAACAAAATGATATTTAACTCCTCTTTTTTTTTTTTTAAGTGAAATGATTAGTTTAATTTATTCAGAAAGTTGATGGAAAGAAAGGGGAGTCAAGTATATGTCGTTCAACTTCTTCTTAGGATCTCTTTTTGAATGTAAAATCTGTGTGGTTCTTACTCCACCATGTGGCACTGAGAATTTAATGCTAGACAGCCAGTGCTACCCAAATTATTTGGAGTACAAGTAGAGTTGGTGTATTCAGGATTCAGACATAGCAATCTAACAGCAACCACACAGATAAATCAGTTCAGATTCCTCGAGGTCCAGTGTGAAAAGAGCGGGAATGAAGTAAGTGATAAGGCAGTATTCCAAAAGGAAAGATTATTTGTTTGTATACTTGATCTCATGATCCCAGCAGAAGTCTCTTTAATATTTCAAAACTTACCATGAAAATAAAGACAATGAAGTCATCATCACTAGAATTTGCCAGCTGCTGACTTTTTTCCAAGCGCTCTTTAACTGACAAGAAGAAAATAAATCTGTACTGAAAAATATTACATTTATATGATGAAATATTTTCCAGATAATTATTTGCAGCTTTTTTATTTAATAACTTTTGTGGGGAAAGAGAATCTCCACTATGTACTTCTGTTTAGTCTGAGTGACTACATGGGGATTTTTATATTATGGGAGAGAAAATAAACTTATTTCACTTCTCACTTGTATGTGACAAATCCTTTGTCTGCTGTTCTCCTGGTAGACTTACATAAAATGCAGCATAGAGAGTGACTGAATGATATTGTGGTTTTGGAAAACACAAGTGTAATCTAACTTTTTATAAACTCCTTGGGTAATTTCAGTTTGGTAGTGATAAGCACTTCTAAGTGAAGATGGTTATTAATCTGTTTTTAAAATACCATTGTGGTTTGTTCAAAACCAAAGTTAATGTGATGATATAATGGCAGAATTGTTCAGCTGTTCAATATGTTACTTGATAAGAATCATTCCATGTTTCATTGCCTTCAGTCTAATATTTTGGGACAAAGAATTCACAGTTGTCTACTTAGAAAAATGTATTAGAAAATGTAAAGGTATTCACACTTACGTTTCCTCTGCTGGAAATTGTGACAATTGTTTTGTTCAGCCATGTGTGGAACAGTGGTCAGAAGGAAAAGCTGGTAGGAGTTATTCAGAATGTAAGCTTACATTTTGTAATGTGTGAAGTTTGAATATCTATACAGAGTTCCTATATGTTGTCACACTCACCCATCTCCACAGCATCTGAACGCTGTGTTTTAACTGCATGAACTGCATTTGTCATGTCCAACTTATTCAGTCTTGCCTGGTCAATCGTGTTTCTGCCCTCTGGTGATTTGCTTTTCTCATTTGGACTCTTCAGTTAATATTTCTTGAAAATTAGTGTCCATACAGTTCGTGTTAGACTTACCTGTATGTCATTCGTGCTATAGCATAATCTTCTATATGTGCTATATGCTTTTCTTTATATATATAAATGAATAAAAGTTTTGCAAATTTCTTGAAAAATTGCCAGTGATGGCAAATGATTATCCTTAACCTGTAGGACACAATAATTTATGTGCAGTGCTACATGGTTTTATACAGTGTGTTATATTGTAATATTCTAGAAGTTAAATGAAGGCAACTTTTACTTTTTATTTAAAAAAATAATAGAAATAAGAAACACTGAGAAAAGCAGAGCTAGGTATAAGAGGGGAAAAAGCTAATGTTTTCTTGTGGATGTTAAGAAGTCGTCAATGAAATAAATTCATGAGTCAAAAGAGATTAAAAAGTCAAAATGGTCATGTCAAAATTGAATGAAAGTGGGCACTGTAGGCAGTGACATAAATTCTTTTATATCTGTTCAGGACTGATTTAATCTTCCCGCCTGTGAAAAGCAGTAGCAAATAAAAAAAATAAAAAAAATCTTTTCTTGCTATAAGCCTTACTAACTTTTCTCTTAATCTTTCCTCTAATGTGTTTGTTCTCTCCAGTTCAACATTTTGATATCGGAGTAGGTGATGCTTCATCTCTTTCCTGCAGAGCAATTTAAAAAAAAGGAAAATAGAACAATCTCCATGCGATGTCCCATAATACCTAATTGCTTGAACACTGCTCTTATCTGCACTGTGCTGTTCTGACCAGTTCAGATAAGAACTGTTCAATTAGATACGTTCCAGAATGACTGAGGTTGAACAAAGTAAATTGGAAAATACAACCAAAAATCGGTTAGTTGATGAGGTGTGGAAGCAAACTGTTGAAATAATGGATGTGATATAGTGTCGTTTGTTTTTCATTTTTTTAACATTCAGACTTGCTTCCTCCTTTTATATACAGTTCTGTCCTTCCAAGACATCAAGAAATTTGGCCTCAGGTACTGAGTCACCACTAATTTGGTCCTTGTGCCACACAAAAATGGAAGCTACTCATGTTACAATTGAAGCAGACTTCTAAACTGAGTTATCTGCTAATCATTTTGCTTTTACAAATATCTTCCTTCAGAAAAATATTTTAATTCTCTAAATAGTACTGATAGTTTAGAATTATAAATTAATTTTTGCAATTAGACTCCATAGTTTTCTGTATTTTTGTGACTCTTTTTCTCAGAGTTTGCTTTAATACATTTTCAATATAAATTGTGAAAAACTGCTTTTAATGCAGTGTTGTAATACATGGTATATGAGTCATTATAACCATGTAATGTTCCTATAGACAGCATACGGTGTACACAGTTTTGTACTTAACAACCTATGAAAATATGATTTAAATACATGTATATTAATTTTTACTATTAAAGTTACTGTAGTGTAAGATAAATGTGTGTGCATATATTTAAAATTATAGCTAGTCTTCAGAGTATCTGAAATATGCTGCATACCATAGGAAAAAAAAATTAAATCTAAACTCACTTTTTAATGCAAGAATAATGGCCTCAAATGCATGTCCTGGTGGGAACATACCTTGTCTTTATTTCATAGGGTAATTTTTCTCAACAGTGCTGTCTAGCAATTCTGCTAATAACAATTTCTTATATTCTAACAATTTAAACATAAAAATACATGAATCATCCTAAATTATATTGTATCAATGTACTTTATGGGAATTCTTTTCTATTACACTGCACTAACCAACATTGCTTAAGTTAATTGGTTCTTGTAAGGTTGATTTATGGTGAATCAAAAAAGCTGATTTTTTTTTTCTGTGATTGCACACTGATTTTGCAGACAGAGATAGCCAGAAATGTATGTTAGAAAATGGATTAAATTAGTATATTAATGAATTACACATCATTATGCATTTAGCATATCCACAGACACTGACAGTATATTCTGGTCAGTATTATACCACAAATCGTATGCTGTTTTAGATATAACACAGCTCTCTGAGGTGAAGATGATGTTATACATGCAAGATACTTCCATCAGTTTTCTCTCAACTTGTCTGGTGGTACTGTGAAAATAAGAAGAAATAAGAACAGTGAAGCAAAGAACTTTTCTGTATTTACTTTCTATGATGAATTTTTAATGTTTTTATCAATGAAAACTTTGTTCAATCATCTTCTTAACCCTCTCCTGGACCTGCTCCAGGAGCTCCATGTCTCTCTTGTGCTGAGAAGCCCAAGGCTGGACACAGCACTCCAGATGTGGAGCTGAGCAGAGGACCTGCTGGCAATGCTGGATAGTCTACTGCTGCTGTTTAATATGTTTCAAAATCAACTGTTCCAAATAATTTCAACAACCTAAAATTTTCCTTCAAGCCCTGCTGATTGCTATCTTTGTGTTCCAATAGAAAATACAATCTGAATTAACAAGCCACGAGATTAGTTTGGAAGAAATGAAGAAGCGAAACCGGGGTAAAGATGCTGCCAAAAGAGTGCTTTCCCAAATTGATGTGGCACAGGTATGCACATTTTATTTCCTCTGTTTTTCCTTCACTCACTCAAATGAAGAGCATACTGTTGCTCTAGTATGAAGTGTTCTTAAGGTCTCTCTTCTGTCTTAGCTGCTTCTTTCCAGCCAGGAAATTAGAGTGGATAAAGCCTACCATCCACAGCTTCTTACTGCTCGGTTTATTGTTACAGTTGACAAGAGTTCCAGGGTGCACAGAGCTTATATAACCAAGGGGTAGGGACACTGTATAGTAAGGGGTGTTGTGAATGGGCCGCAGTTGCAGGAAGTAAACCCACAGTGAGGCTTTTTGATAGAGCTTTTGAGGTATTTGAAAATATTTACAGTTAAAAGTATGTCAAAATATTTGGAAATATTTAGTAGAACTGCATTTGAAGTACAAATTATGCTGAGCAGTGCTATGAAGACACCAGTTTAAAGTGGTAGCTAATGCATTATTCCATCTAGCTTAATAGACAAGGAGAGACTTGCTTGAAATTGAAAACTGAACTTGCTTGAAACTGAATTACACTAACAAAAATTACACATTTTTACCCATTAATGATGGGTTCTTGACTATTCCGCTGGTTTGGGGATTTCTTTAATAAATATTAGTGGCAAAGTTCCTCAGGCTGCAAAACAACTTGCCGTCATTCATTAGGAAAAATAATTTCATTATGACCATCTTTTCCTTCACCTTTGTCAATTATTTCTATATATCTTAGTTTTGGTGGTATTTTTTATTATGGATAACATTAAAGGAGTTTTGGCAGTTAATTAATTTGAAATTAACAAGTTGATTTTTTTTTTTAATGTTTCACTTTACGTACAAGACTAGCTTTTGCTTGTTGGGAATATTTATGTTTCGTTATTTTTCTGTCTTCCTTCACACTAACGCAGCCTCTGATGGTCTCCATGGCAGCTGTGAAGGTGCCCATATTTCATCAGTGGAATGCAGGCATCAGATGACTGCATATCTACAGGTTTATTAATTCAACAGCATGCAGGGGAGCACTACCCTTTCTAGGTGCCTTTTTTATTAATCCATCTCTATGCAGTTATTTTTTTCTTTGTGAGATTTCTCTAGATGGTGATAGGCACCAGTCTGAGTTTTGACAAATTGACAGGGTCACGTTGAGACTCTGCTTTGCTCACATTGGGTGAAATATAAACAAAAAAGTAGTAAATTTACATGCATAATGTAAATATCAACCACCAAAACAGGTAAAAGCTGAGCCCTTTGTTACAAATATTAATGACTATATTTGATTTTAGGCCAGTGAACTGTCTTGATTTCTTTTCCATCATCCATGCAGTACCTTTAGTAAAACACATTTCATGAGATCTGTCTTCATTTCCTGTTTTCTAAAGAGCATTCTCACTTATAAATAAATAATGCATGCATTTCCTTTTTTTTTGCACTAAGTAATATTTCTAATTTGACATATTTATTCTAATTACCTAGACAGAAAGGAAACAATTATGAAAATAAGTAATTGCATTGAGATTGTGAAAGAACTGTTATCTCTGATCAAATTTATCCTGACTTTTTGGATTATTGTAAGTTGAGAACTAAGTGCTGTTTTTTAAATTTGAGAGGAAAAAGATAATTAGCAAAATAAAAATCTATTTCTGCCAAAGTGATACAATACTAGTTAATCCTGATAGACTAAGAAATGTTACATGAGAGTGACATCTCTTCTAAGGAATGGCTGTTTTTGGAAATTCAGTACTGAATACTTTGCTATTCAACTTTTTGAATAGAACTAATTTTATTCATCCTCAGTTGTCTCTTTTCCAGACTGACTAGTGTGTTAAATCATACTGAGACCTTTAAATAAACAGCTTTCATTTTTCTGTGATTCTTCTTCATAAATTTTCTATTTTTGCAATAAGTTTTTGAAACAAGGTAATCAAAGCACATTATTGAGGCACGAAATGGCTTTTTACAATGACTACTATACTGTGGCAGGTGTTTTCATTTCTGCTTTCTTTATGTTCCAGATTACTCCAAATACCCACTTTGTTTGTTTTGCTGCTTTTAAGCACTGAGATTATATTATTTTAAAACTTTTGGAGGCAAATATAAGTATATAATATAGCTGCTTTATTTCTCTATTAGAACTCAAGTGAGAGTGCTCAAAGATAACTTAAAACCCAACAGCATGTTGAGCTTAGTGTTCCTCTGCTATGCTTAATTCTTGGGTGAATTCAACATAATTTGCATGGTTTTTTCCTACAGATCCTCAGTTCTGTGCAATCCTTCAGTGACTCTTCACGGATGGCTTTACTTTTCTCTATCATTAATACTGTCATTTTCCCTCTGAATCATTTTTAATGTAATGACCAGCACAAGTTGTAACTGATACAGATGTGGCAATGCAAGCTTCCCACAGGACTGGATTATCATCAAATTGAAGTGACACAAGAGGATGAAAAACTAATTACATATGAAATTAGTGTATGCAAACACACTGAAGAAAAATATGATTACTTAGTCCTACACTTGGTTTCCTATTTTTATTCAATTTTTCACTTACTTATCTAGAGAAAGTCTTTCTTTCTTACCTCATTGGACCTCAATTTCATAAGACATATTTAATGAGGAAAGTTGTTGCAGGGAGCTGCTAGATATCTGTACCCTTTCCTGTGGTGCCCAAAACTATCTGTTTGTGATTCCTGCCTCCTTCTCAGAAATCTGATAGATGTGGGAAGTGTTTTTAATAATGTCTGTGTATAGACTAATTCTGTTCTTTATTACGTATTTTCTCAAATTTGTATAATACAGACCACATTGTAGTGGAATAAAGTGTCCAGGATGTGAAGATGAAAAAATCATGTGTGTTTGCAGATGCTGAGTTCCCATTTAATTACTTATTTCTTAGTGAAGTTCAGTCTTTTTTTTTCTTTAATGAAATGGTTGAAAACTTATTCAATAATACTTTGCTCTGTACTTCTACAGATAAATTAGTTCTTTTTCAAGTAGATAATTAAAATGCCCTTTCTTTGCTTTATTTTTAATTATTTCCCCTCCCCCTGAGGTAGGGATCATGTGAGCAAGCAATATAATTAATGCACAAATATAGCCAATTGTGAAAATTGTGAAATTAGAGGCCAAGCTTGTCATAGATTTTTCTGCCTTCAAATTGCTTTCTTTTTACTCTAGGTTAGGCTTTTTTAAATTGAAATATAAATCAATTTTATACTCTAAATCTCGGATTTTGTGCTAGACCTACTTACTTTGTTTATGTTTCTTTGAAGGACTGAAAGATTCATTCCTCATACCAAGAAGCAGCAAGTGATAGAGTTGATGAGAGTTCACTCTATAATGTGGGTGTCTTGTGCTCAGGCCATTAAATCTCTCTCATTAAATCCCCACACCCCTCAACAATTTTGCATATTGAAAAATACAAAATCTCTCCCTTTCTTTATTTGTGTGTATGGTCTCTGCTGCTCTGGAGGCTGCAAGAATTTTTATCCTCTGGTGAAGACCATGATTATCTGCCCCTGGAATTTTCCTCAAAGCTTTTAAGTTCTTTAAATAAGAAACTGCTGATTGACAATGGATTCTAAGCATTCTGAAACAGGACTAAGATTTGGTTTCAGCATTGATTTGATTTCACACTTACTCCTCACCCGTGTTTACTTTCCAGAAAAAGCTGCAGGATGTGTCCATGAAGTTTCGCTTGTTCCAGAAGCCAGCCAACTTCGAACAGCGCCTGCAGGAATGCAAAAGGATTTTAGATGAAGTGAAATTGCAGGTGCCCAAGTTGGAGTTGAAGAGTGTTGAGCAGGAAGTTGTACAATCACAGCTGGATCACTGCATGGTGAATATTTAAAGATACCGTCTTTCTACTGGGTTTATGCAGAGAAAGCTAAAAGTTGCAGAATGTTGTCATTAATTCAGGATGAGAAACAAAGTATGAGTTATACACATAAACACAAAGTTCTCATTTCCATGCACTCCCACTATGTGAGAAGGTCAGTTAGGATCCCTCTAATTCCCACTTCCCATCTTGAATATGAATGTATCTTCCTGGATTGGCTCTATTTTCCACAGTATTCTACAGTCATGGAACTCTGATGTAACTGAAAGAGGTTTTGCAGGGTACAAGTCTATTCTAGCCAGGAAACACAAAATAATGGAACACTATAGATTACAGCTTCCATGAGATGGCATGCTATGGCTTTCTTCCAGTTCAAGAGCTAAAGATGATCTGAATATGTCTTAAAGGATATGAGGAAAATCTGTACATATCCATTTAATATCCCCATAATCCTGGAGCCCTTTACTGCTGAATGGAAATAAAGCTAAAAGTGAGCACTCTGTGCCTTGATAATAAAATGGAGGTTTTAACAGCAAAAATCTGCTGAGTGTGGGGTTTTGTTTTTTTGTTTCAGTTGGGGTTTTTTGTGGAGTTTTTTTGTTTGCTGGTTTTTGGGTTTATTTTTTTCTTGGGGCAGTTGCATGCCTGAAGATTTTTTTCCCCCTCAACCTCTTTCAGATGTAAATGTAAGAAAAAATTTCAATTAAAAAGGATGGGATAAGTCAATGTTATTTCTTTACATTTTGGGTTTTACTTAAATGCAATTGCTCTTAAATTCACATTCTTATTAGAATGGCATTGTAATTGGAAGCTCTGTACTGAATTAAAGTGTCTTTACTCAGCAGCTGGCTTTTGCAGCCCTGACGTATTTTGTGGAAGACTTAGTGATTTTAGAGCATCTTTATCAGCAAAGATTCTCAAACTGTTTCTATTTTAGAAATCCAGTTGTACATAGTATGTCGTCAGAAGTTAGACAACGTGAGTCATACAACATGTCCCTACTTTGCTGACAGGTTTTTGGTGATGAAGAATGTGTTTATCATGTTAAGCTACTAGAAGGCAGTTGGGCTATATACATATTACCTTTAAGTAAATAAAACACTAACCATGTTAAGAATTGGCTTGGTAGTTAACTTTAGATTAAGGAGAAAATGCCCTTTTGTTACTGCTGCTGTCAGATCTGCTGGATAAAAAGTCTTGTCTTTACTGTCCAAACATGCTAGAGGCAGATTTCACATTGTAGGAAATACTGCTACTTAAAATAAAGCTAAAAAAAAAAAAAAAAACAATTGAAAAAACACAGTGTTTTGCAGTTTTGTCTGAGTACACAGGACAGTAAGTTTATTTTTCAACACATGATGGCAAAATGCTGGAACACAGACTTAAGCTAACCATCTCAGCAATAAAGCTTCTCAACAGCTTCATATTTGCAATTGTTCACATACCTGTGTGGGAATGGACACTGTGCATCTCTGTGGAGTCTTTTTTCATTGTGGACTTCAGTGGAATTTCCAAGCCATGGCAGACTTTATTCCTAGATTTAAAAGAAAACGAAATTCAACTTCTACATTGTTTACATCAATGTTAATTGGCCATTTATGTGGCTCTTAAATGACTTGAGTTACCAAGTCATACATTTAGATAAAGATACCAAATTTCTGCATACGGAAAGAAATTTGTTTGGGCAATGTATTGTGTTTACAAATTGCTTGCATGCCATCACTTACTAAACAGCTGGTTTTCCCTTGTTTTTTGCTTATTAATTCAAATAGTGTACAAAAATGCAGTCATTTGTATATTCTAGGTTAACCTCCTTATGTTACTTTTTAATGTATGTTTTTTAATTGATTGATGTTTTTAGCAGTATAACACTTAGTAAATGTAAGAGTAATTCTCTATCCTTTCAGTCTCTTGATTTAGCAGTATGAAAAACTCTCAGATTTTAAAATTAGTAGGTATTTGTAGTTAAATACATCCAACAATCTGTATGAGTTGACAGAATACATCTGTTGTTGTTTTAAATTCTGTATTATCTCAAACAGTTTGGAAACATATCATTTGCCATATCTTGAAAGAATTAGTAATGCTGTGTACTTTATGTCTGATATTTCTAACAGTGGCTTTAGTGGCTTGTCTTTGAGGTTAGTGTTAGTAAAGATGGGTTGTTCTGAATTTGTTAATTTGAGTTCTGATTTAGAAACTGATGAATTTTTCCTATAAACTTTTTTGATACATGCCCAGGGTGATTTTTCTCTATCATCAGATCACATGCCATGGTGCCTCCCAACTCTTAACTTTCAAGTGAGAGTGGAAAGCGCTCATCTGTGATGGTGCAAAGACTTACTCTGCTGTTATAACCCTACAATGGGGTTTTCTAGATTTCGTATTTTAATGGTGGTGTTTCATTTTTATATTTCTTTTTGGTTAGAAATTATATAAAAAGCTGAGTGAGGTGAAGTCTGAAGTGGAAACAGTGATAAAAACTGGGAGGCAGATTGTTCAGAAGCAGCAGACGGAGAACCCGAAGGAACTGGATGAGAGGCTTACAGCTTTGAAGTTGCAATATAATGAATTGGGTGCAAAGGTAAGCTCTGTCTTTTTAATGCAAAACTGTGTGCTCTTTAACTGGCGAAGTGAAGAATAATCTTGGTATGGTAAGTAAATGTTGGGGAGGGGAGGGAGTGGGTGGGTTTATAGATTCCTTTCAAGGCTCTCCCATTTTCTAAACGGTGGGACAGAAACAATGGAGTCAACCATCAGCATGGCTATTCAGTTGCTCTGAGAAAAAAAAATCTAGGAAAATAAAAAATTCTTTTATTACAGTTTAAAATTGTACCTTTTTAATATTTTAATTATTTTTTTTTCCTACTAGTTCATTGGTTTTTAGAGGTCAAATGGGGGACATTGTTTCATTTTAATGCTGAAACAATCACTTATCTCGAAACACTGCAAGCCAGAAAAATACTTAGATTAAGTTTTACTTAAAGAGCTACTTCATAGAAGAGAGTTCTGCCTTTTAATTTCCTTCTGCCTCTGATTGTACAGATCTTAAAGTATATAATTTCCATTTCTTTCTGTTCAAAAACCTGTTGACCATAAAGGTCTTGCCTCTGCAGCTTTCCTCAGGAGGCATCTGTGTACCACTGTGCTTTGTGGCTTCCAGTCACAGTTGTGACCGTGCATGTGGTCAGTTTTTATTTTAACCATTCCCTGATTTAAATGTCAAGAGTAACTCTGAATTGCATTTTCACTGTAATAGGAAAGCCACTTCCCAATGGGAAAAATGTGTTTTTACTCAATTTTTTCCTGAAAGTCAACTACACAGAGAGTAGGAAGCATAGACGACTAACCAATATGAAGGTTGGGGGGGAATCATATATCATATCTCAGTCCATAAAGGCCTTTTATTCTGGGTATGCATTATCAATTAAGTGAAGGACAATGCTCTTGCAAGGACCTCAGAGCTCTGAAGAGTAGCTGTGGCATTGTCCTAAAGAAGACTTTGTTTAAGTAATTCAGTTAACAACTATCCTTCATTAACCTGTTTTCTTCCTGTTGCCCTTGTTCACAGGACTATTCACAGAACTTTGGAAAACTGTAGGATTAGAGTAAATTTGGTGCTATGACTGGATGACTGAAGATTGTGAATGACAGATTTACCTGTCTGTTTCTAAGATTTGTATATTTCCAATATACAAAACTGGACAGGAGGCAAATTCTTAATTTTTTTACATTATAAACTATTCAAATAAGAAATTATTAATAGCAAGGGAAATGAGCCCATGGTAGTACTGAGAGTCAGTGTGTGGTTTAAACAGGTAATGAGAATCAAACTCTGCTGACTGCAGTATGATAAAACAATAAGAGTTATGTTACTTTTGACTGAGAAAATACACTTCTGGGAATCTGAATTAAAACAGTTCTCTCTTGCTAGGAGGTAAGGTAGTAAGGGACATCAATCTTTCGAATGTCAAGAAAACTGGAGAGTCTGCTTCATTAGGTGTGGATAGGTGTCATTTGGGATTGGATAACATGTTTTAGAAAGAACTGTGGCATTTATTCCTGCATTATGTTTAACTTAACAGCAAACAGGTGCCGTTGTTATAGGAAACCTCTCTTAACTAATGAAGGGATAAAAACGTGCCATTAGGGAGCCATTAGTGATCTGAAAGTGAGCTATCCTGCAAATGAATGTGTCTCCAAAATCTGCAGTGCTGTGTTTAGCTCTGTTGTCCTAGGCGTAATTTCCCACATTTACTTCTCCATGTAGTTAACAGTTTTAGAGAAAGTCACGAGGAGAAGAAGAAATAAAAGAATTGGTTAGGCATTATTAACCCCAATTGATTGCATTGAGACAAAGGTTTTTTTTTTTTAAAGGAAACTAATAATGGTTATAACTAATAGTAGATCTCAGGACTGAAATGTATGCTCTGAGGGAAAAACACGTACTCAAGCGCAGTGTCATTTGTGTGATTTTGCTTCAAGTGGTCCTCTCATATATAAAATACCTTTTAATAACATTTTATGACCCAGAAAGCCTTTAGAGGGCACTGTTTCCTATTTTTCTTTAGAAAATACATCTTTACATTTGAAATACTAACAAACAGATGAATCAGTAACCTCTGGATATATACAGTGTATGTGGCAATATTGTAGTATTGTTTGTGTAATAAACAGAATTCAGAGAGGTGTATAGGAACACATATTTTCTCTCTGTTTGACATGTATCAGTAGCTTCATTTTTTAATATACCAGGTGTTTAGAATTCTTAGACAGGCAGGGTAATGCACTTTGCATTGTATTGCTGCTAAATACCTGCAAATAGTTATTTACAATTACTGTTATGACTGTTTAGAAGGGGGGACGAAAAACGTTCATTTCCAGCTCCTCCATGTGTGAATGGGGCTCTAGAAAGCTGAATTTTATGGTCCTTCCCAGGGATTTACCTCTTGGCCTGACTGTAGGTTCTGTAGTCTCATTTAATAAATTTGGCACGCAAGAAAGCACATAAAGCATATTCAGTGAGGAAGAAATGTTCTGAGATTTTAGTAGTAAGCCTCTACAGTGGGATAATAAATTATAAGAACACTTTACTGCTTATTCCCTGGGCAAATCTGATCTCTTCACTCAGGGATAGCAAAAGCCATGTACCTAACCTTGTAACATCCTATTACATTTTAGAACTTCAAATTCTCCTTGGCAGTTGAGCTAGGAATCAATTTGTTCATTGTACCACACTACTTGTTCTCAGTGGCCAAGTCCAAAATAGTTTTAGTAGGTACTGAAACCAGTTTTGAATTCCTGATGCCACTCTGAACACTTTTTTTCTATTTAAAAATACTTAAAATACAAATCAGTGGCTACAGTCTTACTTGATTACTAATTGACATGCAAGGGAATTAGTAGTTTCTTTTAAATATTAGTGATCTATGGGACACTTTTAATCCTCCTACTCTGATCAGGCTTCTTTAAACTTCATCACAACATCATTTAATAATTTGTATTTTCTGAATACTAGTTGCGTAATGTCTGTTGTGGTGTAGTTTTCCATCTGAGAGCTCTTCAATTACTCTTCTGCCTTCTCTACTAGTTATGTGGATCCTTTTCTCTGTCTCCCTGAAGATTTTTAGGGGCTTGCAGGAAAGATTGTATTTCTCCTGTTTTTCCAGGTTACACCAAAATTCAGTGCATTCTTCCAGGTACCATATAACACACTTAAAAGAACCTTACAATTAAAGCAGAGATTGTCCATAGTACTTCATATCTAAAAATTAAAACCCTAAAGTTAACTGTGCTGCCATAGTGTGACACTATTGAGTGACTTTTGTGTTTCAAGATTTGTGAGTTTCTTTGATATTTTTTTACTTTCTATGTAGCTACATAGAAAAACCCCTTGAGGAATCCCATCCCTATATGGCCACCTATATTAAAATATACTCTGTTGGGTTTTGACATCTATTTTGTGTCTCAAGGAAAGCCTGTTAGTTCAGTTGTTCCAAATTAATTTTCTGCACGCAACATCAAAACAGAGGAGGAGGTTTGCAGAGGTCTGCTTCTAGTTCAGACTCAGTGGGTCTTTATGGACATAATTTCATTGTAGGTGTTTGTATTCTAGCAGCAAAACTACTGATACTGAGAGAACTAAGGTAAGATCTAACTGTAGTAAAGCGTGCCTTTGCTTGTGAAATAGCAAATTTAGTTTTTATAGAAAAGTGGCATACAGAAAAAGATGTATAAAAATCATTGGGCCTCTCTCACTGGAAGGTTAATAACCACACATTTTCTTTCTGCAGGTGACAGAAAAAAAGCAAGAGTTGGAAAAATGCTTGAAATTGTCCCGGAAACTACGAAAAGAAATTAATGCTATGACAGAATGGCTTGCAGCAACAGATGCAGAACTGACAAAGAGATCAGCTGCGCAGGGGATGCCGAGCAATTTGGATGCTGAAATTGCCTGGGGCAAGGTAACAATGTAACACACACATATGCATATTACAGAAAGATTGATTTCTTTCTCGATAAAGAAAAAAGATTTTAAAGTTCTGGCCTTTTAATTAGTGGGACTTCGTAAACGTTGTGGCAATAATGCTCAGAAAATTTTAAACCATCTTGTCTCTGCAGATATCACTAGCACAATTCATCTTCATATTGCAGTCATCTTCACTGAGATGAATATAAAATTAGAATTTAATTTTGTGGGCTACCAGAAATTATCCAGTATCCATCTAAGTAGAGATCCCTTTCTCACCCCATTCTATTCATGATTAGAGAAGTATTAAATGGTAGATGAAAGAATAAGGATGCCAGAACACTATATATTTCACATTTTCTGATTGCAGCCAGGATATTTGTTTTCTTACTCTTTTAGATTTGTAGCTCATTCGTTTTCATTTGGAGGCTTCCTGCTTCCATGAGACTTGAACTCATATTTTAGGTTAAAACTCAAAGCCTAAACCAAAGCTTTCCTCACAAACACAGTTTAGGTAAACATCTTAGGGAAACACTGAGGAAGGCAAGAGTTCTAAATAAAACAGAGTATCTCTGTGTGGTGTTAAGACTCAATGCTAGCTGATCTATTTTATTTTCTGCATATGTAATAAAAGTCCAATCTGAGAACATAAACAAAACAAATCATCCTTGTTCTCATGTACTAAAATCTGCATTTTAGAGCAAACTCTGCTCAACATTATCCCAAGCTTCAAAATCTCAAACAATTGTGTACAGCATTTTAGACAAATGTTCCCATATAATTTCAAAATGAACAGCAAAAATCGCCTTAAACAATATGGGGGTTTGTGCAAAAAAATTGCCACTTCTGCTTTGTTTTCCTTTAAACATTTTACTAGTTTCACCATGCATTATAAAAATAGTCATGAATTCACAGGCAACCTTACTAATTTTTTTAAAGATAGTGCAGATTAAAGGTACTGGTGGTTTGTGGTTTGGGATTCTGTGAGAGGGTTTTTATTGGGTTTTTTTTTTTTCAGTCTCTAACTGCCCCTTTCACATTTCTGAGCTTGATAAAGTGTCTTTATCCTTAAACCACTGACGGTTTACAAATAACAATAAGAGAATAATAACAATAAAAAGACAGTCTTTTGTGAGGTTTGGAACTGATCATCAATTTGAATTTGGTCATCAGTCTCTAAGAATGACTGTATTTTAAGTGATATCCAAAAATATCCATCTTTTGCCCTTATTAGCTTACAATTGCTGCTTTGACTGCTTCTTTCTCTTTCAAATCAAAACCTAAATCCATAGAAACCCCGTTGTTCTCTCCTATTGTTGCCTGATGTCTTCTCATTTTCACTTGCAGCTTTTCCTACAGTGAAGTTTTTGCAGTGCTTCTCATTCCTTTCAATTGATACTGTGATCTTAGAATCATAGGATCATTAAGGCTGGAAAAGACCTGAGACCATCAAGTCCAACCTTTGGCTTAATATCACCATGACAGCTAAACCATAGCACTAAGTGCCACGTCCAATTGTTTCTTGAACACTTCCAGGGGTGGTGGTGACTCCCTTCCTTGTGGTGACACCACTTCCCTGGGCATCCCATTCCAGTGCTTAACTACCCTTTCAATGAAGAAATTCTTTCTGATATCCAGCCTGAACCTCCTCTGGCAGAGCTTGAGCCCATTTCATCTTGTACTGTCACTCATTGTTTGGGAAAAGAGTCTGACTCCCACCTCTCTACAGCATCCTTTCAGGTAGTTGTAGAGAGTGATAAGGTCTCATCTGAGCCTCCTTTTCTAGGGAGCTAAACAGCCTGAACTCCATCAGTTGCTCCTTATATGATTTACTCTCCAGACCCTACACCAGCCCCACTGCCCTTCTCTGGAATCACTCCAGCATCTCACTGTCTTTGTTGTAGTGAGGAGCCCAAAACTGACCACAAGATTTGAGATGACACCTCACCAGTGCCGAGTACAGGGGACAGTCACTTCCTTAGTCCTGCTGGCCACACTGTTGCTGATACCATTGGCCTTCTCAGCCATCTGGGCACACACTGGCTTGTGTTCAGCCAGTTGTCAACCAGCACCCCCAGGTCCTTTTCTCCTGTGAATCTTTCCAGCTGCTGTTAACAGCCATAACAAGGCACAACTGTCAGATTTTTAAGAGGTGGTTTAGAAAATCGTATTGGTTTCATGTCCCTAAACTAACCTGCTAGGTATTCAGGACATTTACCTAGTCAGTAAAATAAGAATACTCTTTGGTTTTGTTTAACTGCACTGTGCAGTTCTCCTGAAACAGAGACACACACTGCGTGTTCAGGGAAGTTGATCCAGATGTATATAGCTTCAGCTTAAAGAGAAAGATTTGTCCTTAATACAATTTAATTGTTAGATATGAAGCTTAATGCTTCAGAAGTTGCATAATTAGAACCTAAAGCCTGATGATCAGTGCAGTTACACAGTGGGAAGTCTTTGTTATGTCTTAAGCTTACTACAACAAGTACAACGTATTTTTATCTGAAGATAATCAAAAAAGGTAACAAGAGCTAATTAAAATAAGAAATATTAACATGAAAAAATATGTCAAATGGGAACCACTCCTAATAATCTTATAGAATGCCATTGAGTATTGTAGTTCTGACAAGGAATTGATACATAAAGCTTTGCAGGAAAAACTGGTGAAAAGCGTATTTTGTCTTCAAATCTTGCCCAAAGCCTTCACTGCTGTCCAGCTTCATATAATCCCACAGCTCTTCACCTTCAGTCAGTTCATCACTAAACCAAGAACAAGCAAACAACTTTGTGTGAGAGCAGCTGCCTCTTGCTGAAGTATGTATGTACTGAGGGGCTTTCAGAATTCCATTATTAGGATTTTTTTTTGTAAGTATAAACCAATATTCACATATACATAAGCAGGCTTTTAATTTTGAGCAATCCAAGAGATGTTATAGGTGGCAAATTCTAGCCTTACAAATGTAAATATTTGGAGAAATTATGAGGATTATACTTTTTCCTGAAGAATCTTCTCCCACTAGGAGGCAGAAAGTGCTGCATTTTATCCTGGTGACTTTAAAATTCTCGTGGGGACTTCATAAATAAGTACGATGCTGATACTCCTATGTGGATTTCACTCAGGCATCACACAAAATCATACATCAATAATTTAGTCCCCACAACCAGAGCCTCACAGTGTCTGATTGATGTCACAGCTTTGGGCTTTGGACTTCCCAGGTAAGTAGGCTGCCAAAGACAGTAACCAGTCTAATGGAATGCACTGGGAGATGAATTAAGCCCAACAGATTCCCATTGTGAGAAGAGTCTGCAGGAAAACTAAATTGGTAAATGGAGGGGGAGAGAGAAGAATTCAGTAGTACGAATGAACTGAAAATTGGATGTGTGGTGCTGTCAGTATATCTAGGAAGAGAGCTCATAATCATTTTTTCTTTACAGCATGACGAAGCATTATATATATTAATGCACTTATTTTTAATTCATTTTCAGCACCGGAGACTTCTTAAAGTTGAAAAGAACTCAGAGGGTTCCAAAGATAATTATAGAGTTTAGAATAAAAGAAAAAAAAATAAAAATCATACATGTGAAAATTTTCTTCAGGGTATAAACATCTAGAAATAAAAAGGAATGTCCATCTTCAGTAGGAAATTATGTTAATGAAACAGAGCATTAATGTGGACATCAAGGGAAGTGTGTTACTTATTTGTTCTCGCCTAGAATTTTTCCAAGGATGGAACAAAAAACTTGGCTGAGTTATGTGAAATGAGATGGGCAATATACTGAAGACTGTAAATCCTGCCTTTCTGCTCAGTAGAGACAAGCTAAATCTTTCCATTTGAATTCAGTTCTGTTATAATAGATAAGAAAAATGGCATGTGGGTGGAAAGATAGTCATTAAACATTGTATATTAGAAATCCGCTTATAATTAGAAGTCTGATTTAGTGAACATATTTATCACTGAAGACATTAACTACTGCAGGGTTTATTTGTCTTTTAATCAGGAACTGGACTGATAAGAATTAGATTGCCAGGAAACCATGTTCTTAAAAAGGAAATGGCAGATGGTATTACCAGGAAAATTCTGTATCACTCCCTACTATCAGCAGTATGAGTCTGCCAATGCTTTAATCTGATTTTTTAATACAGCGTGTAATGCCAGTGAGTACAAAGTTGACTTGAAGTACTTAGAATTACATTTAGCAACATATTTCCTGTCAGTAAATTCCATAAAAGAAGACAAACTGGAAATCATGTCACCTGATTCATTGTCAGTGGTCAAAATGCAATAAAAATAAAAGATGTGCTGTGAATAAACAAATAAATATGTATTATCAACCACTGAGAAGACCATAATGTCAGCTTCTGATTAATTCTGTAATCCACCTGTGAGAGCTCAGCCTCCTTATTTCTTTTAGAAAGATTCAAATTGTAAAGTTTATCTACAAATAATCCACAGCACAGAGGTAAGGTGGAGGCACACAGAAATTTTCTGCACTCATTCATTGTTGTTGAATTTTTAATCTGTATACATTAATGACTAGCATGATTAAAATATTATCTTCTGCATTTAGTTTCTTGTTTGTTTGAAAAAACATCAGCAGTTCAACTTGATACATGGTAGTTTAATCGTTATAAGTTATAGCTCTGAATCCCTTTGCACCACATCCTCAGAAAAAACCATTTCTATGTAGCTTCTGTTTTAAAACATAATTAATTTTTAGTATTTTGTTATGGGAGAGAGGTGCAAAAGCCATTACAGTAAACCAAAACCATCAAGTAAGAAAACCCAAGCAGTGGTACCAAAACCCCCTGTAAGCATTTTTTAGTAAACTGTAAGATAAAGAATATGTCACAGTGCAGTGGGGTCAGAGACAGAACTCTGAACCCCACACATATACCCAGATACTTCATATACCCAGAGTATAAATATCTGCACAAAGAATTGCAATTATTTATTCTAACATGGTTCTCCTATTAGCCTATGGATCCATAAGTAAAGTGGGTAAAATATTATTGTATGCAACTGCAAACCTGTTATAAATTCTCAGAAAAGCTTTTTGCTATGCCCTTACATGTTGCAGAATGATCTGGCTTCTCCCTGGGCTTCAACCCATCCAGAGTTGTCTTTTAAAAAATACAGCTTCTATTTTACACTGCAACTCCTTTCTGAGGTTTTGATGAAATAAACTAGAGAAGTTCAGCTGGTCTTCTCTCTCCCTCCCTCTCCTTCTTCTGATGTCACTTTCATTTCCTGGGTGCCAGGAACCCAGGTGCCATTTCTCTTGGAGGTGTTCAGATCCTGACAGTTCCATGAGGATGTGATCATCCAGTTTTGAATAAGGCAGATTACCAGCATTTTTCTCCTAAAGGCATGTGAGAAAAGAAAGATAGTTCCTTTAAAAGCAAAGGAAATCTTTCATTCAGTGAAACAAATAAGGTTTTTGTGTCCAAGAAGTTCCATTATGGTATCCTGCACCAGAAAGCCCTAACTGTTACTTCAGAAAAGTGGAAGTGTAGGCATTTAAGAGTGGAAATTTGGATGGAGAGAGATTCCCACCATCTTAACTCTTGTATCTGCTAGTAGATGTGATCCTACATAGAGGCATATGTAGGGATCATATATGTATGTATCTCCTTAATATAATCTCTATAATTTGTATGCACATTTTAGTGGAGATGTTTTTCCTGAAAATATTTATGGAACCTTTCTCTTCCAGCAGATAATATACACTTGAATAAAATTTTGTTTTATATTTAAATACACTAGTCCTAAGGAAAAAAATGGAATGTAATGACTTCACTATAGTGATAATTAGCAGAGTGAATTTAATCTGTTTTAGAACTGTTCAACATGGCTGATGAATTTTCACAGCTTCAACTGAATTCTGGGTGTTATGATTCTCAGTTCAACTTTCTGTTTACATATATCAGGTTCCCCAAGATTCCATGATTATGTCAGAAAATTAGCTTCTTCCCAACTTCCAACATTTATCTGTTTTATTTCTTACATAGTTTCACCCTGTTAAACACACAAAATCAAAATGTATAAATAGCTTGATCCTTCTGGGAAGAATTTCACCACTTTATTTGTTAATGTTCCGTGTTGAACCCATTGTGGTAGTATTTGGGATATGGGAGTTTGGGGTTTTTTAAGATGTTATTCTTAACTTCCAGAGATGATTCTATTGATTCTCTAGTTAAAATTGAAAGTCTACATCTTTCTTATATATTTTCAAATAAACTGCACAGCTGGAATGCAATTTTATGTTATGGCAGCCAGAAAGGAGTTTAAATCTAGCAAGGTTGTGTGGAACTTGTTCTTTAAAAATTAAGGTATTTTAAAAGCTGCTCCCTGTGTTTTAGTGAAATAATCTTGGTTAAATCCTGCTACCATGACATTCTTTTTTTAGCTGTTTTATGTAATGTTGAATTAATAGTAGTACTTTAGTTCCTTATAGAAAATTTACCACTGCTATCTGTTATATTGCAGTGAGTTAAGTATGTGTAGACTGTCATTGTCCAGTCATACTGGAAAGGAAAAGAGAATTCTGAAGAATATAATGATGAGATGTCAAACTCTAAACAAAACCAAGCACAAATGTGTTATTGAAGTTGTTATGTTGTTATGTGTTATTTCCAGTGGTATTCAGTATTTTATACATAAGAACTTTTAATAACCGAGATTTGAAGTATTGAGGAAGACGGCTTTCTCATTTTGATGTTGTGTTGAAGGCCACAATGATTTATTAAGAGGCTGAGGAGAATTGCGATTTACTTAGCTCACATCCCTTCCTTGCAATTACACAGGAGTGTTAAAATTCATATTGCCCAGAGGTGCACCTAGTCTTTGGTTTGCATTATTTCTTTACTTTGAAAGGAATAACTCCTGGGATCAGACAAAGCACTGTTACGCTGGCTTTTTACACATAGGGAATTATACATCTGGGTTTTTTGGATAGCTGTTTTATTTAATAGACATTTAATTATTCAAACCATCTGTTTAGTGGTTGGCATTAATATCTATTTATATAGCCCAAGATTAGTCTGCATTTTCATACCTGCAAATTGCAAGGGAAACCACAGCCCATAGTAAATATGCTTCAGGGATTCTTTTCTGAATGGAAGTAAATTGTTTAGAAAAAGTAATAAAGCTGATCAAAGTTTTCCATCCTGAGTTGGAGGTAAATTGCATTCCTTGTGTTATTCATTTTTTATGACGACACTCTGCACCTACTGTGTAGCAGATGAAATAGTACTAGAGGAGGGCATGTTTTTCTTTAACCTCAGAAAACCTGCTGAAATTTGAAACTCTCCCTTTCAAATTCTGTAATTATACAGTATACTTTTAATAATTTGCATTAATCATGTCCTGACTCAATTACATATCCTCTATATTTAAGAAAATTGATAGAATGTAGAAAATTTCTCATACCTAAATCAAATGCAAGTCTAAGACCTTTTCTGTGAAATAACATTACAAAATTAGATCATGAGTTCTCTTAAGCATAGGAAGTGAGCTTTAATCGTGGATTACACCAAGTAAATGAGAGATGCTGTTAAGATTGTATTCTACCAAAGCGAATAATTTCTATACTGTTTTTATAACAAGAAAATTCCACTTTCACTAACAAAACATTATCAACAAAATTATACTGACGTGTGGCCATGAGAGATGTGATAGTGTGGAGGTCATAAAGGTGGAGTTCTACTGCAGTAACAGGATTGATCCTGAGACAGAAGAATTGTGATTGATGTTTGTTTGGGAGTATTTTTTCTATTACTATATTCAAGTCTTTATGAGAAACTTTTGAAGTTTCTCAGTGTCTCTGGAGATTAGTGCTTCTTACTTTTCTCCTGACTTCTGTTTGTGCTCAGTTTGGAACACTTCGTTTCTAGCTGGAATTTTATTTTATAGGCAGAGGTCTTGTATGCCTGGATCGTTGTTATCAGGTGTCAAGGATCTCAGATAAATTTCTCTCATAAAACTGGTTGTATGTGAAATTAGGTGTAAAGAATTTGTGCCTCTCCTTGAGTATTCAGCAAGACTGCTGTACTTTGCACTGTGTCTTCTCAGTACTTAGTATTCAACTCCTGCTTTTTTACATGTTGCCCAGATACATTGGGATTTGTTCCTTTGATAGACTTCTTGCATTTTGCAACAAATATTTTAAGACATGAATAATGAGTAAATTATGTAACCTTGCATATCAGTTAGATCTATAAGGTAAGATAATAGTGGGAAGAGATGGTAGAAATCTGATTTTATAGCACTGCATATGTATTTTAGCCATACAAGCTTAGAAATGCTGCAGCCAATAGCTTATTTTAGTATTTTAGTTTTGCAGAGTGAAGGCTAAGTGAATGTAATGAAAATACTCATTTCTACAATTAGGAAACATTTAACAGAAGAAAAGAATTTGCATTCTTCTGAAAAAGATTGCATTGAAAAATAATAAAGTAATATTTCATTAGACTATTTTCAGTGGAGTTTTCTAAGTCTTAAGATGTCATCATGATGTTGTATTATTGTCCTATTTATTATGTGTGCTTCATTTGCTATTTGATAACTATACAACTTTATTATATGAAAAGTAACTTTAAACATTTCTATATAAATATTATAAATTGTGGGTTAATTTTTAATAATTATTGGAACTATATTTTAAGCACTGAAATGAGAGATAACTCACACTTTTTAATATTAAGCTATCACCGGAAAAGTTCATGAGAGCATGAAGAATATTTACAGTTTTATCAGAGCTCAAGAGAAACAATTTTCTTTGTACTTACTGCTCTTCACAGAATGCTTTCCCTTCCTATAGGAAGCAAGACTGTGTGTTCTAGGATGAACTTGCTGCCTGTTTTTATATTTCATGTTCATAGTGTGGAGAATTAACTTTTTTTTTTTTCTGCTCATATAGGCAACCCGGAAGGAGATTGAGAAACGCCAGGCCCATCTTAAGAGCATCAGTGATTTAGGAGAGAATTTGAAGACAGTGCTGAAAGGAAAGGAAAGTCTAGTGGAGGATAAACTCAGCCTGCTGAACAGCAACTGGATAGCAGTAACGTCACGTGCTGAGGAATGGTTCAATCTGTTACTGGTAAGGAAAATGCGTTTGTTCACACAGAGGAAATGTTGGTTTCCATTGTACATGCACAACCTTATAGCAGTGCTTTTTCTGGTGCCCTGGACTGTGCTTACTGAATACACAGGTACACAGACCATCACGCTGATTAGTGTTTAGTACTTTGTGTGTGTTTTAAGAATCTGATGGCTTGCAGAGTGGAATCTTGTTAGTCGTTCCTGTTCCTGTCCCTCTCTGGTTCCTAGACTGTTTTGATTTGCGTTTTTTTTCCTAATAAATGAAATGCAGTTTGGCCCCAAGGACAAAGACTACTTTAATATGAATCAAGTGAAAGAAACAGTCAATAAGTCGAGTGAGTCTTGGTATTGATGCCAACAACTTCAGCTGCTTTTGGCTGCATTACCATTTCTGTTTGGAATAGTACAGCTGGGAAGTAAATCTCCACTTGCAAGTTGGTTTGATCAAAGGACAGGTCTGCTGTGTGTGAATTTGATTCATTTCAAAGGCAACTAAATCAAAAACTCTGCTCAGAATGCACACCTGATGTGCTAAAGGACTGAGTCCATCTTTCAGAACTGCCTGATCCTCCTTTGGATAGTTTTATAGGACATGTTTAGAGAGATATAATTTCTTAATGGGACTGGATTAAGCCTAGTAGAAATTAAAATCCCTAATACATATTTAGTACAGATTCAGGAGCCTCAGCTCCAGCTGCTTCAAACTACTGATAGTCACATAACTTTTTGGTGCCTTTAAATTCATTCTGTCATAACGAGATGACATCTCGAACCCTTGAACAGGGTCTTAACCATTAGGCTGCCAGAATGGCTTGGGAAATCTGGCATGCTGTTTGTATTCCTGAGAGCATGGGAATACAGTTTCAGCATAGAGAAACCGAAGGGATAATCAGAGTGTGTTAGCCTTTATCATGGCTCTTCAGAGCTTGGTGTGTTAGAGCTCCACTAGAGTCCGTATGGCTGCGTTACAAATGCTTCTGCAGTGGGTATGCAGCATCACTACAGGGTTTCCTCAGCTGTATGTACAAGTGACAGTGTCTGGAAAACTTGAGCATTTCATTCAGTATGATGTAGGTGCACATATTCCATGTGGGACTGATTGTAAGAAGCATGTAATGGAGTTTATAGATTGATATAGTTATGTGTTCTTGCACTTCTCGTCTGCTTTGGATTCTATCATTAATATTTACTAGAACCCATGAAAAAAAGTTCTAAGAGAGGTAGTTGTTTTTTGCCCATTTTAGAACAGTGTAAAATAAAGGAACATACATTTGGGGGCCAGAAGAAATGTTTTGAACACATTTGATCTCAGATGTGTGGTTATACATATGTATTGTGTGGGGCATGCATAGTCCACATTCTAGTGTGCTCACCAAAGAAGACTGTTTTTAAATTAAGTAAAGAATTGAAGATTTGTCAGAATATCAACTAGAATAGCTTTTTTACAAAGCAAACCTCAAAGCAGAGAAGTTAGATGAAATGTAAATATGAGGTTTAAATACAAAGCTCCCATTCTTGATTGTGACTTTGCAAGTGCATCCTTGTTGCCATCTGAGTCTCAGTCAACTTACTGTCCTTCCATAATGAGTTCTGTACCTCATTTTTGGGAAAGTCTTCTCTCCACCTCCAGTAGGTCTAACAGCTTCCTGATCCTCTCAGCAGCCTCGCTGACTGCAGACACCCGAGTCTTGCTGTGATTTTACCATCCTTCTGCCTGTCACTTTGGAATCTTCTCTCTCTCCTACAATGTCTTTTTAAAGAGACTTCACATATAAAGTGAAGCAAACAAACAACAAATTCTATCCTTCACAGAACAAACAGTTACTGTGTAAAATAAACAAGTATTCATCATGTCATAATGTGTGCATGTTTGCCACAGTTGGTATAATTACAGCTGCTATTTCAGTTCTGATTACATTTTTTGTATGCAGTATTTACCTTTTCCACATACAGGAATATCAAAAGCACATGGAGGCTTTTGATCAGAATGTAGCTAATGTCACAACTTGGATGTATCGTGCTGAAATACTGTTGGATGAATCTGATAAACAAAAACCCCAGCAAAAAGAGGAAATTCTTAAGGTAAAAACAATGTGATTTTCTGGAAAGCATTAATTTTATTCTGAAAAGGACTGTGTCAAAACTAGCATATTTTGAAAGGTATCACAAATTGATTAACACTCTTTTTTTTCTGTGATAAAGCTACCCTCTGGCAGCTTGTAGATTACTTAATAAATTTTCTCTGTATTACCAAAGTTAAATCCCTGCAGAAATAAAACCAGATTGTTATTATAAGTCTTGGGGACTTCCTGGTGAGTAGAACAGCAGCTTATTAAACATGTGTCTGCTGGAAAATACTCCTTAAACACAAAGTTTTGTTCTGGTTAAAAAAACTCCTTTTCTCTTCCTTTCTGTATCCTTCATTTTTAATTGTATTTCTGTTTTTGTGTGATACTTTTCCAATATCTATGGTATCTCTGTTATATGATTGTTTTAATTCTATACACTGTTTTCATTGATGCCAGACCAGCACTACAGACAAGAATACTATATGGTGAACTAGCTGTATAATCATGGGTTAGTGTATTGCTCAGAAGGTTTTAATTGGCCACTTGCATCATTTGAGCAACTGGTAAAAAATTAGCTTGCAGTATGGACGTGAATTCTAAAGTATCTACTTTAAAATATCTTCTTTATAAACAACTTTATTATCTATATGGATCTTTTTTTTTCCTTCTGAAATCAGTGTGCAAACTTTCTTTATATCGAACTCCATGGTCAGGACATAATATCTGAGGAGCAGTTTGCAAACCAAAATCAGAATTGTATTGCTGACACTAACATAATGATGCCATTTACTAAAGCAAAACTTTACAAATTCCAAGGCAGAGCATAAATCAATGCCTCATTGATCCCAGCAGGATTACGGGACTGGCTTTCGTAGTTGAATGAACAATTTTGCCACCACCAGATGCAAAGTAAAATTATCTTTGACACCAATATCGGTGTATATGTTTGTATTGCACAAAAGCATTTCATGCAGACAATGAAATGTAATTCTTAATGCACACTGTGTTTATGATTCTGAAATGCCTTGCTTCCTTTTTGTTTGCCTGTGCCCATATTGGGATCTACTGTAAAGAATACTATTGCAGAGGATAAAGGTTTTTGCCCTCTGGTTTTTTGTTTGTTTTTGGTTTTTTTGTTTGGTTTTTTTTTTGTTTGGTTGGGGTTTTTTAATAGATTTATAGAGAAAATTGCCAGTTTTTCATCTGATCATTTTTATCTGCCTGAACTATGGCCATGAACAGTAATGAAGGCAAGAACAATACATCCAGTTGCATAATACAGGAATTAGCAGCTCCTTCTAGCTTTAGGAACATAGAATAATTTTGTGTATCCTGAAATATGCTGCAATATCGCTGCAGATAAGAATCTGCCTAGAAACAATGATCACCATTAATTTCCTCTAGGAGATATTAAAACAGACATGTAGATACATTCCTCCTGTAAATTTGAGGGACATGAGTGGGAATGTTGTCTAATGTATTTCTACTGGATTTACACACTCATGCATAATTATCTGAATTTGCTTTGTGGTTTTGCTCCCTATTCCTTTGCACACTTTCTCTCTCTCTCTCTTTCTCTCTCTTTGCATTTATTACTAACTTCAAGCCCTGTCTCTTGCTCACGGACTGTAGCGCTTAAAGGCTGAGCTGAATGACATTCATCCAAAGGTGGACTCTGTGCGTGACCAGGCGATGCACTTGATGACAAACCGTGGGGATCACTGCAGGAAAGTAATAGAGCCTAAACTGTCAGAGCTCAACCAGCGACTTGCAGCTATATCACAGAGAATTAAGAGTGGAAAGGTAGGAGGACTTGCTTCCGTAAGGAGATGCATTGAAAAATGGTATTTATATAAGGTGTACAATTGCAACTAATAGTAAGCTGCAGTTTCTCCAAAAACTAAGCTTTTAAAGGGAAGCAATTCAGATCCTAACTATATATACATTTTTATTTTTTTAAGTGTGAAGATTTGTGGGTTTTGGCATTAAGGTCATTTTTCACTGTTTCACAATTAGAAGTATTCACTGACTTTATATGAATGTAACAATGATTACTTCATTAACTTACAAAAAATGAACATCTGAAAATTAGTAATACTCTTTGACTTCTCAAAGTTATCAGGTTTTGAGAGCTAATTTTTCATTAAATGCACTCAGTCTTTTCCTATGAGTCTGTGATTCACCAAGGTCTGAGATAGAAATAGGTAGCTAGAGATTGTATCAATTGTATTTCAGCTACTCATTTGTACAACTAGTTTGATTGTTGAATCTCTGTTCAGTATGGATGAGGTACTTTTTAGACATCTGAATGTGACTTCTGAATTGGAATGAGGAAGGGCACAAGCCACCTACTTTCTCCTTTATATTTGCTGCCTTTATTGTGAAGAGCTATTCAGCAGTTTAAATCAGGCAGCCACGTTGGTTGGTATACAGGAAAATGGGGATTCATGGATCCTGATCTAAAGTATTTTTGCTGGTTACTGTAATAATGCTGGCAATAAATGCACAGAGGATCCATGGCAAAGGAGGAAATAAGCTTTGCAAAAAGCATAAGCAGAGACATGGTTTTCTTGACTTGTCTGGGGTCTGACCGGAGTTCAATACCCTGCCTAATATCCAATACCCTGCCTAATATCCACATCTTTGTGGATATTTGAGTTCATTTAGGTTTCGTTTCTGAAACAAAAAAAACTAATATGTCCTCTGAATAAAGGTAATTCCTTTTTCCCTAATGGCCATCAGTAATAGTTCAGCCATTCTAGTGTGCTTCTCACCTACTTCTTGGACAAGTACAAACTGTAGACTGAGGACATCTTGGCAGAAAGCCCAAACAACTGTGTTGTCTGATGTTTTTGCTCTGAACATCTGCTATCTGCAGTCTGGATTTCTGTCGCAGTTTTACTTTGCCCTTCCATGATGTTGTAAGAATACAGGGCTGATGCCGCCTTTGAAAGGGTCCTGTGAAATTATTTGAGAAAAATTACTACAGCATACAATTTTAATGGTGAATTACAATTATGGGGACCTTTTCCAGGACCTTGGGGAATGGAGAGCTAGAATATGATTCACAAAGGATACCTGTGATAAGTGTTGCATCAGATAGAGAGGCAAACACTTGTCTGAATTATTAATGGTTCTGCTGACTTGCATTTGGATAAAGGACCAAATTGCTGGGTGCCTTGTTTTGTCTACCTATATAATGTAGGTAATTGTGCTTTCCTTAGTCTTGATTTTGGCTTCACGAGCTGAAAAGTTGTTATTATGGAGTGCTATTATGCTTCCTAAGTGGGTTGCTTTTCTTTTTTTCCATCCTCAGGTAAAATTTATTCACTCAGTGAAAGGTTGAAACATTAATTCAAGGGGATTGAAAGCTCTCATAACATGTTTTCAGAAAATTCTCATCTGCTTTCAAATTAGTTATATCTTATCAGATACTGACAGTTATCAGGACAACAGTGAAGAAAATAAGAAATAATCTGCTAAGTTAGTAAATGGTAGTATATAATTGCCGTGTCCTGAATTAACAAAAGTGTTTGTAATGTACTGAAATGAGACTTAGCATTTTCAAGTGGTCTTTGAACCTCATTCAATTATAGGAATTCAATTTAGTATTTTTCCTTCCACTTTCCTTTGTCTTATTGTTTTTAGCCTTTTTCAGAGATGATAAATTTTATATTCCAGTTTTATTAATTCGTTTGTCTTTTAATGAGATTTAAGTACTTTAGAAAATATTCTTCAGAGCATTTGAGAAGAGATTACTGTGTGCTTTGCTATTATTTCTACCTTAGTTGAAGTGCTTGCTGAGTGTAATTCTGAGCTCCGTGATGAAAATTTGTGAACAAAGTATTATTCTCTATAAATATTGGACATTATTATGTTTCCATTAATGTTTGTAGGTGTGCAAAATCTTTGTCATTAAAATAATCCACCAGATACAATTAAGGTGTTTCTTCCAGGTCTTTGTGTAACAGCTGAGAACACATTTCAGTTGACATCCAGTCTCTTGTTTTAGCTGCTTAATTTTGACTGTTACCATCTTCATTACAAGTTTTTGCATATAATAATAACTAATTATACTAGAGGGAAGAGTGAAAGACAACTGGTTAGAATATAATGTGCTTTTGTTTTTAGGAGGGGGAGAGGTGCTTGTCCAAGAGTTCCTGTAACATCATGAAGCATTAATTACCTTTAATTCCAAATTTTATGCAAGAATTATGGAGATTATTTTCCTTGCTCTTGCATTTGAAGCTTTGGAAAAAAGAAAGCTTTTTCTGTTGATCCTTTGCAATGCACTTAATAAATATATTGTTTATTGTACATTAAACTATTCACAGGCACCCACATATCAGATGACCAAAGGGAGGTGTATTGTTGTTAGTAAGTGGCAAGTCTCTTGTTTGAGGATTTAAAACTGAATCCTAAAGTAAAGCACCATAATTATGCTGTGATTTATTTTGGAGGAATTGAGTCTATTTTGTTTAGTTGGCACATTTTTTAGTCCTGAATTTTTCTTGAGACTTTTTGAAACAAAAGCTCTTTTATGGAATTTTTGTTGTTTTTTGGGTGTTTTGTTTTGTTTTATATATATATATATATATAAAATGAAATATTATTAGGTGACTATCTTACACAGAGATTTCCTATCCTTGGTTTTGTATAATTCACCTGGCACTTTTGCTATTCTTTGTGAGAGAGCATTAATCTCAAAACTGAACCAGACTATAATTAAAATTTTCTCAAGTGGTTGTAGTAGAGGTTTTTTCATCTGAAGGTGTTGCTTGTTGCTGTATGAATAGTTCTTATATTGCACTGTTTAACTGTACTTTGTCTTGCACACATATGGAAGACTATATTTCTTTTTTTGTTTTCACTCGCCATAAAATTATTTTGTTTGTCTGCATAGAAATTCTATATAAATTCCTATCCTTACTTGTATCTTTGGGTACTTTGAGTTGCATAGTGTAGATATTTTTCAATGTAATGGAAAATCTACCATTGTTTTAACACTAGGGGGTAGAACAGACATCTCTTTTCATTTTTGTTTCTAATAAAAGTAGTAAGTGTGTGCTTTAAATAAATAATCTTTGTGTTTCTCCCATTTTAGCCCTTCATTCCTTTGAAGGAATTGGAGCAATTTGACTTCGATATGCAAAAAATGCTTGAACCACTGGAGGCTGAAATTCAGCAGGGAGTGAATCTGAAAGAGGAGGACTTCAATAAAGATATGGTAATTTGGTTGAAATGGAAGCCTGAGCAAAGTAGGCAGGGAGATGAAGTGAAAATTAGAAACCCGTATTTGTGTTAGGATCTTTAGATATAACTTGGGCAAAATTTTACTGTGTTAATATACTATAAAATCAAAAGTCCCAAATTAGCATTAACTAAAATTAACAGAAAACAACCATTTTTTTGACCTTTATGATAACACTAAGCAGATCAGGAATAATATCTATGGGTCCTGTACTAGTACCAGCAGTATTACAGAATAGGGAATGAGTATTAAAATCTCTGTAGCAGTATGAAGACCAAGGGAAGTCAGAATGATGTATCTAACTGGGTATCATAGTAAAAGAAACATTCACTAAAAAGAAATGCTCATGATAAGAAATGCCACTTGCCGATTTTTTCTTAACCAATCTTCCTAAGGCATTTAATGTAAATAGTTTTTGTGGCTGTGGTAAGCTTTATTACCCATGTTTGCTCGTTGCAAGTAGTAAAACCATTTATGCATATTAGAGGGGAAAAGAAAGAGAAAAGAGGAGTAAAATACTGCTGTTCTTTGCTACTATTGCCATTGTGGTATGTTTTTCCCAGAGTGATTTTCAGAGGGATGACATTTCTTGGCTGGGCAATAATGGGGATTCATCTTTAGAACACTGTCTTCATAAGTCCTCAGCAAGATCAAATATATGTTCATGTACAACCAAAGTAAAGACTCAGTATTTCCCTTCTAAGGAGTTCCTCAAAGGTGTCTCTTTTATGTCGATACTGGAAGTGTTCTTTACAGGACTTTTTTCTTTTATGCAGGAAAAATAAAATTTAAGGCAGTATGTACTGCAGTGGTAAATTCTAAGTGAATTGAGTTTGATGGGACAGTTTCCACTGCTTGAGCATGTTTGGTTCCCTTTCTTTACATCAACTGTTTCGTGTAGTTCCAGACACTCCCAGAAGCCGTGGCTCAGATTCAGCTTCTGTGTAAAAAGTGCTTAGTGATACCGTTTTCCCTGCCAGAATAGCTGGTTTTCAAAGTGATGATACATGGAGTGGTCAGGAATTGCTTGGTCTCCTAGCATACTGGCAATTTTGGTCCCTGCTGACAGTGATTTGGAATCTAAAAATCTAAAAGATTTATCTTTTCTTTTCATTTTAAAGTAAAATATATTTTACCTTTTTGCCTTTCGTGTTTTCATCCTGTTATCCTGGATGCTGCATAAAATTTATTATCAAACATCTGTAGTTTTCAACGCTGTCTTACTTTTATCCCTCCAATGGCTACAGGTATTGTAGAAAGCAAGTGGAAGTTACCCAGTCTTCAGTACAGAACTGCAAGGAGTTGTTACATGGTTACTTTAGCAGAGGAAGGGTATTTTATGTCTGTATCTCCTAGTACTTAAGTAATAATGAGATGAAAAATGCACATTTTATTGTGGGTTTTTTTAAATCAGAGTGAAGAGGATGAGAGCACAGTGAAAGAACTCCTGCAAAGGGGCGACAGGCTTCAAAAGGGAGTCACAGATGAGAGAAAACGGGAGGAAATAAAGACAAAACAACAGCTGTTGCGGACTAAACATAATGCCCTCAAGGTATAGGAGCTACAATTATAAGCACATGCTACTAAAACTGTTTTTTTCTTCATTCCACAGCGTTGTTTTGTTAAATGAGTCTTCATTACTATTTAGAGATGAGTAATTTAAAACTATTTGGCTGTAGAAACATTTTCTTACGCAAAAGGTATTTTACAATCTCCAGCTTTAGAAGTACTGGCTTGTCCTCAGTGTTACAACAGTGTGATTGCTAATTGGACAACAATGATTGCTTTGATGATTCCTCTTCTAATATATTGCGTGTTTTATATTTCCCCAACAGCAGCCAAGACCTTAGTTAGACTCAGTTATCACAAAGTTTTATTTTCAGTTGCATAACATATGTCTGGCCATGAATAAGTTGGTTTCTCCTTCAGTAAAATGTTTACACACTACGTTCTTTAGTTAGAAGAGTGGCTTCAGCCTGTCTAGAGCAAGGCAGGGGGTAGTACCAATGCACTGAGTAGCTAAGAGCCTGAAAACCAAAATCACATATGAAAATTCTGTGTTGCCACAGTCTTGGAGGTGTAACTGTCTGCTGTTGTTCCTAGAAACATGCACGGTGAGACCTATTTGGACCAGCTAATAGGTGCAATTGGAAGTGTTTTCTTTCCATGGAAAAATAAAAGTGAGGAAAGATAGAATCTTACAGTTGGAGAATCACGTTGGTCACCTACCTGGAGCTATAGGCTCTGGCTACTATAGAGCAATTTTTATCTCATCAGCAAGCAGAATTTTTCTTTGTTTTGATAATTTTGATTAAGTTGTCCTTGTTTTGGGGAACATGGCATGTTTACATTTTATTATTTCTTATTTTTAAGCCACCTCTTTCCTTTCCTGTGGATTTCATTCTAATTCTTAGAATTTTGCAGATCTGTGTGAATTCGGGAGGATAGCTAGAATATACTATTGTTTTGTCCATATTTGAAAGAACCTTGAAATCTATTAGGTGTGTTTTTGTTCAAAACTACATGGAAGCAATTCATAATTTTTATGTTGGAGAAACAAGAACAGTATCTTTAGCCCTATGCTATTGACCAGATCTTTGCTGGCTGTTTTTATGGAAGAGAGCAATAGATTTTCCTTTGGGTGACTCAGTTAAGGTATTCACCGTTGTCAAATAAAGTTCAACAGTTGTTCAGGCAAATTCATCTGAGTATTTTTATATAAAATGTGCCAGTAATTTTTAAATTGACTTCTTAATAAGAAGTTATAGTAATTAAAATATTCTCTGAATTCTCTGTGAGCAAAGTTAAGCAGCTGAAGCAAATGTATATTTAATAACATTTATAGGGGAAAAAACAAGCATTCTTTCCTTTCCTGCTGAAGAGAAGTTTCAATACTTTATAAAGTGGAGTTATAAACACAAGACCTTTTTTATATACATGGTATTTAATTTAGAAAAAGGAAACCTGTCTTTGCATACATTTCTGCATTGCAATGATTTTCATTTGAATAGCTACAGAGTTTTCATGCAGGCTAGAAATTCACAGGAGACCGCAAAATACAGAAGCCCCACTTTTGGCTAGATTCTAAGTGGGCTGTGTTTCCATCTGTCCAGTAAGTATTCTGAGCAGGAGTGTTTTATGTAAACTATTGACATTTATGTAAGAGTCTTGATTTCTCTGAATATTGGTGACTGTCTCAGAGGTTTATTCTACATATGAGCAAAACTGAATTACATAACCTCCTTTAAAACAAACAAACAAATTGTTGAACTGAGAAAATATGTTCAATTACTCATATACTTGCTTTAAATATCAACATTTAATTAAAACAATAGTGGCCTTGTACACTTTTTTCCCTGCGGTGTGCACAAATGGCTGTTCATATTTTATAAGCCTTTAATTCATATTCTAATAATGTCTGCACTGTGAACAGGACTTGAGATCTCAAAGAAGAAAAAAGGCTTTAGAGATTTCTCATCAATGGTATCAGTACAAGAGGCAGGCTGATGACCTAATGACATGGCTGGATGACATTGAGAAAAAGTTAGCCGGTCTCCCAGATCAGAAAGATGAGCAGAAGCTAAAGGTAATGTTGTTTTGGGGTTGGCAATGGTAGATCTCTCTGAGTGATAGTTTATCAATTCAACAGACAGCAAATGCAACAGACTATGTATTTTCTATATAGATACAGAAAATTAGCAGTTCTGTTCTTATTTCTATATATAGTAAAACAAACCCTAATTAGCTGTGTTCAAACTGACATTTCTTTGTTGTAATATACTTTGTAATTGTTTGCTATACAGAATGTTATATAAATAATTTGAAGCACAGTAAATATAATATTTTGTCAGTAATACAGAAAGCGTGCAATGTATTAAGAAGCATCAAATGTTTTCTAGTAAAAATTGTAATTGATTTTATGTATCTTTGTTCCAGATGAACAAATGACTTACCGATATATGGATGACCTCTATCTCATGTTAGCACATTCATTTTCATCAGAACATACTCATATGTCACTGTCAAACTCTATAGATTTATTTACATACTGTCAAAGGTTTTCCTGGTTTATTTTACATCGTCTTTCTTTGCTTCATTCTCTGTTGAGTTTTCCACAGAGTAAAAGAGGATTTAACTAATACATTAAAGATTCTAATAATATATTTGTAAGCTGTTCGAACACTATTGGTCCTGAATATGCTGACCCTTATTGAGAGAATAATTTCTCCAACTGCCCATCCCAGTGTACTAGCAAGAATCTGAACATGGAAACTGTTGGCCTTTGCTACCAGTTTCAGAGAATACTAGCAGTTAGTATCTCTCCAGCCCATCTCCAAGAAGGTTCTTCAATTTCAGTTATTTTTGTTTTGTTTAAATGTAAAGTGAGATATGAAATAGTAAATTTTCATTGTAACAATAAAATGGAAATGGCTTTTCTGACAGAAGTATTTTGCTAATTTTAAGTGATTGATCTAGTTAGCTAACTATCCTGGGCCCTGTATTGGTTTTACTCACTAGGAGATTGGTGGAGAATTGGAGAAGAAGAAGGAAGATCTGCATGCGGTGCACAGGCAGGCTGAACGCTTGTCTAAGGATGGGGCTGCAAAAGCAGTGGAGCCAACCCTGATACAGCTCAGCAAGCGCTGGCAAGAGTTTGAGAGCAAATTTGCTCAGTTTCGAAGACTCAACTATGCACAAATTGTGAGTTGTTACTGGCAAACCCCTATGTTTGCAACTGCTACTACTAACAGCATCCTGCTAACAGTGAGAGCTTCAGGGTCAGTGTCAACTCTTCAGATATTAATAAGGAAAACCCTATTGTCTGCAAGTGGGGGAATCTTTATAGACTCTAACACAGTAGTGCTCTGCTTCAGTCTTAAAATTGCCCTTAAGTTAAATCAGTCAATTACAACAAACTCAGCAATGAAAAATTTGTGTTCATTTCTGTTGCCTCATTATTTTTCCATAACATTTATCAGTTTAAAAACGTTAGTTTGCCATGCATCTACTTTGTTCACTGAACATGTAAAACCCCAAAATTGTCCTTTTCAAACTACCCATCCCATGCCAATTTTAATTGGTTTTTTTATTTGTTCATAACATGTTATACTCACTTTAGGAATGCTTTTGGAAAATGCTTATGACACTATATATACATGGCCTCTTCTTCAAATGCTTGAATTCTCAAAGAAGTTTTTGTACGAAAGTGTACCGTTAAATTTGACAGGGTGAAAACATAATGTTATGAACCATCTTCATGTCTTCTGATTTTGTTTAGTTGTATATAAAATATAATTATTCTTACTTGTTCAAACATGCTACAATAACTGAATAAATAAAAGGGAAATAAACTGTCACTATTCCAGATTTATGATCCAAATACATAGTCAGTGTTATGCATTTAGAAGGTTACCAGAGGCTACTTTTGCACTTGCATGGCAGTTTTTCCTTGCCATTCCTACTACTCTGTTCATTGTCTTCTGGGCTTTTATGAAGAAAGATAAAAGTTGCTCTTAAGGAAATTGCTGCTTTATGTGCTCTTCTGTAATCTTAAAGTGCTAGTGGATAAAGGGTGTTTCATCAAAATACAATTTTATTTATTTATTTTTAAATGCACTTATATTGCAGAGGTAACATACTGATAGGTTAATGAAAATTTAAATACGTTAAGTGTTAATTTTAATTGATATATGGTGAAGTACATTTTAAAAATGAAAAAGGTTCCAAAAAATCAGCATTGTGTATGACCTTTTGATAAATATAGTCCTCTATATAATGTACTATATTGTGTATTTTTAACTTTTCTAATATTAAGTTAAATAATGTATATGTAAAACTAATACTTTGGACAGTTGTGCAGTTAATGGAAACAATCAGAGAAACATTAACTTTGGTTTGTATTTTATTAAATCTTGTTCCATCTGATTACACTATTCAGATTACTATGGTTTATATTAAACTTGATGGATGTAATCAGTTGCAAATTGTTTATATTGACATGGAGCTAGAGCAAGCTTCACTTTGTCTTGTATATGAGTTGGCTTTTTTTTATAATGAATATATTTGCTCCTTTGATAAGCAAGTAAGACATCATATTGTGCATCCAATTTATATAAAAACATGTTGCTGTCAATGTGCTTTTTATGTCACCCTCCACATACTTTGACAGGGAATGAATATATCCATTATAAAAATTTACTAGCAGACCAATAAACTTTATATTAGCATATTTTTCTATAAAATATGTAAGGTAGATACATCAGCCCATGCGCTTTTGAATTCCTCAGAGGAATCCACTCATCAAGTTTTTAAACCCATGTAACTGTTGCATATGTTTATATTGTTAAAATATATAAATTATGTACTATATTTATAACCTTGTTTTTATAACCAAGTTTTTAAATATTCTCAACCATTCCATGCAAGAAGGCTCCTTGTTAATATTTATCTAGGGAATAAGGTCATCCAACGAAATTCACGTGTACACAAGACAATTACTGTATCCTTCTCATTTCTCCTGAAAAGTATCTTGCTCTGTTGGCACAGACCAAGGTGATATGAAATATTTTAGAAGTTATGCAGAAGCTGCTGAGACGTGAGAGAGGCAGCGTATTTTCATGACTAAACGCAGAGTGACAAGTGCAACTGCCTTGTTATTGTTACTGTTTTGACTTTGCTGAATCAGTGAAACAGTGAATTTCTCGAGGGGCTTTTTTCTTTATTTTTTAAACAGCTGAAGTACCTACCTCACAGGGATGTTGTGAGGATTCATTAATTGTTTGTGCAAGACTTTAAAATACAAAAGAAAAATGAAAATTCAAACTATTCACTTGAACACGTGCAAATACCAGCAAAAATATCTTTCATGGAGATTTGCTATGTTAACCACCAACTGAATAAAACCATAAAATAAAAATACAAAATTGATTTTTTCTTTTAATCAAAAGAAATAGAAAACTGCTGCATTTTTTATTTGTAATTGATGATGTATTCAATAGGAGAGTTATTATAAATCAATGAGGATTTAGTTGTACTGTATCTTGTAATTCATTGTGTTTCATTGAATAAACATAGCAAGACTGCACTGAAGAAAACCTTTAACTATGTTGATTAATGACAGATTTGGATTTCTTACCTTTATTGGAGATAATATATTTTTGATATCAATGTGTGAAATTAGAATTATCATTCTCCCATGGATTTTACTTTTCCCCAATATTCTTTGAGAAGACCTGTTAGAAGGATATAGAAACCATGACCTTATAAGAATTTATTCTGTCATGGTAGAGTATTGTAAAATCCTGATTGTCTCACAAAGAAGTAGCAGTAAAAATCCAACAACTAATTGACAAATATATATGGGTGTATATTTATAAAAAGGAATTCTTTGGCACCACTTTTGGTGATAGAACGCAATGTAGTTGTATTACCTCAAAAACTTCATGTTCTGTTTAATGACATTTTTGAGAAATTAATCAATTTGCTATAGTGGTCCTTGATGTGCAAATTGTCAGAGGGTAACGTGACATTTAATAGGGAAAAAGGTGGGTTTATTGCTTTCACAGATTAAACATGGTACACAAATACATAAATGCCATTTCACAGAACCTAAAATGACACTGAATGGAAAAAAATTTTGGAGTTCTTGTCTTGCAAGTTTTTTTTCTCTCATACAGTGTCTTTATTCATATGTGGCAAAATAAACAGTGGGCAGAAATTTCAGATGTTCAGTCAGATTTATGATTTCTGTGCTAGGAAATGTTAAGTCTTCTACTTCATTTCTGCTAAAAAAAATTCTATTTGAAATCACTTGGTAGTAACTTCAGTTGTGAAATCTGAGTAACTTACTAAGGAGTGGAATATTTTACTGTAATATTTTAAAATTACAATTACACACTGAATCCACTGAAATTCACAAAAGTTTAAGATACTCTTCAAAAAACAAGCCATTAAAGTTAAATTCTAGAGCAGAAAGCAATTTTTGCATATTAAAATTGCACATTTGTTAAAAAAAAAAAGGGAAACAAAACCCAGTAAAAACTATAATATTAGCGAGAGGCATTTATTTCTAATATTTCTCTTCAGAATCTGAAATCATTTAGCCTTGGCAGTCACAGAGTATTTTCAGAAAAGTTGTCAATTCCCTCTACTACAGTCTAAACATAAATCTTTCAGCAACAGTTTATACCTCTCTTCTGGGCTGTCGCAAGTAGTTATGTGTTGCAGAGAAAAAGCTGGATTCAGATAGTTTAGTTCAAGTCAGGATCAAGATCAGTTATTAACATGTTGATTACATTTATTTATATTAGCTTTATTTAATGTCTGTTTTATAGAATTGTTTTTCCCAATGCTTTCATTTCATCAGTCTCTGAGCATATTTATGTCGTGGCTCAGTTTCGTTTTTGCTGAGCTGACTGAAGTTACTCTGGGTGTGGAGTACTCAAGGCCTTTGGCATGAGAAGACATTTTCTGGATCCACACAGGTGCAGAACCTGCACTGTCAATTCTTACTTCCCATGCCCTATTACCATATTTATCAAGCTGTTCAACATTCTTTCTGCTGTTTTATATGGTGGTCTTTTAAGTTTCCTCTCTCAGCCAAACTGTGCATGCTGTGAATAGGAACCAGAGTATTTTTAGGACAAGAGAATCGCTTGCAATCTGTCAAAATTATGTGTCTATTGATGTAGATACGAGCAAAACGACTGGCTTATCGAAGTCATTTCAGTAATCTTATCACACACAAACACTCTATTGAAATTTATGGTCATTTTGTTTCTGGAATATTTGGGCCTGGATTTTGGCCATACGGAGAAAAATATTAACATTGATCAAATGATAAACATCAGGAGAAACTTTTTCATACCAATTAGACTGTGTTGAACAAGAAGGAATAAGGAAAATAGTTATACCAAACATGCCTTTATTTTTATAAGGTAAGTCATTTAGTCTGAGCAGTTCAATAGTTACCTGTAACACAGATAAAGTACCAACACTCTTAGTACTTATACGAACTAACATAAATTTCATTTTTCCAAGTAAAAGATATTATTATATTTAAAATTCTGTAAAGCATTCACAAATTCAAAATGCCTGTCTCCTAAGTGGATGATCACTTCAGGTGAGAGAGTATGTCATCAACTTCTCGAACCAGATTAGACTGATCAAGTTTACATAAATTCAAGGGTCTGTTTAAGTTCAGTCTTTTAAGGGCATCTTGCAGTCTTCAGTTAATTTCCCTGTGAAGCTCTATTTAGTTATTTTAATGAAATTTAAATTTTTTAACTGTAAAATGTGTTTATATATCAAAATATTTTCTAAACTATTAATCAAACATTAATTGAAATAAATCTATCACAGATAAACACAGGACTTGATGTCCTAATGATCTGTTTGTATCTAAATAACATGGATACTTCATTGGTAATGTGCTACTGTTATTTTCAGTTGCTGTTTTCCATGGTTCTCACAACCAGCAGCATTGGAATGGAGTGCTTTTCTTCTCTTATCCTTCCTTAAATGTTTCTTAATTTAAATAAAGTGTTAATGGTTGCCAGGAGGAAGGGGCAAAGTGATTCTTCATTATTCCTAGAGTGAGTGGGAGAGAGAGAAATAAAAGAGAGAAAAGACCTTAGGGAAGCAAAACAGGAAAATACCTGCTGGACGAAAGAACTAGAGAGTGATGGATTAGTATCCCATTCACCTGTGAGCTTTGGGTCTCTTAAGAACAGGACAGAGGTGATGCTGTGACACCACTTCACTTTTCTGACACTGACAGTGGCAGCTTTTTAAACAACTGGCTTTACACAGCATAGCTTTTCCGACTGATATGCAAAAAACCTTAGGATGAATGAGAAACTTTGGGAAGATTTAAGACAAGAAAGGTATGGGAAAGATGGCACAATATCCAGTAAAGATGGATATTGTTTTTGATATACCTCAAGAAGAGCTAGTTTTATAGATGCATTTTAAAATGCACTTTATCTTCTCTTTCTAAAATGAATGTGTTTGGCGTAATTTTAAGTGAAGGCAATACAAAGCCTTTTTTTTTTTATGTAAGTGGACCGGCTTACTGTGCTATTTTGAGTTTCTCTAAAGGATATTTATCTCATATGTCCTCGATTCTGAATTCTGTACAGTATTCACCCTCATCACTGCAAATCTAAGTATTTTAATAGAATTAAGTTAAAAAATCCCATATTGTGAATGACAGAACTTTACAGAAAAGGTTTTTCTCTGCCATTTTTCACTATTTGGTACCTTTAGTGATCTAAATTACATTGTCAAGTTTAAAAGTGATACTTGACATCTTTGCCTCATCACATAGGAATGAAAATTCTTGCTGCAGCATGAATTAGAGCAGGTTGAGAGCGTTGCCTTTAAATTCTATGACGTGGTTATACCAGTGTAGTCTTGGCCACACCACAGCCTTTTCTTGCTGTTCGCTGTATGGCTGAGATGGAAACAAGGCCAACAGCCTTTGGTTAAAGAATCATGTGCAACAGACCACCCTGTTTTCTACCCTTTGATATATCTTCTGACAAAACTGAGCATTATTTTGGTATAATATTTTCTTCCTTATAATTATCCAGTTATTTGGAAAACACGGCAGCTAATTATCATCTTATTTACTCTGATATAGTATATGAAGATTTATTAACATAATAAATTACATGGTGGAAATTTTGGTGTAAAAAATTACTTGGCTGTACTATTACATTAAATAATAAGGGAAGAGACCTGCTGCAGAGTGATGTGGTCCTAAGTGGACAGTATCTTTTGAAGAGATGATGTTCGTCTCTTGTCTATAATTCAGAAAGTAAGCATCACTCATAGGGTGGTTGTTTTTTTGGAGGCATTTTTGTTTTTCATGGATGCATCTGAGTATACACATAATGGGTCAGAAGGAGGTTGAATTGTAGATGTACAGTGTGACTGATGAATATCTGTGTGTATATTTAATTAAGTTTTCAAAACTGCTGGATTGACAGCAATTTCATTCATGTTAAAAAACCCCACATCTATACCTTGAAGTAACAAAATCAGCCTAAGTGGCAAAACTTACCATTATCATGTATGAGTGTATCTTTATATGTGTAGATTAAAGATGGAAAATAATTAGGTAAGGCCTTTTGACTTTTCTGAAAGGTGTCAGGGTTTAAGGTTAGGACCTTGCACTGTGACGCTGTTAGCATTCATCACGGATGTGGTCCTTTCATGTAATTTTCAGTTTATTTTCTAAATTATCTCAACATTATCTAACAGATGTAGTTTGCATAAATATCTAGAAAGCTAGCATCACAAATCAGCAGTCAAAATTGTTTAGTCAATTTAGATATCAGTAGACTGGATTCTAACATATCTGAGCTTTATTTAACATCAGTGGGTTCTTGGTGATCAGTCAATAGAGTTACACATAATATTATTATTCAAGACAGCGCTAAAGCTTCACACCTAAATGCTGTCTCGGTTACGGTACTTCCGTAGCCTTAATAAAGCAGCCCTTAACTAAGCTGGCATTGACCAAAGGCTGTTCTTAAGACCAACTTCCAGCATATTCTGTAGAAGGTAGCTCTGCCGCTGTAGTCACAGTTTCATCTCTATAGCTCATCACTGTCCAAGAAACACGATCTTGAAATTCTCTTTTGAGGAAAAAATAATTTGAAATTCCTTCCACTCCTTTGGGGCTTTCCTGCTGTGTGGCTGGGTTTTCTGAAGTGTCAACTAGATACTTCCTGAAGTATGAGGTGTATAATGTCAGTTTGTATTTTTTTAGCTGTGAAAAAGTACAAGAAATGGCTACCTCCTACTATTTATTCATATAAAAAAATATAAAAACTTTTAAATGTTTTTTCCTACTGAAGGCAACATGTATAAATCAATTAGACAATTATTTTCCAGTTAAATCCTTTTAAAATTCCAAATAACATTTTAAAATACCTGTTGAGAACCAGTCTAGGATGTAGATTTTTCAATGTATTCTGATTTTTTTCATTCCAAAATGTAATGTGACTACCAGAGTATTTGCTTATTTATTGATTTCTAGCACTGATAATGGCTATCTCTTTTGACTCACTGGTAGTTAAAGGAGTTAAAGGCTTATCTCTTCCCAAAATGCTACTGACTGTACAGTACTGTATAGTCTTTAATGAATTTAATAATCCCTGTGTTAAAAATACCTGTTTAAAGTCACATGATAGACATACAGATTTCTTTGCTAGTTTTTCTCTACTGCAGTTGCTAAGATTCACATATGCCATCTTTATCAGAAGTGCCTAAGATATATACACAATTTATTTCAAAACATTACACACTTTCTAAATCCCAGTAGTTGCAATTATAGTCAATAATGCCACAAAGCTACTCAATTTTATTTTTCTCCAGGACGTGATAACATTGCAGCTGTGACATAGGATACACAGTGCTCTATTTTTATTTTTTTTCTTTTATTTTCTGAAAAAAAAAGTTACTCATATCACGTATGTGAGAGTCTTATCATGGTTGAAATTAATTTCTCCTTGCTTGCAAGTAGAATGGAAGCTGTCAAGTTAAAAGTTAACAGCAGAACTGCTAGAATTTTCAATTCATCTTAGTCTCTCATTTTGGAGAATGCTAGCAGGTCTTTAGTAAGGAGCGATGGATGCATTTTCCAATAAGCTGCAGCTAAATTCAACGTGCAGCAGTGCCTCAGCCCGAGCAGAGTCCATATCTAAAGGCAATTACCCAAGGCACAATCAAACACCTTTTCAAGCAACTGAAAAAGGGTCTGCCAAAGGTGCTCATTTTACTACTTGAGTTAGCGTATTTGACATCTTGGAGGGCTCTTCTTCCTGCCCACCCCCATTTAAGTGTGAAAATAACACACTCATCAGGGTGTAGAGGCACTGTCTGAGGTTTTGGGGGATGTCCCATAATTTAAGCCTGTGCATAGAGAAAAGATACCTCTTCTTATGGAGAAAACTCTTGATTTCAATCAGCTTATGAAGGTGATAAATAAAACAATATAAGTGGAAGGAATTTCAGGCTAGTTGATGTCTGTTCATTTATAGTTTTCAAAATCAAAGCCTGCAGTTTTCTATTGCTATTCACAGAATCTGAAGTTTACTGAAGATTTCTAATTTATGCTATTAGTAAGAATAGCTTCATTGTAACTGGCTTTATTTAATTTTATGTATATATCCAATAGATTTATTTTATCATAGGAAAAAAACTGTCAAAGTAGCATTTCTCAGCCAGTAAGGTATGCCTTAGCAGTGAAGTATTCTGAAGACATAAAGCACTCTGTGTCCAAGAAGAGTGCTGAAAATAGTCATGTGTATTTTTAAAGTTTCTACTTTCTATATAAGTCACTGATGAAACCAGATACAAGCATTAAACTATATGGTTTAAGTGTTGCAATGTGTAGGATTTTTTGGACTGCAACCATGCATGAGTGGAAAAATCATATCTTTGTGAGAATATTTATGTTTTTACCTGAAAATATGAAAATTTTTTCAATATTTTAAAGAGATTTTATTGCTGCCAAGGGCCTTTTAAGGTCTTGGCTTCGTGGAATTACATAAGGAATTTATATATTTTTTAATCCTGTATTGAGGATTTAGGTCTCTCTGTACTTGAAAGAGATGCTTCTTTTTGGACTGATAGATAATTTCTTTGTGGTTGACTGAGGCCATCCAATCTCATTTTGAAAATTCCATATTAGTAGTACAAGTTTGATCTTCTTTCTACATACATACACACAGGTAAGATATGCTAGAAGCACTGAAGACAGAATATGTTTCTCTAAAAGTTAGCTGACATCACCCCTCACAGCTGGCATAGGAACTGAGGAATAAAATCTTCTTTATAAGCATGTACTTGAAAGTGGTTTTATTGATCTCTGACAGCATTTTATCTTATTTTTGTGTCTTTAATTCTTTATTTGATATATTGATGGTAAACACGGGCTGGCAGTACCACGTGGCTCACAGTTTGCTCTAGAAAGCAACTGTTCAAAGTTTACTGGACTCTATGAGGTATCCCTGCCTTTGTCCAGAAGGTGTCTGCTGTCTTCTGCATTCTTTGCTTGTGTAGCACACGTGTGTTTATCCTGCACAGATCACTGACTTTGTACACTCTCATATATCCTATAGTTCCATGTAAAGAATATTTTCTCAAGTGTTATTTCACTTCAGGAGGAGGAATGTTTATTTGTTTCTCCTGAACTTCTCCCCAGGATGCTGCTAGGAGCAGTGTTGTGGTACCAGAGCACTGATGGGAGCGTTTTGCTGTTTTGCTCCTCCCACGTATTTCGTTTGTGTGAAGTTATTAAATCAAAAGCGCAGACAATGAGGTCTCCATGAGCTTAGATGCCTGTCATAGGAAGGGACCTAAAATGGAACAGTTGTCAAGATCTTACTCAAAAAACTTGGAGACTTTCTGGGTGGAAGTTCTTGACTAGCAAAAGCGATGTTAAGATTATTCCCTGTGCAGAAAGAGGAAAGGGAAATAGATGTACTGAGACTGGTGAAATGTGCTTTTACACTGAGTTTCCCATTGTTAAAAGGAAATTAACAGCGTTCTCCAGGGCTAGTTAGCTCTGATGCCACCAGGTAATGCTGTGCTAGATGTAGGTAATAACGATCATAGGTGTTTTGTTGGGGTTTTGTTGTTGTTCTTTTGGTTGGTTTCTTTTGCTTTTGTTTATTGAACTACTCTGTAAGGGCAAGTTCATGAATTTCTTGTGGTTTTGTTGCACCTGGTAGGACATGATAGCTGTCAATAAAATCAGTGTAGGTAGAGTCATGTTTACGGAAAGATCCTGGCCCTTAATTAAAAACATATGATGATGGGCAAGAAAATTCAATTTATTGTTCTAGAGAGGATAATGCTTGGTGAAAAGCAATGCAGGAAATGTTAAACCTTACCCAAAAGAAGTTGGTTTTTTTTCAGAGACTGTAAGTAATTTGCACATGAGTATATCACTGACAATCAAGGAAAACTAAACAAATAATATCACTAAAATAGTATTTCACAGAAATAGTAATATAGAAAATGACCATTTACCACAGCATTTGCCAGTCACTCTTAACAGTTTATTTGCATTATATATTTTTAAATATTTTGTTTTAAGCATTTTTAAATAACTAATGCATTCTGCCACTTTATCAGATTCAACTTACTCAAACTCATTTTTAACAGTTATATAAAACTGACATTTCCATTTTCTTATTTATTTTAATGCTTATTAAATGGTTCTGATGAGCAGTTTTAACATTAGCAATTACATATATCTTTACTGAATTAATATTATTTTTTATAGTAGTGGCTCCCAGCTGCTACAATCACCTTTTGTAAGTTTTTTCTCATTATTTTGTATGGATGTCATTCAGTTTCAGCTTTGCATTTCTAGTAAAAATGCTTGTCCAGAATATAGGGAAGGACTCTGCCTGTTGTATTTCTATCATAAGGCAATTCCAGAAAATGTAGGGACAAACTTAAAATGTTTCCCTTTCTTTGCTGATTAAAAGTCTCATTTCAGGACGTGCCCTACCCTCCTTCCCTTAGTGCAAGATGCCAACTTCTGCCGTGGGTTCTGTCATGCAGCTGTCAGCGAAGGAAAGAAACACCTGTGACCTGTTGAAAACCCCATTAAAATCAAAGATACTTAATCCTTGATTTCTCAAGTAGCATCAAATTTTCAACTCTTATTCAAATAGTATTCAGAAACTAATTCATTTAGACTGTGACTCTTTTTTTAGAATAAGGTAATAAATAACTTAGCAAAACACGAGGGCAGGTTCTGATAGGCCTCTACTTTTAAATATCAATCCATTTATTTATTTATTTATTTATCTAGTAGTGCTTTACAGCTTATCTAAACGATATAAACAATAGCAAAACTACAGAAGTAATAATCCAGGTGTGAGAAATATGAGTGTAAAGTTTCATGTAAAGGCGGTGTGAATATACATCCCATTTTAATTGGTAGCAGCGATGAAGTGCTCACGTATCAGATTTCTGCTTAACTTTTTTGTAGTTTCAGGAATTGTTTGGAGCAAGAGGGTGCAGGTTTTATTTTATGTACACACATATACATGCATGTGTACATATGTGTCTATATATAGCTATCAGCCTAAATTCGGGTTGTAAAAATATAGACTAATTATAGAAATGTATCCTATCTTTTATGCCACTTTGCATATTTATCTGACCTCTTTTTGAGTGAATAACCTTGTACACCTAAGATGGTCTTTGCATTACTGTGAATAGAAATAGTCTTCTCAGTCAAAAATAAAAATAAATTGATAGTTAATATGTTCCTTAAGTGGATCAGAAGTTCTTTGCTACATGTAGAAGTGTCATAGTGTAGTCTTGAGGAATTAAAATGCATTGCTGCATAAGGGCCTCAGTAGCCTGTTAAGGTTCTCCCATTTTTAATCAACTGGGACAGCTTTTTCTTTAGGTTTACTGGAACAAGCTGTTATTTTTGCAGAGCATGTGATTCATGAAACATATGAGGGGCAAACACAATTTTTTTAAGCAATTTATTTTAACTAATAAAAATTATAGCAGTGATGTGCTAATTAGAGAGGTTTCAGTGTTAGCAGATGTACTGAGAAAAGTCATTTAGTGAGGAAAGTGTAAGCAAAGCAATTAAATTTGCATAAGAAATGCAGCAGAATGACACAAGTGTACAGATAACTTTATGGGCTTTATATGTGATATGCATACCTCTTGCATAGTGTGTACATGCATATTTTAAGACTCTAAAAAAATGAAAGATCCAGATGACTCAGCTCGGTACCTGAAGAGAGAAAAATGCCATGAATTATAATGAGGCACCTTGCTGAGGTGGTGTGTGCTTGTAGTTGTTTTCTTTTGCATATCGTGTAGCCAAATAATGATACTGTTTTCTTCAGGACCATTGATCCATTGCCTTTCTCATATATGGCTCCAAAATCCATAATTATCAGTTAGGACTGAAGCATCTAAATAATATAATTTTTGAAAGTTTGCCAGCAATTGCTTGTAAAAGTCCTCAATAAGTAAAGTTTACATTTTTGAGAGGACAGACATCAAACATAAAGGATCTTACACTAGGAATCCTCTGTGATGTGACAAAACAAACTAATGTCTATGGAACCACAAATATCTTATATTTTTGCCTTTTCTAATGGACATGCAGGTGATCTAGTATTTGGAATGTAGCTAAAAGAAGCAGTCACAGGCCACCCTTCTCCAAAGCACCCTTTTGATATTACCTTTTTATCTACGATCCATTAACATATCAAATCAGAAATACAGAGAATTTTATCATCTTATGTCGGTGTGTTTCCAAATGCCAGAGACAACTGTTTTCTTGGAACCAAAACATTCTGGAATGTCTTTACATTTGGTGTATGCATGTGCTTTCAGAATAGGGTGTCTATTTCATATTTTTCCAGACTAAAACTAAAACAAATTCCTAACTTCCTGAACAGGTGTGTTGCTGGGTTTTTTCCAGAAATATGAGTGCATTAGAGATCTTTCAAATCACAGAAATCCAAATTGTACTTGCTAGTTTAAAGAGAAAGATTTTAATAGTGTTGAAAGTGTAGAGTTGACATAGTTGTTTTGTGTTGCAAGTTATTTAAGGAATTGTGTTTATTCCACAAATCGTTATTTTATGTGACACCTTGGAATAATTTCATATTTTAGACCTGGGATGCATTTCTGCATGAATGTCTGTATTGAAGGGCAAATTTTTAAAGAGGTGTGATGATGTAAAATGAAAGGGCTAATGCTAACACCATAATCTCAGTAACACCATCAGAATACTCTTGAGTTTCCTATCTTAATTTATTTGGAGAGTAGGAGAAGAAAAATTTGTACACTTTTGCATGGATTAATTTTGGTACCTGCCATTTCAAATAGACAAGTGGAGTATGAGTGATCTGTCAGAAACCTCAAATATTTCCTGCATTTGTCCTTGGAAGTTACTATTGATTGTTTCTGAGTTGTGAACTAAAAATTGCATTAAGTTATAAGTTTGTCTAGTGTTACAAAACTAAAGAAAGCATTCTGTTATATATCTATACTAGCAAACAGTTCGTGAAGATACAACTTTTGTGATGACTGAAACTATGACTGTGGAAACCACTCATGTGCCTTCTACATACCTGGCAGAGATCCTTCACCTTCTGCAAGCCTTGTCCGAAGTGGAAGAGCGCCTTAATTCTCCTGTTCTGCAGGCTAAGGATTGTGAGGATCTCGTCAAACAAGAAGAGTATCTCAAGGTAAGATAGAAAGATTTTCTTAACAGTAGTTGGATTCCATATTTTTGGGCTTCTGTATATTGCCAGCCTGCTCTCATTCTGAGACATCTGTTTTACAAGTGCTAACCCCCTCTCTGTGGTGTGTGCTTATATGGGTGTTTATATGAGGGCCCATTGGGACAAAATGCAAGAACATTGAAGTGCTTATTTATTTTTATCTGTTTGACCCCTATCTGGAGGACAAGAGCATTAGGGTATGTTTCTGCAAAGTATGTCCTTGAATGGGAGATAAAGGATGGAGAGGGACAGTTGTATATTTAAAAATAGAATTTGTAGTTAAAGATTGGTGTGTGGATAATAGAAAAAAATCTCTTCACCAAAATGGCTATGAAGCACTGGAACAGTCTGCTCCCTGCCATCCCTAGGGGTGCTTAGAAGATGTGTAGATGTGGCTCATAAAGACATGGCTCTGTGGGGGACTTGGCAGTGGGTTAATGGTTGGACTCGATTTAGGTCTTTTCCAACCTAAATGATTGTATTATTCTCTGATTGGTAAATTAAAGTAATTACTAAGTAACCCTGTCCACACCCAACCTCGGCTGCTTTATTTTAATGTATGATTTTTAAAATTATTGAAACAGGAACAAAACCAAGTAAAATTTAGCTGTTGCATTCCATGTTAGTCCAAAAAAGATTGATGTCATATTGGTTCTGTGTAGTTATTAGAGTTTCATTAGCTAAGCAGAGAATACTGTCCAATAGGTAGGTAATGTAGTTAAGAAAAGCTAATTCAGTATTGTTAGTATGACTTTAAATACTACTGTTTCTTCATTGGTTTCTTCATGGTTTCTTCATTGCTTGCAACAGTGAAATCCTTTGAAATTGGTGGCATTTTTCCAACACAGAATTGACATAAGAAGAGAGTAAGATTAAAGTTGTAAGCCTAAGTAGATGAATGAGTTATCAGCTTTTGCAGAATAATGTTTGTATGAGGAAAGCCGTGTAAAAAATCATGCTCAAGTGTTGTATATAATTACAGCAATTCCAAATTGTCATCCAGCATGAAGAGAAGACTACATTTCCATTTTTTCTGTGCCTATTTTGGGAAAGGAAAGGTTTTAGAAAAAGTAAATATTAGCCTAAAGAGGCTGGAATTTGCCTACAGTCAGCTATAAGAAAGAAGCTTAGAGAGAGAATCAGGGCAGTGGCTCTGGCTAATTTCTCTGGATTTTCCTCTGCAGGAGCACATTTATCTCTTTCCCCATCAGAGGAAATGTAGCAAAACCACATCCATATGCTGCTATTGGCTTATGTAAAATCCTATCTATTTATAATTCTTACACGTTCATAGATCTTAAACATTTTAGGCATCTGTATAGAGACACATGCATGCACGCACAAATATCAGCTCTTGAAAATTGGGGTGTTCTCGGTTTCCTAGCAGGGCAGTATAATATGTGTGGTGAAGCATAACAGTGAAGTCTTGGATCAAAGGAAACATAACTGAAAATAGGATGGTGTGAAATAACAGTAGGGCGTTTCTTTTACCACTTCTGATTTAGTACCAGTAGGTTAAAGTCATTCTGAGCATTGAAGCACACAACGTGCCAGTACTATTGTAATTGTTCATTCTAAACAATCCCTTCTGCACAAAAAAGCTCATGGACCATGCAAATCATGGCTAATGAGCCCCTACTTGGTCCTTGTTGATGAACCTACGTTCCTAAATAGATGGGATGGAGAAACAGTGACCTGCCTCAAGCAGTTTACTGGCAACTGACTCCCTGTTAGTTCTTCTTAATGTTTTACATTTGGTCTAGCTTGATCTGATTTATATCGATAACTAATCTGTTGTTCACCCACATATATTTGGTATTATTGGGGTTGACACCAATTTTAATAATATTGATTACTGAGGTTACAAGTAAGTAGTAGCACAGGCTTAATTTAACTGAACTATTAAATCGTTATGAAATGCATTTGTGGGCACAGCTCCATCTTCCTCCCAAATAAACCTCTTAGAAGAGGCAAGTAGGTCTTGCACATTCGTGGGCTTTTGGAAGGGTACAGTTTTGATCTGAGCCTGCTTAATGAATATTTATTTCCAAGGAAAAGCATCCATCATTGTCATTATCCTGCAGTAAAAATAGAAAAGTAGTGCATAAATTGTTCAGCAGCTGGTTGGGAAAGGTTTGAAATTAAATTGTGGTTGATTTTTTTTTCCTGACATATTTGCATGAATCAAATTACAGAACTGTCATGAATAGCTCTGTGTTTTAAAACTGAGCTGTTGATTTTTTTTCACTCCCATTCAGAAAGAATCCATTTTAATTAATCCTTTAAAGGAAAAATAAGCTTATTTACAAGAATCAGTGGTAACAGCATTGCATATTTTTCTCCAAAGTAAATATGATTGCTCATTATCAAATAGGACAAATATTGAATACAAATTAAAAATCGCTAATATCAATTGTCATAGAGAATTTGAGCACTGACTTTTTATATCAAAGGCATGTGGAATAGTAAAATATGAGATTTTACAGCAAAAAATTGATAGCTTCTAACATTTAGTAAGTTGTAATGTGTTTATGAGCACACTTAGTAAATCTGCTGAAACTCAGGAATGTTATTCTCTTCATTTTAAGCTTTAGGCAGTGGAAAAATCAGACAGAGAAACTAAGTTTTTTCAGTTTATCTCATGAAGTCAGCATTGCGATGTTTTCATTATCTTATTACAAGCTCTTTTACGTATTAAGACATAGAGCACCTCAGTTTTTCTTCATCACTACAGTATTTAACAAATCATTTTCAATGTTATGGTTCTGTCAAAGATGAAACTCAAGTTGATTGTTGAAGTTGAACCAGAAAAATCTGGTTCATAGATCAATGGATTAGTAAATTTGGCCTGATACACTCTCCAAATAGGGTAACTCATTATAAGCACAAACATTATAGTACTTCTGTCTGCTACTGATGATGTTCATATTGATGGAATTCACAATCTTTGAGTTACCCCAATAGAAGTGATTGTAACTACAATGTAACTACTTTCATTATATGATCAAATACAGGGAAAAAATGCCTTCACAATTTAGCTAATTATCCTCCCTTGCAATAGATGTCTCAAATGTTAAAGGAAGGTAAAAATTTGCATACATGCAACTTTCTCTGCTTAAATTGCTCATACTAAGGGAAAGTTTTCCGGTGTACTGATTATCTCACGCAAGCCACTTGACTTGTTCAAGATCTGGATTGTTTAGTGGGAGATGTATATTCTGAAATAAATACATTGATTGACCAGATAATTGAAATAAACACATATTTCTGTTCACTAACACAGCAAAAATACATGTGCTAAAATGAAGCAGTATACCTGGAATAAGTCTAAATTGCATTTATAGCGATATGTGTAAAAATGCTTCGTAGAATTTCATGGTAAGAGTCACTGTCATAGTGATACTCATGCCTATTCATTAGTTAATTCTATTGACTGTGAATTCAAATCTTATTTTCTGATTCTTGCTTTATATTATTTATGCAGCAAACCTGCTGTAGGGCCCGTAGGCCCGTATGTATTAGTGCTTTTTTTTGGTTTGTTTCCTTTTTTTTTATATTCTTAATTTTGTCAGGAACATCTTATTGTAGAATATAATTATACATTTAGCTATAATATTTTTCACTGATGTAATAGCTTTAATATGGAAAGCCATCTGGCTCTTTTAGAAGGAGATTTCTTGTATATGTAACTTCTTGCATAATCACTCCAACAATTATTTTTCTAGTTCATCATCTTGTGTATTTCCTGTGGGTCTTTTTCAGTTCATTAAAAAATGGGTTGTTTTCTGTTGTGTTTTTTTTTTTAACACAGATATTTTATTGTTCTGATTTATATTTTTCTCCTTTTTTTTTCCTTTATTTGGTAATTCTTCATTTACTGACATAGCAGGCTCTTTGCAGTTTTCTACTGTGTCTTATTTCAGAATATAGGGGTTTTACCATACACATTACACATCCATGATTCTGGCAGATATTATCCCCATTGAAAATGGTTTATTAAACCACTAATACCCATATCAGATATTGTAACTCATAATTCTATAGATATTTTAACATTGTAATTCATTTGTGGAATTTTTCCAGCTATCCCTGATTACTAACAACTGTGCTGTTACTGGTCTTTATGGTAGTGCAAAAAGCATGGAATATTGTAATGAATCTGCAGTGCATATAATTATAAGGCATTATTTTACAGATGCTTGGAATGCCAAAAAATGTATTTTTAATTTTGCACATTGGAATATATATTCAGTGTGTATTAATTGAAACATCACGTAACATGAAATTCAGAGTGGTTTTCTGCTGCAGCTCAATAAAACCCAATTAACCATAACTTAGAACTGAGTGTGCTCAAATGCACTCTCCAAATAGATCTGTCAGTAACGCTGTGCTGGGTGACAGATCCGTACACAAATAGCCAAGGAACTGAATTTTTACAGGAAGTTGTCTTTTCCTGGCAGATAAAGACAAATTTCAGGTAGTGAAAATGAACTGGTGTCTGAGTCTCTAGCACTCAGATCTCTCTTTTAAGAGCAATGAGATGGATCATTCCCTAAAGGCTACTGTCACTTCAGCTGCTAATGATTTTCTGTTATCCCTTTTTTCTTAAAAATTAGAGCTTTGTGCACTTCTGCTAAACATGTTACACAATCTCCCAAGGCACTATTGATAACTAACTGCTTGAAGCTATTCTCTGCAACGTGAAAGATGGGGTATGTGTGTGAGATACATGGATACGTGCATACATATATATATATGACCTCTTTCTTTTTCTCTTGGACATTTTTATACTCAATTACAGAACAGCTGTATTACCTTCCTTTGTCTGTAGCAGCTGTGCTTTAAACAGAAGTAAAAATCTGACATAGAAATTGTATACCTGTTCATAGACCACTAACTTTAAACATTAAGGGATGTGTCACTTATCAATTCTGAAATGCATAGATGTATTTCATCTGTTTTCAATATTTAGAAAATTGTTCTACTTGGTTAAAAAAACCCAGAACATGCAATTTCAATATGCATAGGCACATATATTACTCTTCATTCTAAAATATGTCCAACAGACTAAGTGTCCTCTTGGGTGGCTGAGAGGAACTGATATTCAGACCTACTGACAAGAAGGCAACTTAATTTGAGTCCTGGCATCTCTGAGCATTTCAATTGCATTTTTCCTGTTCTTTAAATATGCAAATTTTTAGTCATTGTTGATGTTTTGTGAAGATTATGCCTCCTATATTCAAGGGATATAATCTTGGAAGATTTGGAGGAGGCATTTTATGTTTTTTTCTCTGATATTTCTTATATTCAGATTAATAACATTTGATAGTGAATCATCCATGGCCTGAGTGTGTAAAACAAGATTTAGGTAGACTTGAGTAAGTAACACTGGGTGTGAGACATTATGCTGGGAAAGTCAAGTGAGGTTTGTTGAGTAATGACAAAGACCCAGCCAGCTACATGATTGATTTCTGTCAAGGAGAAAACATGTTCCTTATTGTGAATCATCCCAGAGAGAAGATGTCTATCATTCCCTCTTTATTTATAAGTGTTCGTTTAATCTGCTAAACGTAAGTCACAATTCTCAAGACCTATGCATTCTAATTACTAGTCATAAGGGGCTTTATGGAATGTTCCTTTTCCTTTTCCCTTTTCTCTTCCCCTTTTCCTTTCCTCAAAGAACAGCATGTTATAGTATTTACAACCCTAGATTTTTAGGAACCCAGAGTACTTTTGTTCTGGTTTGGGGTTTTTTTAGGTGAGGGGCTCTGGGGAGAGGGGTTTGTATGCAGTTATTTCAGTGCATTGTCTTCACATTTTTGTAAGGGCTTCCATTCTTATCTTTTACAAAATAGTAAATGCCGTGTTAAAACTTCAATTAGTTATAAAATTACAACGACATTTTTGTCACTTCAAGAGTTATTCAGATTTTGTATTAAGTGCTTACTGTTTTTAAAATATTTATCCAGCAATTTGGAGGAGCAAATTATTTGGATAATTATCATTATCTCCCTGTCACTTCATATTAGTACTACTAGTAATATACCAGTACACTCTATTATACACATGGTTCTGAAGTACTGGTTTTAAATCTAATTCATTGCAATAGAATTGTAGACTGTATTATCTAACTGTGAGATGGTATGGATATTGTGTTTATTAATAGAAAAAAAGTATTAAACCCCATTTGTAGAATCAGAATTCATAATACTGAAAGAAGAGGAAATGCTAGGTAAAGTCTACATGGATATATTAAATATTTCTTTATTAAGAAAAATCAGGAGTTGCAGTGTTAGAAGTCAAATCAACATTTGCAGCTCACATATATTGGACAAAAAAAACTAAAGGAAGGCAGGAGAGAGAGAAGATCTCCTTGCTCACTGCCTGGGAAACACTTCAGTTCAGTTCAAGCTGTCCATGAGGTCTATCTGGTTTCTAGTAGCTTTCTAAGACTAGCAGCTTCTTCCTAGTAGCTACACACATCTCTGCAGCAGCTTTGTGTATACTAAATTTTATATGTACAAGTTTACTAGTAGAGTAACATTATAAAGTCTGCTTTAAAACTGGTACTCTTAGATGCAGTTTTAAAATGTTTGGAGTAAAGTGGAACAAATTGAAAATGACTATTTAGTTTGATTAAAGCAATGAAAAAAGAATGAACAACCAAAAAGAAAAAAAAATCATCAGAGTTAAAAAAATTAAGCAGAGTAATGATAGGAAAATAGTGGCAGATGCATAAAATATAAGGCATAGTAAAAGAATTATATCTGATTATTGTAAAACTGATATTAGTATCAATTATTATCAATCATTAGCATTTTCCACCACTTTCTTTTGATTATGAGAAATTATTTGTTCTTTATAAAAACAATGTTTTGATTTCATTTTTTTAATTTTTTTTTCTAAATCTTGATTCTACAGAGCATTAAAGATAGCCTGGGGAGACTGCAAGCTCATGTTGAAATTATTCACAATAAGAAGACACCGGCTTTGCAAAGTGCTACACCAAAGGAAGCAGCAAATATACAAGAAAAACTGACCCAGCTTAATTTGCAGTGGGACAAAGTGAACAAGATGTACAGGGAGCGACAGGCGTAAGTAACTTTTAAAAATTGCTCTTGCTGATGGCATCCATGAATATTTGGCCTCCTGTTGATTGTTTTCTGGTGTTTTGGTTTTTTTGTGGGGATACCTTTTAAAGTCACAAACAATACTTTCATGTAGTAAGACTAGAACATTTATATAGAATTGTAATTTAATTTATGAGTATTTCTGTAAAAAAAAATGTTGACTAACTACCACTTGCATTGGACCAAAATCTGACATCATGTTGCAAACATATTTCTGTGTCTTTCTAAACAACATACCTTTACCCTGAGATAGTTTTAGGCATTTAGTCTTTTGTACATTTGTTATTGATTTAATAATTTGAATATGTGATGGTTGCATCAGAGTGAAATCCCTTTTAATTGCAGAGAATTTACTAGTTTGAGGAGCAGTTCTCACTTTATATCTAAGGAGCATAGCTAGAATTGTTAGCAGCTCTAAATTTGCTGCCAACTTTTTATAATTTTGTATATTCCACTTCAAGAGAAGTATAGAAAGGCATTAAAATTAAATAAAGCTGTGATCTTCTATGGTATGATATAATTGGGGTTTTTTTCTCCTTGTATGTTATTTCTGATGTTTGTTGTCTGGGAATTGTATTATGATGCAAAGTATAGCCAAACCTATGTCATATCTCAGGCATGGCTCATGTTTAGGAATGCAGTAGACAGAGGCTAAGAAACCAGTAAACTTATTTGTGCTCTGTAGTAGATAGACAATGCTTTCAAATTTTGGCATTTTGCAGCAAAAGACATAATTTTTTTCAATTAGCTGATGTATCAGATGTTACGGGCAGTGATCCAGAAGCTGCTCTCACTTATGGGATGTACCTTTTTTTTTCCCCAGCTTGAGTAATTTAAAAGTTAACAAATAAGTTTGCCTTAGATAAAAAGTTGTAGTTTCAAGCATTTATTGAATTACCACAGAAAAGTCCTCGACAATTCTTCTGAGCATGTAAGACATTAATCTGATAGTGAAAATCATTATATATGTGACTAGCTCCATTCATTTAAATTGTCTCTTCATAGGAATTTTACAGAATTGACTCTTCAGACAATGCTGAATACTTGAGATTAGAAGTTTCATTTGATATGCTACCTCAAAAGACAATAGATTGATATTTTCTAGAATACCATTTTTTTGCACTCCACATATGTTTAGAAATATCCCTTATCTGAGAAAATGGTCTTATATGTATTATAATTATTCTATAAAAATTAGCTAAATGTCCAAATAATTATTGTATAGTAGGATGAGATAGGATTCTAGATGGGTAAGGAGTAACTAAAAGTAACTGGAAGAAAAAAAACAACTTCATGCACTGATTTTGTCCTACAATCCAATCCTTGATAATTTCATGGGGTTTTCTTCTGTTTTGAAATAATGGAAAACAGCTGTCACTTTGCAGATTTGTATATACACATTATTTCTTCTCTCAGCCAGTCACTAGCTTTGATTTTAGATTGTTGGAGAGAGAAGAGAGTAAAGTGTAAAAAAAATAATAATCAGGGAGAAATATAGTAAAAAATCTAATTCATTAATCTTCATGCAACCTCTACTTTGTCTCAACATTTAAAATCTGGTAAGGTTTACAAATTCTCCTATGCCCATTACTTTTTGTTAAAAATAGCAAGCGTGGTTCTGGTGTAGTAAGAAAACATTCTTGTTAGTCATGCTGCCATGTACAAAAATGAAGGATAATGTAGAAACAGAGACTGAAGCAAAGACGCTCACAAAGATAATAACTCCTGGGAATATTTGGTGTTGTGCTTTTCCCAGAGGCTGGCTTTGTCCAAACTGTTATTGTTTTGGTAGACCTTTGGAATCTCCTCTGTTACTGTTTCAGTAGACTAATCTCTGAGAAACCTTTGGAATCTCCTGATATGCATTTTCTGCCACTGGTACGTAGCAAGAAGAGTGATTTACTGTTAGCTGAAAGCTTGGACTACATCTCTGACACTTAATTATTCCTTATTTAGACTATAGCGGTATATTCTGCCAGCAGCAGAAGTCTTGTGAGGTGAAATGAATTAGTGTTTGTCAAATATTTTGAGGTCATCAGATAAAGGCACTAGAGAACTGTAAAGTATAATTACTGTCCAGCTGGCTTTTGCCTGGGGGAGTTCTCCTCTTTTATTATGATGGACAGCAACTCAAGGTGATGATAAGCTTGGCTGCTGTTTGGAATCACATGCCTTTCTTTTTCTTTAAAATCTCCTGTTTGTGGTGTCAGTCTGGTTGTGTCACCGTTTCAGAGGTTTTGGTTGAACTCTAGCTGATCCCTGGAGCTTCTGCTGTTCTGTGAGGTGCATTTGGACTGCACACGAGTGCTGGGAGGAGGTGAAGGAAGACAATATGGCGTTTAGCCTTTTACTTCTAGCAGTTTGTGTCTGTAAGGGGTGAAAGTATCAGCGTAAGTCTGCCCTTGAGACACGGATGAAGCTGTGTTTATGAGATATGCTGTTGATGATGATGTTTTAGGACAGTTTGGGGATTGTTATTGGAGCTGTCTTGTTTTCAAGGGAGCGTGTCTAAGTGAATGTGAATATTCCATGTTTGAAAGGTTACAGAAACAAATATACTGGAAGTATGTTTCTAAATATTGGGTTTAGGAAGGCTTGTAATAGCATGGAAATCAGTGTTTAAGTAAATGAAAACTCAACTGTCACAGTGACAGATGGAAGAACAAAACGACTTTCCTTACCCCTGTAGTTACTAGCATAAAGCTTAGTCTAAATCTCATAGAAACCATTAGAAACATTTATGTTGAATTCTTTAGTGTAAAATAGATTTCCTGGAAGTCCTGATTCATATCTAGATACTTTGTAATTAACTTTGTAGCGAGTTCCTTTTAATTAGAAATCAAAATAGATTTTTAGTTTGTTTTATAGCTGAGCACATACCGGTTTGACAGGAATACATTGTGATGGTAAGCACTCCAATAGCTTTACAAGGCCAGTTCTACAGTATTTGAAAACCTTATTTCACACTGTCACTTTACCACGTTTCCTGCATTTGAATAAGAGTTCCTACTGTACTTACTATAACAGGCAATATTCAACTGAAAAAGTACAAGCAAAAATGCTGTGATCATCTAAAGTACTCTTGCAGTGGTTTTAGAAACCTGGAATGAATCCAAATACTTACTCTTTTGCAAACTCTTTCAAATATGAATCTTCAACTTACTAATTTTTTAAGTCAAGCCTAGATTTAGCATGGCTCTTTGTTAGGAGTGAGTTTCTTTTCTGGACAAATTACTTTCAGAACATGGTAATTTGTTGTGTTTCAAACAGATAAATGGGAGTGACGCATCTTATACCAAGTGGAATTTGTTTTCTTCATTTCAGTTTTCTGAGTGCAAAGCAAACTCCAGGAAACAGCAGTGGCATGATTTGTCTTTTGTGAGCTAAGGAGTAATTTACGATTTCATTTGTAACATCAACATTTGTTTTCATGAGGCTAAATTTCTATGTTATCTTTTCCAGCAGATGTATTAAGATAATACAATTTGAAAGGTGAAGTTTCGGTGCCAATAAGAATAACCATTCAGATGCCATAGTTTTTCCTGTCCTTGTACCAGATTTTCACAATAGTCTTCCTTCTTTGCAACAGTCTTAAATACTGGAGTTTTGTATTAATCACAATTATTTAGGAAATGACACTAAGTGACACCAACACCAGCTCCCAATACATCTTAAGTGAGAACACCTAATATTGGGGGGAGGGGAGATAATATAATATAATATAGATTTTTTAAATTACTGTCTTAGTTTTTATCTTATCAATTTGCCGCTTGTGGAAGAGCTTGTTTGTCTTTTCAGGAAATTTTCTTCCCAGGACATTTATGCCTCAGTCTTGCTTCTGTGAACAACATGTGCTCCCTAAAAGTAACCTTTCTAACACTGCCAGAAATTGTTGAATCAATGAAGTGCAATAAACTTTTCCAAAACAGATGTTAATTTAAAATGTTTCTATAGCAATTGCAAAACACTCACAGAGAATGTTTAAAAACAAATAAATAAAATATTAAGCATAAGGCAGAAAAAATTTAAAAAAATACTCAAAGTAATATAATTTAAAAGTTAAATACTAACATCTTAAAAATATTGTACACCTTGAATATTTCTGAATCTGTTTCTTGATCAGGAATTAAAATTCTAATGGATCTTTCATATTAATCTCAGGCAACTAATTTTTGCCTTTTTCATGATTTATTTAAGAATTATCTTCCAGGGCATGCATTATGGACTACTCATCTAATTAATCTCAAATCCACTAAAAATTAAATGTTGTGAGAGAATGCAGGAAAGTTGATATCATATATCTTTACAAAGTGTTTCTTGATAATTCTGAAACATGGGGAAAAGTGATATGCCAATATTATATCATGGAAGATTGCAAATCTATAATAGCAATAATAAAAAGAGCTTTATAGCTTTATAAAACACACAACTAGCAATTTTTATAGTAACAAGAGCAAACTGTAAAGAACTAGTAAATAGACTTATACTAAGAATTATTTTCATTTTTGGACAACAGTACAACAAATGGTCAGCTATTTGATTACCCTTAAATTAGCTTGGAAAAGCCTAATGAAAAACACTTACTATACATAAGGAATCAATTAATTGTCAGAGAAATGGTATTTTGTAGTTATATGTCTAACACCACATTGCAGTAGATTTCGTCCCTTACTGATACGTTTTGTTGAGTTGAGAACTAATCCAATTCATGGGTCAGGATATTAGGAAAAAGAAATGCAATACATGAATTTTTCAAATGTAAGTAACCTGCCCATGTTCTGTATTACTGCAAACCAGTAAGCCTTGAGGACATGCCTGCCTGTGCTATCTGAATCAGATGCAGCTTCTGGGCTCTGCTTCCTTACTAGAAAGTATATAGATATAATACCAAGACATCTGCGTTCAGCCCAAGTGGTGTATTAAGACTATAATTATCTTTTCATGATATGAGATCTTTTCTATCATTGAAGACATGAATCATCTTGCCTACCTTTAGCCATCCAAGTTTTAGTTATCTATTTTAAAGTATTTATCTACATTCTTTCTCAATTAAATACTCCCAGGCAATGCTTTCACAGGTAGCTTTTGAACTATCTAGTGGGTCCACCGATGCTTCAGGGAGACCAGACAAGATAAGACTAGACACATTGCTTTTAGATAGATAAAATTAGGGGAGATTAATCTTAACCTAGAAAGTATAACAAAACAATGCAGTTGAATTTATATCTAAACACATTGTTATATATCTCTTTCACTAAGTCTAGTCAGCATTTCTTTGTTCCTTGACTTAACTCTGAGAAAGTGAATGACAAAAATGAATGTTACCTGGCTTTGTTTCAGTACAGGGAGAAAAACAACTGGTGGAAGATTTAGGTACTTTGGGAGAAAGTCAGAAATAGTGGCTGTTCTCTTACCTAAAAACATCTGCTCACGTATTTCTGTTGAGGTTGTAAGCCTTGTCACAAGAATTACCCTTGACTCGGGATTCAAGGTGAGAGTGGAAACCAGAGCAGATTAGTTCATCCCCAATGAGAGAAGGAAATTATTTCCTTTTAAATGTTAATCTCAAAATAGCTACCATCCCTTAGTTACATGCAGGGTAGGATTTTTTCTTGCTTTCTTTCACAGTGACTCAAATTGCTCATTTAGATTTTGAAAAGGGCAGTGTATAATGCTTGGCTCTTACAGCCAACATTAGTTGTTAATTTATTTCCATAGCCTGCTTACTGTATAGAAATGTTCTCCATAGCAGTTGTTTTATAATCAAATTCTTGCAACAGATTTGCCATTTAATTTGCTCTCATCACACCATCAAGTTAATGCGTTGGTAAGTTTCATTGGTTGCTTAATTGCTTACAAATAAGTATAAAATAATGTATAACAAGCAGGTATAATGTAATCTGTAAATATTTTATTGTGGAGCATCTAAATAGATCTTTCTGTCAATATTTATAATGTAAAAAACCCAAAATATATAGAAATATTTTTGTGCCCTAGTTTATAATAAGAAAAATCTGATTTACAGAAAAAAAGCTGGAAAATATTTTTGCTTTATATATAGCCATTAAAATGTCTCTTTTAATAGGGCAATATATATAAGATCATCTTCTAAATGGAATAGCTACAAGGGAAATTTAAAATTATTTGTTAAACTTAAATAGCAAAGTTGAGGCAGGATGAGAAATAATGCTGTAGCTTTTGGAAAGAGAGCTATCACTATCATGTCGTAGTTTTAGAGTTTTAAACAGAAAATTCTTGGTGTGAGAATTGAAGGTGCCTGTATTGTAAGATGAGGTGAAAATATCTAATTCAGAATTATTTTTTTTTAATAAGTAGAGGAGAAAATCTAGCCTGTGTTTGTGCTGTGAAAATGTTTCAGCTGAAAAAGAATCTTGTATGTTTTTAAATCATCAACCTTCAAGCCTGACAATTAGCATAACTTAGCATAACTTCACTTTTAGAATGCTCAGTGACAAAAATGCACTACATTCATACAGGAATTATCACAGAGTGTCTTTTTCTGCTGTGCAAACTAAGATTTTCACTGAAATGCCTGGGAAATGTTACAGCTTAGTCATGAATATGTGGGCTGTAGAACTATGGGAATGCAAATATATACGAAGACAAATAGAAGCAGAAGCAAATAGACTGAGCTGTCTGGATATGAATTGTCTTGGGCCTTCATGTCAGATACAAAAATAGTATGACACTGTGGTCAGTGTCATAAGCTGTGAGACACGGCTGAAGTGCAGAGCATACTTGCTTTAGGGACAGTGCTATGTTAGTTCATTTCTGTAACTTCACAGATAGTCCTGATTTGTAGCCAGCCATCTCAAAACACAGGTAGAGCACACTCATGCTTAGCTACACCCGTTTTATGTAGGTGTAGGATGAGAGAGCTGCAGGTCTGAAACTTCATTTCCGATAACTTCTGTTACTTTCCCTAAGTGCTGACAATTAAGTTATGCTTTCACTGTGGCTATTGAATCATTATGTTGTGCCGTGTAAGAATTTTTTAGCTGGATGAATATTTTGATTATTCAGCTGGGTCAGCTGTGCACTGGATGAAGGATGATGTTGCAGGAACTGCCATTAGGTCCAATGCATATTGGATGCATTAAGGTGATCTCCTTAGTGGAATTCCCTTGATGCTTTTTAAGGAATTGCTGCTCTCTAGTTGCCACGGTGCAGTGTACACCTACCTTTAAGTACCTCCCAGGAGAGCATTTTTGACAGCAGAGGGAGCCTACATGTCTTTTAACATCTGTAGCTAAAGTCAGAAGTTAAATTTTCTGCTTCATACAGTTTTCATCACTGTTGTTTCTCAGCTCTGTACATGTTGTTGCTAGCATCTAATAAATATAATTTTCTCTTTCTTCCTCCAAGGCAGTTTGAATGCAACTTTTTTTCTTTTGTTAAATATATTACATATACCCCTATGTGCCAAAGAGGCAAAGAAGACACACATTATATTTGCAGTAGAAAGCAGCAAGTTTTGTGTTATAGACCTTGGTACTAAATAGTTTTGAGATTACAAGGTTCAGTCTTCTGACCTGGTGGCCTTCAGTAGTTCAGCAGAGCTGGTAAATTTTCAAATTTTCTTTTCTTTATGGGCAAGTCAGTGCTTGTGGTGATTTCAGCTAGTCAATATTTCTGTTGTAATCCAAAATATCATGGCAACTGACCTGACAAAAACTCTGTGCTTTGGCTCAGTCTTATAGCACTAGGCATACTGCATAGAGTAGTCTCTGCTCCCAAAATCTTTGTAATCTAGACCCTTGAGATTAATTTAAACTTCCATTTATTTGTCTGGGGAACTACAAATACATAGTTTTATTTAACACAGAAAATAAATTTCCTTCTCTAAATTGAAGCAGAGTATTCCAGAGATATTTTGTAAAAGTAAGCAAAACCTGGTGTCTATTTACTGTTATTCAGGGGGGACTGTGGCATCCCATCCTTAAGGGGAAATGAGTACCCAAGATTCATAGATGCCTGATATCAAAAAGGAATGACAAAAGTGAGACGGTCCATAAAGACTTAAAAAGTTTTATTAGTAAATTATACACGTTATGGAAATTGGTATATAGTCCCTCACAGTATAACTACATAGTGCTGGATTTTGAATAAGTGGTGGGGTGAAAGGGAAGAGAGAGAGAGAGATATTAGAGAGAAGGAGAGAAAGAAAAAAATGGAAAGAAAGAGAGAGAGAGAAATAAAAAGAAAGAGAAAGAAAGAAAGAAAGAAAAAGGAAGGAAAAAGAAAGAAAAAGAGAGAGAGGAAAGAAGAAAGGAACAAACAAATGAACCACCATCGATCCAGGTGATGGAATGTCTGGGGTCCTCAGGGGCACCACCCAGGCTTTGTGGGGGTACCTTTTAAGAGATAAGTTTTCCCCACCCTGGATATAAGTTTCTCCCCTTCTATGCAGATTAGTTATCATGTGCAGTCCATTCTTCCAAACCTTTTTGAAAATGGGTCAGAAAGCTTTGGGGGACTTTTGGAGTCTTGATCCCACCCTACTGGGTTGGTCTTTGGTCAACAGTCCATGCCCCCTTCTCAACCTCAAGCCTTTGCTTGGACTGTGCTGTGTTGTGCTTATCTGCAGGAGCCAGAACAAAGATGTTTGTCAGAGAAAAGTGCTGCCCTAGCTCTGTATGCCACCTTCTTCAGCCACGTCCTGTTCTTTCTCAGTGTGTTCTTACCAACAATCCTTGGTTGGCTCCCACCGCTATCCAGCTATCCATGTTTGACACATGCACATCATCCCCTTATCTTCTAGGCTTCTACAGGAGACTGCACCATTGATCCATTGCAAGTAGTTCTTTCTGGTGTGATATTCTTTGTTTCTTCCTGGAATGTATAATTTTCCTTTAGATTAGACTTTCATTTGGAGATATTTCATCTGATTGGTAATTATTTTAAGTGTCCAGTTGCTTTTTCAGTAAAAGAGGGATTAATTCTTAGCATGAGGTTGAAAATATTCTTTCAATAGTTACACTAAAATAAAATAAGAGTGACAATTACTTTGCTCCTATATCATTATGTCTGATATCACTCAGGAAAATTGGGTTTAGTAATAACTTCATTTTGACTTTGAGGCAATCCTCTATCTATTAGGGCAACATCAAGATAACATTTTATGATTGTATAGCCTCAGTTCTAGTCAGATTATCTGATTTATTCTTTCTGTCCACAAGTATTTTATGACAGCAAGAAAATTAAAAAGAGGTGGGGTGCCAAGGAAAGCAAACAAAATTCACATGTAATTCCCACAGAATACAGAGAATACATATATTTTGCATCTGTGCGTGTATTAGCTGGATGGCTGAAGTAGAAATGTCAAACAAAATGGAGCACAGTGACCCTTTGCTTGTCTTTTTAAAGTGTTAAAACAAATAGGATGTTCTTCCTTCTCTCCAGAAACCAATTTTTCAAAATCCTATAACAACACAATTACCTTTGAGACTGAGACTTCCTTGTCAGATTTGGCTGAAACTGGCTAAAAAGCTAGAAAATTTATTATTGGAAATGAGTGATGGACAGCATAATCACTGAAGTCTCATTTCCTTAGGTTTTATTTACTTAGCCTATTAGTCATAAAGAATTTATTAGAGCCCCTTTTAGCAACTTATCTCTGTGTGATTACACCTTACTCTTTTATTTTCCCTCCATCCTAAGCAACTGATCCAAGTGTTGTGTAAGATCTAGCTAATGTGACTTAGAGCTTTTCAATTCCTTAATTCAAGTTGGGAGGGACTTCAGGAACTCTCCCAGTCTAACATCCTGCACAAATCAGGGTCAATACTAGTTGACTGGGTTACTCAAGGCTTGAGCCAGACAGGCCTTAAAGACTTCCAACAATAGAGACTGCACAACCTCTTTGGAGCCTGCTCCAGAGCTTGGCTGTCCTCATGGTGACATTTTTTTCCTTACATCTAGTATAAACATCTCATTTCCTTTTAAGCCTGTTGTTTTTCATCCTTGCACCATGGAAGAACCTGACTGCACCTTCTCAATGGCCTCCTCAGAGGTGTTGGAGGGCTGCTCTTGAGTTCATGGAAGCCATCTCTTTGTCAGTTCCCTCAGCCTCTCCTCACAGAGCACACTGCTGGCTCATGTTCCACTTGCTGCTTGCAGGACCCCAGATCCTTTCTTCAGAACCTCTTCCCAGCCAACCAGTTTCCAAAATGCATTGTTCCTGCCAGGTGCTGGACTTTGCATTTGGTCCTGATGAATTTAATGTGACATCTGTTGGCTCAGTGCTCCAGTCTATCTGGCTCTCTCGGAATGGCAGCTCTATAATTAAGCATGTTGACTTTTTCACTCCTAATTCTACTCTGATTATTAATGAATGACTTCAGAGCAACACTGAGGAGGACTTGGGGATATTGGTAGATGAAAAGTCTAATATGAACTGGCAATGTGAACTTGCAGCTTAGAAAGTGAATGGCATTCTGAGCTGGAAAGCCTTTGCTGTCTCAGAGTCCTGGGATGCAGCCTGACTGGTGGCAGAGGCTTGGATGAGTTGAGTTCTGTGACATAATTCTCAGCTCGCCCATCATCTACTTCTAGGACTTCCTCTTCTTCAGCCATTCCTGTAAGCACAAGGGGGACCCTGCTAGTACTGCTCCATTCTTTATAGGCTCATTGTCTTTTCCAGACCTTATGCAGCTTTATTTTTATGGAACTCTGATGTCCTACTCATGAAGAAAATAAAATTGACGTGGTAGGAGGTACTGAATCTGGTGGAAAATTCTCCAAAGAAATCAGTATATAAGTATTCTTCTTTAAAGGCACCTGAAGTCTCATGCATTCATCAGTAAGGTTTCCTGCAGTCTCTGTCTAGAATCTGCTTGATGTAGACCTCTGGAATATGTTAATAATCACGGGTTATTGTTCTGTGGTTCTGAAGTGTCTGTCCATCTTATTTAGCAAAGGTTGTGGATTTCTTGAACTTTTAAAGATTTAAAAAGTTTCAGAAAAGCAAGCACCTGCTTCTCAACAACCCAAAGCCTGTGAATTTCTAACCCTGCCGATTTTCAGAAAGGTCTTCTGAGTCTAAACCTTCATCATTTTACTCACAGTGTTTCTTTCAAACATGAATACTCTATATTGTTAATTCTAGTTAATAAAATTCTAAAAGTTATATTGTTTGATTTTTCTTTATTACTGTTAAACAAAGGACCTCCTTCTATTCCTTCTATTAATCAGAAGATTAATAGTTTAGGGATGTAGGCAATGTTTAATTGTTTAATTATGAATTTGTTGCTGAAATATCTATTAACATGCTTCATTCAGTGTTTAATATAGGCTTCATATATTATTTTAGGATGTAAACCATAGTAATTATGATTGCTTTCTGTGTAAAACTAAGAAATAATCAAAATCAAGTTAATGTGCAGGTTTTGCCACATAACAGAGTTTTCCAGAAGTTGCCTGTTGTTGAGTATTTTGGTTTTTCAAGGCCAAACTCTGCCCTTCTCTAGGGTTACACATATTATGTCTTCTTAAGTGCTAGACATTCTGCAATTCAGGTTTTAAGTTGTGGTATTGTAGGGCCAGTCAAGACACATTGCTCTCCCATGATCCATGAGATTCCCTCCTGACTACTCTCTGACAAAACCTTCACAAAGTGTTGCCCGGCTGTGTAACACGGGGAATTTCTGCTCAGGCATCATGTGGTTAATGATGACACGCAAAGAAATCCTAAGCAGTAGTAGAAGCTGTTTTATGTATTAAATAGTTCCTAATTCCATATCTAGTTCTGTTAGACTCTTATTTAACGTCCCCCACAAATCTGGCTAAATCAACTCACTAGATCCTACAAAAATATATTATTGTCAGTTTACAAATAAGACAGGAAGAGCTGTGATATTCGGATGCTTTTTTAAGGTCAGATACAAATATTCTGATTTTCTGAGAAAAGAACCTTAAGCTCCATCCCAACTTTGTACCCACAAGAACCCCACTTCCCTGTAGTGCCATCTTTCTGAACATGCACAAGGGCTGAGTGAGAAACTGTGACAGATGTTAGAAATACCGAAGTGTTCAGAAATTCTTTGCATTTTAATGAGTTGGGGAAGTATTGACCCGGTATCCTGTGTGTCGTGGATTATATCCTGCTTCAGAAAAGGCTGAAGTCTTCCCTTACGGGGTTTGGGGGATGTTTTTTCCCCCATTTTTTCCCCCCTCCCTTCCCTCCCGCTCTCCCTGTGTCGGAGCCCCCGCGAGGGGGCGGCTTTGCCGTGAAAGTGCTCCCGGTGCTGTGCGGGACCGACTAACGCGAAAATTCCTTTTTCTGTCTTGCCCCCGTGTTTTTCCTTTCTGTCAGGGTACAGAATGCCCTCTGACTAGCTGGAACTGAGATGAAACGGAAATCTCCGGAATCACGGACATGTTCTTTTCCTCTCAGACTCGCAGGTCTTCATGTACCACAAAAATGTAGCACAGACACCTACTGTTCCAGGAATTGTTCTCTCTGAGATTTTTATGGCTCTTCCATCCTTTCNGCCCCAATTTCAGTGTAGAACTGGTGGGATTAAGAATTTATCATTAAGGAGTTTATATAGTGGAACAAAGTATTCCTAGTTTTCCTGACAGATGAAAGACTGGCTAGCATCTTACAATGAATATTATTTTTTAAATCCGTTATACTAATCTAATCAAATCAATAACACAATCAAGCAAGAAAATAAAGTTAAAAAACTGAAACCTCCAGTACAGATAATCCAGGCTCAAACATATTTCAATTATGATTCCTTTTCAATTATGATTCCTTTAAACATTTTTTTTTCTTTTTTTTCCCCTTTGCACTGCACACAGCTCTCTACCTTGTCTTTGTATATAACACTTGACAACCTGGTAGATCAGTGAAAAATCAGAAAGCATGGAAATACTTAGCAGAATAATGTTGCATTTTCATATTGTCAGGGTGATTAATGACAAGTGCTGTAGTTTGTCAGTAAAGGAAAAGAAGCAAATATGGATGCATTTCTGAATTGATAGTCTTTAGTAGACATTGTGGGAGTCTGAAAGCCTAGAAGTAAATTCTTCTAATAACCACAGGAGTGTCTTTGTCCCTGCAGTGCACTAAACAGACCAGCAATTCTCTTCACTATCTTTAAGTCCTCTGGCACAATAGCAATGCCTGTTCAAGTGCATTTCTTCTTTTCGATTTGGATACATAATCACTTGGTCAGTTCCACAAGTCTCTATCCATCCCATGAACCCATGTCTTCTTCCACATCCTGTATCAGGGAAGAGCTTATTTCCAAGACATCTATATGAAAGAACCCATGAAGCAGAGTGATCCAGCAAATACTGAGCTGTTCATGATTGTTGTTTTGGCATAATTTCTCAAATCAGTTCTGAAAATGCAGTTAGATTTGTAAACGGTACCTCTATACTTTCTCTGTTTCCTTTGTAAAAAATGGGAGGGCAGTTGTCCATATCAGTCAAAAAGATCTATAGTCCCATGGCAAGTAAATATGAGGGCTCTGTAACCCCTTGCCTTCTGTCTTCTAATGCTAATTTTTCCCTTTCTTATGGCACAGTAAGTCAGAAGCAGCTCCACTGCTTTCAGTGGAGCTGCACTAGTACAGAAAAGGAAAAGGTAGGAAAAAAGCGCTAGAACTCATGATTCCTGAAAGAGATAGAAATCATTTTGCAACAAGATTTTGTTTCAGCTTAAGGTCTGTAGAGCAATCATATATGTACATTCATATATGTACAATATATATGAATGTATAATCATATATGAAAACATTTATAGAAAGACACATCAGTCAGCTTGAGTCTTTAAGTCAATTCCCAGCTGAATTCACCATTTTTATTAAATCTCTTTTTCAGAGTTGTCATCTACTGCTATAGCAGAAATCAACAGAAGTTACAGATGCTTAGTTTTTGAAATCAAGTCCATGATATTCACTGCAGAAAAGAATTTGACAAAGATGTAGCATCTTGTCTAGTGAAAGACAATTAAGAACTAAACACAGTTGCCTTATCCTTTTTATTCACCAACTCAGATTACTTCCGTAACTGGTTACTGTTAACTGAAGTCTAGTCATGCTCCTCCAACGTAGCTAAAGCAAGGAAGTTAGTGGCATGAAATCATAGAGAAGTGGAACAGATAACATTGAGAGTAGCTGCTAGAAATGTTGAAACAATAATGTAGAACATTCTTTCCATTGTTTGAGCATTGTAGAACATGTTAAGGTAGAGCAGAAATGATATATCAACATTTATAGTCATTTGGGGATGCCCCAGTGAACTTTGATCTCTCCCTGTGCTTAGATGGAAGAAGGTGAGACTGAAGCTAAGAACAGGATTCTTGATTCAGCTTGCTCTTTGTGCTAGCATAACTGGTAGCTCTGGGAGCATGGTATGTATAACCTCTCCACTCTTTAAGATTCTGATAGAGGCAGAGCAGGTGCTCATTTTTTGGTGAAGATTACTACACAGTTGAGGTCTGAGGGGGGTGTGTGTACTGAGGGGTACTCTCCATGAGGAGAGTAGAAGGTCATGTTGAAAAGTTGTCTAGGAACAACTTGCAGCTTTCTAGGACTTGCCATTATCTAAGATTATATTATATAAATTTCCGACTTTGATTAAAGTGCATACAATTGTTTACCTTAACTTTGAATCATCTGGTCACTAAACAGTGAATTATATGGCAGAAGTTTAAAAGAAACCCCATAGTTTTAACTCTCTAAAATTTTCCCTCTCTCTCCTATTTGTAGCTTCAAAGCAACAATACTGTCTTGCACAAGACAGCCAGACAGCTAGGCTCATTCTGTTCCTCTGTTTTAATTTTCTTTTTCTGATACTTTTTCATTACTACCACCTATGTCAATCCTCCGATGCAAGCAGGGTTCCTCGCCAGCTGGGCTAAATGACAGCAGGTTCTTTGTTTTGCACTTTTGAAGGGTGCCAAGCTGATAAGGTGCTCCAGATTCCTTATCTGTTTATAGAAAAGGAACAGAAATAGCTAATAGGATAGCTCTGTTATATTCTGCCTTGGTCCTAAGAAATGAGAAGGATGAGTAAATAATGCATCACTGTCATTACTGTATAGTTATTTTAGACATTTGGTATTTCTAAAACTGTCAAACTATTCTTTCTGCTGCTGTCAGCAATGTTTGTGAAGGAGACTGTATACAAATTCATTGAATCTAGTGAGATAAATGTGACCTCAAGGTTACTGACTGCTCACCCTGGTCCTACATTTGCTAAAGGAGAGAAGGACAAAGTTCTACTTCATATTCAGCAAATGGGTAGATGAGAACAGAGATCTAGTGACAATTTTCAGACTCCTGGAATCAGCAACCAAGATATGGAGCAGACTGGGCTATGTAGCTTCCCCTTGATACTGACAATCTCTTCATCCCTTGTAATAGAAATCTATTGACCTCTGATTTTTAATTTGTGAAATTCTTAGTGCCACAGTTTGCTGACATCCTCTTGGGTTTAAAGACTTGCAGCAGTGGGTTTCACTAACACCTTATTTTCCTGTGGAATTTCCAACTACAGTGATTTGTCATAGCAAACCTTTTCTTACTTTTGTGGGATTGAACTAGTTTCATAGATATAGGTTTGCGGTGTATTTGTGCACATAGCATATAATATTTATGATATTAACAGAAGATCTTTGTTGCAACAGGATATAGCTGTGAAAGTTTTTGCCCAGCTGAGGCAAAAAGTGATGAACCAGGGCCAGGGTCCACCCAGGGTGTAGTCAGGGCCAGTGAGGCTGTGATACCCGCAGTGCCCTGGCACTCTATGGCTTTCAGCTCAGCTGTCACCTTGGGAACACCATTTTACCAATTTTGATTTGTGAGTGTTTGAAAGAAGAAACCTTTGAGTGTTCATGGTGTTTCTCCATGACCCTGGTGAAGGCAGAATAATGAAGCCTGACTGCAGCCTCAAGCATTAAAGCCATGAAAACTATGACTAGACAAGTGGATTTGGAAAAGCTTTGCTAGATTTGGTTAATTTTTACAACTTTCCCAAATCTTTGTCTGTTGACCAGTTACATGACCCCTGATCCAGCAGATTGCCGGGTGACTGGTGGAGCTAATGTAGATGGGCTGTTTCTCTGTGAGTGGCAAAGGTGTGAGTCTGTGCAGTGTATGTACACCCTGGAAATAACACAGCACCCAGCCAGCTCAGCCTTGGCAGAGGGAAACAAAGTTAATCTTGCCCTCCATTTGCCCAACTCTTTTGCAGTTAGTACTGTCTGAGTTTAAAAAAGTGATGTTACTACCCCAAAGTAACACATATTCTGAGTAGGAAGTCTGAAATTTAGTATTGGACTTTTACTGCATCACTGTTTTTGCCATTTACTGCTGGAAAGCACAAGAAATCTTTGCTACGGTGATGTGATAATCCTTGAATTTAAACATTTTCCCTTGTCAGCATTTTTGTATTTGAAGTATGTTTTGAAATGTAAATTATACACTGAAGTCATCAGTCTATACCAGTCAAAGACTAAAAAAATTGAAATAAAGCCTTTATGTATATATACAGGCAAGTGTACATATGTATATTGCACTTACACAGCTAAATTGTGCTGTGGAGGTGGTTGTGGAATTAAATTGCTATTAGAAAAATAATTCTTTGGAGTTACATAAAAGATGGTAAGAAGATTTTACTTGTGACAATGAAGTATCTAATAATTAGGATTAAATACGATTTTAAGGGATTCTCATTTTAATACTCCTGATATTGTAAGTAATACAAATAGTACGTTGTGTGTAATTTCTACTCATATGCAGCTCCTTCTGTCATTCAGTTTTCTACTGAGATATATGTATAGTAAGTAGAATAAATTAATTACAGAGCCTTGTAATACAAGGATGTAATTCCATCTAGTAAAACCCCCTGAAGTGGAACCTTGAGATGTTTGTCATGTAAGGGAAGCAAAGCATAGGTAAGTAGACTTTGCTGCTATGTCAAAGCTTTTCCCTCAGGGTAACGTCCAAAAATATGAAAGATTGTTTTATTCTTCAGCAGCTTGTTTTATTGAGTTTTTTTGGCTAGCACGGAAAGCAGTAGGATTTCTTCTACCTTTCATCTCCTTCCCTTTCTTTTGTATGCATATGTCTATGAATGAGCAGCATGTTTTCTTCCTGACTAATTTCAAGCAAGCTTGAAAAAACACCTGCTAGACTTTTTTAAGCAGATAAAGCCCTAACTTTTGAATTTTAAACATGATTGTTTAAAAATCTCAATCTACTTATTTGACCATCTGTTGTGAAAGTAATATTTCTCTAAGAAATATAAAGATAGATCTTAGGGTGCCTGCACCGCTTTTATCTGTGTTTACAAAGTGTGATGTGTGTAGTCAGCAGTTTGTTTCTTCTACAATTATTCACCACTTTTGTAATAATTTCAGGCCGTTCCGTACAAACGCTACACTGCAGAAGCCCCATTAGGATCAGTTCTTCACTGGTGACGGAATGTTCCTGTGGCACTCACTAGGTTCACCTGGAACTTAACAAGACATGATCAGGGCTCAGAGAATTAAACTAAAAGAATAGCTTACCACAGCTTGATCAAAAAGAACTGTTCTTTCCAAGTTAAACAAGTTAGCATGTCTTTGCCCACAGCGATTTGGGAGAGATTAGTTGAATGGGAGAAAGCTGCATTGATCTCCAGGAACTGGCAGAAGACTGGAAGCCTTTTTAAACTACTTTATGGGTTTTCTTTTTGGAAAAATCAAGCTGACTGTCACCTTGTAAATGGAACTGTACAGCCTTACCCCTCTTGGAAAGGGAAAGTTGCTTAAGCTTAAAGATCTTCTTTGCTGTCAGTGCTTTTATCCTCTGGGGACTATCGCTTTGTGCTTCCTAGTTACAGAAGGAAGGGGATAAAGTGTCTGTGGAGAACCAATTGCAGGAGCATCCATTGCAGTTAGCTGATTACTCTGGTGAGCAAGAAGGGATTTTCAAGACTTTCTTTAGCGCTGGAGACAAAGCAGAGGGAATCTCAAAATCTTTTTGTGAAAATCTGATTCAGTGCTATTTTTGACTGATAAGTAAGTTTGGACCATAGAACTGCAGTTCTGCAAACTCTAAGAAGAGTGTAATGGTATTTGGAAATTATTGTTTATGTGTCCAAGCAGTGTTAGGAACTGTAATGACTTTCTTGCACGCATGGTAGGTCATGTAGCATGAATGGGATTGGAATATCAGGTTGTCTTTCAGGAAGACACTGCCATTTCTTTTTGGCTCCTGCCTAAATTGCCATTACTCTCTAACTCATGTATCTGGTAAGCAGATCTGAAGAGCTGAAGAAAAAATGTGTTGCTGGGCTGGAAATCCCTGAGATGCCAGCCACAAGGTAAGGTGGGAAATAAGATTAGTAAGGGGAATTAGAGCCTCTTCAGTCCCTGTTGTAAATCCACACTTCTTAGTTGTACCTTATTGCTCTTAAGAGCATCTCATCTTTTTCCTATGAAAACTGTATTGTTCCTTGTGCTAAATATTAGTAATCGTAGAAGACATACTTTCTTCTAACAGAGGATCAATATTGAAAGAAAGAAATTTATATTATTCCTGCACAAACCTTACCCATTCTTCTCCAATGTGTTACTCACAGCCTTCCTCAGGATTCTTTTCTGCTTCAGTTTTCTTCTCTGTAAATTTAATGAAACAGCAACTGTTGCCACAGTCCAACCTATTTATTTTGCTTTAAGAAAAGTGCAGACTTGTTTGGAAGATTTATTTCCAAATTCCAAACTCCTTGATTTTATCAGAAAATTAAAAGATCTACATTAAATTCACCATAAGCCTGTGTTCCATACCATTTAAAATTCTTGTTGTGGATCCCCCTGAGCGTTCTCAGGGGTTTTTTTATGACATAAAAAAAAGCTAAAGTCTCCAGAGTCTGCAAATGCAGAAATAAATAGGCTAAATGGAAATCATTCAAAAAAATGTTCATGGATTTATTCTCTCATAGTGCCTGATTAATGTCTTTGTATGACACAACAGGGTAATAAAGACCCTAATACTCTTATTGCTATAAACACACCTACAAAGTCTGTCTGTACCAACTAACATGACCATGTGCACGTTTAGAAGATGAGCAGCACAATGGAGCTGCCCAGCTCTTTATGTTAATAAAATACCAAAGCCTTCTGCCATGATATAGTACTGAAAAGATTTATAGTTGTGAATTTTCATACCAAAGTGGGTCTCTCTAAAACATCAAACTATGAGTTATGAAAACTCCACTTAGTGGAATATCACCACAAATATTCTGTAGAGCTTTATGCATCACTTTTCTTTGGTCAGTTTATCTACAAAGAAGTAAAATATGCCTCACGAAATAGGTCACAGTAGCAATAGGAAAGTACGGACATTTTAATCAAGTCTTTTTTAATATAGCTGACATTTCAATTAACAGGTATTAACTAAAAATATCTCTAGCTGGGACACTTAATAACTAGAAGTTAATTGTATCTGCTTAGAAATCTCATCTTTTTCTCTTCATAATTTTTTATGCCTGGAATCTTGCTATAATTCTTTAGGATCATTGTTGTACAAAAAAGTCAAAGTTATTGTAGTCAAATCAGAGGAAAATGGAACATATTAATTATGTCATTAAACAGCTCTAATATCTCAATTGAAACTTTAAATGAATGAGTAAACAAATGTCTCATTGTTTTGTCTAATTTACACACTGCTAATTTAAATACACATAGATTCTGCTAATTACTCTATTTACTGTGACGGAATACAGACTGTTAAACTGAACAAGTAATTTTTAAGTTAAGCTTATTTTTAAGTTCCATTTCAGATCTTTTGTTTATGAACAATTCTAAATGTCCAGTGGGACTGACATATGGTCTATATGAAAGATCAGAGACTCAGAATATGTGAGCTGCTTTTCTCTGATAAGCAGACTGTGTCTTTTCAGCTTCTATTGATTCTTGCTGTACTGCTGTGTTCCCCAAAGACTAGACTTCTGTTCAGCTTCTGAGTTCTAAAACAGATAAATAGATAAAATTGTTTCAGGTAGGAGATAACTATAGATAGAAACTGCATTTAACTTGCCTGTTACAGTCTTAATCTGCATAACCTTAGAATCGGTTTCAATTATATTCTGTGTTATCCCTCCTGGTTACTGAAGAATAGGATGTGCAGTGCAGACACTTTACTGCTCAGAAAGATTTATGAAGGCCTTTGCAGCAGCAGCTGACCACGTAACATTGTACAGAGCTGATCTCTAGCATCACCTCAGAAACAATTTCTTTAATATTATTGACTTGTTTAATTTGAGCTAGCTTCACACGTATTATATTCTTTGAAATCAGTGATGAACAGATAGTATGATGTGTTTGGGATTCTTTACTAGACTTAGAATCATGGAATATACTGAGTTGGAAAGGACCCACAAGAATTATCGAATCAACCTCTGCCCAGGACAGCCCATGTGCCTGAGAGCATTTTCCAAATGCTTCTTGAACTCTGTCAGACTTCTTGCTGTGACCACTGCCCTGGGGAGCCTGTTCAGATCCCAACCACCCTCTGGGTGAAGAACCTTTTCTTAATATCTAACCTAAACCTCCCCTGTACTGCACAGCCACAGTTTATACTTCTGAGAGTGGCCTCCAGAACTCACAGTGGTTTTCTGGAAGCAGTTCCATCCAGTCATTATAAACTTTCCTTATTGAGTTGAATGAAGTGGTAGCACAAACATGCATTGGTGACTCTGCCCTTATTTGTGTGCTGGTATGGCTTCAGACAGCCCAAACATTGTCTTAGTGTTTAAAAACCAGTTCCACTATCTCTCATTATTTCTATACAGTAGGATAGAATTGAACCTTCTTGTTTTGTGTTCAGCAACCAACTAGACCCAGATACCTCTTTTCTTGCATGGAAATGTACTCATTTAGTCTGTGGCCAAATGGTCTTTGGTGTCCAGATTTCACATCAGCATATTGGATTTATTAGATCATTCCTCTCTAACTTTCAAAGGCAGCATGTTACAATACTCCTCACTTGTACTCTACAAGCAAGTGTGGTGACAGGAGTCACTTTATCTGCACTGAAAGACAGACAGTTTCTGAAATTAGTACATTCACTGTCAGTGTCACTTATTAGGAGTCTATTAAGAGTGTTTAGGATACTAAAGGATCTGAATGATGTTGTCATAAGTGGGAGGTTGAAAACTACGCCCCAAAGCACTCTAGAGTTGTCAGTTTTGACAGTGGTGACTCTACACACATGGATAAGCATTTGAAGGAGAAACAAGTTGCTTATCAAATTCTTGTTGTATCTGCTTTACATGTTAAAGTTCACAACTCTCTGCTTTCATGTGTCTTTGGACTCCATTTGAACAAAAAACTGTTGGGCTAAACAAAAGTACTGGACACACAGAATTCACTTTGTTCTTTCTGTGCCACATTCATGGAACAGGAAGAAATGTGAATGTTTGCTTTGGGTATTGCTAACATTGAAGTGTTTTTAGTGTCAAGAGGATCAGTGCATACGCAAGCCCCTGTGGTGTCAGTGTACCTGTATATAGCGCTATATCTATACTGTCTGCAATTGAATTTAGATATTTATGTTATCTGTTCTCTACATTGACTCTAAAGGAAGCCTAAAATGACCAGATAGCTTTCTGAGTTATGTTGAGGTCCATTTGATCATATGGACCTCAATTACAGCTGTTACAGAGGTAATATTCTTTTTCTTCAGTTTCTGAGTTAAAAGCTTTTGGAACTTCATGATCTGAAAAAGTCTCCGCAATTTTAGTTTACTCATTGAATTTGTTTGTCACTTATCCCTTCTTGCTGCAAAGCTGTTTAATCTGATGGAAGTATGTTAGAAATGTAGTACAGTATATACCTCTGTGTGTAAGTATTCGTATATATTTATATATCATAGAATGCATACTTCTCAGTTTGACCCTGTGTGTCACCTGTTTTTCGGTTAGAAGTTCTGACCTGGGGTCAAGGTGCCACTGCAACATATGCAGTAAAATTGGTCCATATAGGCACTGTAACCACTCCTCAGGGATTTGTGGACATCCAGGCTACCCTGGGTGCCGAGTGTGAAAACCTTTAAATCACCACTCAAAAAAGTACAACAGTAATTATGCCTAAAACCATCATGTCTGCTGCCAGAACTGGTAGGGCTGGTGGACTGCTCTGAAAATACATTTGAGATTGTGTACTGTGTTCCATGTACCACGCACTTTCCAAACTGATACCTACAGTCATTCCTGGGGAAACTGAAAAAAAGAGCACTTAGAGTGCTTTGAAAGTGTAGAACTTAGAATCTTTTACTGCTTTCTTGAGTGACACAACTGTGTAATCCAGAGAATGTATGTGTCAACATGCCCTAAATCATAAGGAGGAGATGAATTTATGAGCAGATGTATTTCCAGGTCACCAAAGAATACATTTTGTCATTAGAAGGTCTTATTTTTCTAGGACTGTATTACATTAACTTGAAAATAAATGGCAAGGCAAATGTTCTTTAGGCTTATAATAGCACATTGGCACTTTGCTCAGGTCTTTACTCTCTAACTTCATAATTTTACAGGGAGAGTGAAAGCAATTATGCTTTTTCTTGAGTTATCAAGTTGCTGAGTAACCTGTTCTCTACTGCATGTTATTTAGAATAGAGACTATGACTTCCTAATACTGACCCTTTTAGTCATCTGTACATTGTTTAAATTCTCCATATGACAATAGTACAAATGTCTTTTGATTTTTATTCATGAAGTAAGAACTTCTAGCTTGGTAAGTTTTATCAACAGCATCTAAGGTATTTTGTTGTTCACAAAGCTAATATATAGTACTCTGAATATTTATTTTTTAAAATAATATATTCAAATAGCACATATATTTGGAGAATATTTGTGTGTATATCCATATTTATATAGATAAAATTCCTCATGACCACCCCATTAATTTTTTGAGGTTTAAATAGCTGTAGTTACCATTGTTATGGTAACCTTTGCCATTCAACTACTTTTCCACAAAATGCATTGTCTTTTTCCTGTTTACCCTGGACATTGCAAATACTTTATTTAACTACAATAAAGCATTATTCAGAATAGTCAAAGGTAAAAAGCAAATTTCCAAATGCCACCATTCTGAAGCTTCCTATCACATGTTAATGGTACTGGAAAATATACTTTCTGAATATAGTATAGATTTTTGTTTATTTTTCTATTGTCCTAATGGGTATCAGAATTATTAAAGATATTTTTGTTAGAGACAGAAAATACACTGTAAAGTATTTTATCTAAATAGGCTCTTTATGACTCAGAAATATTTTCTCCTTTTAGCAGTATGATGCACACTGTCTTCCAGTTTTCCCTGCTTTCCCATTCCTATAATTTCTGTAAGTTTCATCAACATCTCATCAAAGAAACAGAGCTGTTTACTATATGCTACACTAAGACCTAGTCACTGTTAATTTGACCTGGGTTTCTCATCTCACATGAATTTTCAAAATTAAAGGGAAAAGGTGTTTTCAATAAAATTTTATTGTACACTTAAAAAAAATCAGAAAAAATCCCCAAACACTTATGAAAAAGGCTTTTAACTGACTGAAAAGCTGTAAAAGATAAAAATTACCTACTAAAATATAGGCATCAGTATTTTAAGCAGATAATGCTAAGTGCTCTGTTGTTACTATGATTTTCAGTGAAACGTGAAAGTCTCATTTTCCAGTATATACTGTAACAGAATACTAATATATAAGTATATTCTGTACACATCAACCACACCTTAAACAGGATAAATAACATCTTTCAGGCTCAGGGAGTCAACAGCCAGCACTAACTGGTGTCATCAGTTTTCTGTTATTCCTTCTGCTCTAAAGCGACCATTGCAGGGGAGGGGTTTGAGATAGGCAGTGGAAACAGAGAATTGAACAGGGCAATTTTGGAGGATAAAACATACTATTACAGGTTGAACTAAGAACTCTGTCATTGGAAATCATAGGATTTAAGCACTTCATAGTAATTACAGGGGAATACTGGGGGGACATCCTGTAATATATACTTTCAATACTGCATTACACGTGCTTATACTCTGTGCCACAAATTCACCAAAATGAATTTTTCATTTATGAATTATGATGGTAATTTGGGGATTTTCTGAGAACTGTTCCTCCAACTCGGTATGGCTTGCCAGATCTTTATAATTCTGGGTCTCGCACCTGTTTCTGTGCCCAGGTTGTAGAAATTGTTGAGTCTTGTCCCAGGCTGGATCTGCAGCAGAACATGTCAGCCAAGATGTGCTGCTGGCTTTCACTGCTATTGACTTTGACATTGTCCATGAGTATTTTCCTTTGGGTTGGGATCGCTGTGCTCTGCCTCGCACCACAAAGTACACTGGATCCAGTTCAGATGAAACCCACCAGGAGCCTGTCTAGTGCACTCCAGCAGTCAATGAGCACCTGGTTGGTGGGACGTGGGTGCAGCTGGACAGCCCAGGCACGAAACACCTCTTGCTAGGACATGGTTCTGTCCTCTGTGCTGCCTGCATCCCCTCCCAGCCACCAGCCTGTAGTCATAGGTACCGGGACATTGAAGGACAGGGGGCTATTGCTTAGTGTATTGTTTAAACAGCAGCAGACAGACCCTTTGAGGCTTCAGGCTCTGGTGATCTCCACAGGTCACTGGAGCTGTGCAGAAGGGCTGATCCCAGATGTTCCACCGTGCTTGGAGGTGGAGAGCAGAGCTGCTCTGGCAGCAGTGAACAGAGTGCACCATGGACAGACTTAGAGAGAAACCCAGGCCAATGTTCAAATATGGCCCTGAAGCCAAATATGGCAGAAAGCCTGGATGAGGTTTCCCACAGTCATTTCTCCCCATGTGGCTGGGCTCACCAAAGCCCAATGCTTTGGTGCTGCTGTGCCATGTCAAAGTTGGCCTTAAGCAGGTCAGGCCCCCTGGAAGGACAACAACATCACCCTGTCAGTCAGAAGTGAAAGCAATTTTTCACTTATTCTTCATTTTCCCAGACAAATGCTACCATAAGGTGGGTTATGATAACACGCAGGAGAATTCTGTCTAGAAGCACAGTGTATTCCATCTCCCATTGTGAGGATGAAATGTGGGCACACCCTTCACATGCAGGCAGAAATACGAGTTTGGATTTCCATAAAACTGAGCCACTGGTCATCCCACGTAAAATGTTTGGGGGCTTTCTTAGCATGGCAGGGTTTAATTGCACTTTGAAAAGCTGTGGAATTAGGTTTATTACCAATTGCATTAATAATTTATATGCATAAGAGCGTTGCAAAATATGCTACTCTTTTACCTAGGTCACAATTAATCAAGTATTTTTCTTATTTTCTCTAGGGAAAAGTGGTTATCTACTTTTAATCCAGGTGCCTAGGCAAAGTTCTCTAGAATACATCATTGCATCTCTGTTCTGATGAGGGAAAACTTTTTAGGAAATAAAGAATTGGAATTTTGAAGTTCAAATTCATATGCATAGAAAACAGTCATATTTAGTGTAGAAGAAGAATGTGTTTTATAAATTATATGGAGTGTTTCTGTTTACACTGTTGATGGCCATTAGAATCCAATGGATTTTCTGCATAATTATCAATAGTAAATGGTGATTAAGTTTATTGCTCTCTCGTGCTTCTTAAAACTGAATTTGTATGCCTAACACCCAATGATTGACATGATTCTGCTTTTTCGTAGGTAATTTGTCATTGCCTTTGATACAGAGATTGACATCAGTAACTAGGGCAAGAAGAAAAATACAGTCAATATAATTCAAGATATAAAAATATTTATAATGTAATTGCAATGTAGAATGTTTTTAATTTATGTAATGCTGCAGAACCTACTTTCTGGGAAGAGGAGAGAAATTGCATTTTGTATTGATGGATGACATTGCTAGGGTTGTTTTGGTTGCAGTTTATTTTTTTCTTCTGATCATTTGCTATTTTGTGGGTGTACCTAAACCTGCAGGGGTGTGAATAGAATATGAACAGAATATGAACATTCTCTTGTCTCAGAGTGGACCCACAGCATTACCTGTGATCAAGATCTAGATGTAGCAGCGCCTAAAATGAGATAATCACTTTGAGTCCACATGCAGAGAGGATATGTAAATTAAATATAAATTAAGCACTCAAAAGACATGAATTCTGTGAAATAAAATGAAAACATCAAAACCTCTGAAAATGGGTTAGCTGTTTCTTTAAGCAATTTAATTGTAGAAGTTGCTTGACAAAAACAAGTTTTCTTGTTTTGTTATCTGGAAGAATGGCCTTAAGTATTGAAGTTAATGCTCTCACATGCTAATACATAATTATTTATACTACTTTGATGTTTTGTGTATTTTTACAAGGTGCTAATTGTGCTGAATCAAGCTGACAAAACTGCATAATTTGTAGGTTAATATTAGCATAATCCTACAGTACATTGTTTAGCAACAGTATAGAAATGAAGTTTATGGAATGTTTTTCCAATATGATGACTAAAGCACACGTCTCTCATAATAATTTTCATTACAGAAATCGTGACTTTTAGGAAAGTGTATAAATAGCATTCTTTTTCATGTGGGTCAATTAATTGTGTAGTTTTGCTAAAGCAGAATGTATCATAAAAGTGGGTTTCACAGTTTGTCAAGGACTGTTATCAAAATATCAAGGAATTAATCGAAACACAGATTCAAAACTGAGTTTTGGTTTACAACAACAAGCCAATAACCTTTTGTACCCCATCTTATGTTTGTGACTTTCCTGTTTTCAAAGACGTTTCCTTCCACCTTTGCATGACTTCTCAAAAACAGCAGTCTTAGAACATAGAACATCGAATTCAATCCCACTATATGGAGAGTGTAGAGTTCCATTGACAGTATATCCAAAATGGCCTCTGTAATTCTCTGTGCAGTATCATGTACAATACTACCAAACAATATTAAATTTTACTTACACAAAGTCAGGCCCAAAGGTTTAGAAGAGCGATAATTTTTGAAGGAAGGAGAGCACCAATATTTTTATGACAGTGTAAATTTTGCTACATATTGCCTCAGTAATTCTCTTGGCTTACTTCTTTTTCTTTCTTGTGCTCCATAGGCAAAATAAATCTATTATGTCATAATACGGTAAATTGAAATCACTCCCACAAGCCTTGCTTGACATGGTCCCTGCTGGGATATCAGTATATATACGAGAAAAATGAAGCCATTGAACCAGTTGTTTCTCACTTGTCAACTCTAACATACTCAAGTTAGAGGAGTAAGGCTGCCGTTCTCAGTGTCAGAGCCCACGTACAATCCTGATGTGCTTCACAATATATACAAGTCATACATTCTAGTCTGGAACCCAATGCTTGCCTCCAGGGTGCCTGTTTGTGTCTTGTTACTGATCACATGCTAAGAGAAACAGGAGGACATATCAAAAAGGAAATACTGCCCAAATATCAGACAGTCACCTCCTATCCACACCATTTTGGCTTAGGCCCGTCAAAGGGAAAGAGTTGGAGTCGATGAAGATACAGGTGAATGGATGCACTGCAGTATTTTAGCTGAATTACTTGTCTCTGATGGCAAACAAGGGTGGGTCCCTAGGTAAGAGTCTACAAGGAATGTACACATTCCTATCTCTCAAGTTGTGTGCTTGGAGATTCCTGAGGCAGGAACACGCTGAGTTCTCTTAAAGGTCCTCAGAGTATTGCTCTTTATGAGCTTTTTCTGCATTCTGCTCTTCCAAGGCTTGTGCGATTTAACTGCTCAGTAGTTAATTAGCCTTCTCCTTTTGTGGGTTTTGGACTCACCACCTGCTAACAGGATTGTAAATGGTAAAACAAGCAAGCAAACAAACAAAAGCCTCTTTGTTTTAAAATTTTAAAAAGCTATTTGAAGTAGTACTGTGTGTAAGCAAACTTAATACACAGATTTAGCAAGGGGAGCTCTCACTCAGGTACACTCAGGAGGAGTGTCCCATGGCAATGTGAGCGGGAAACTGCGCAGTGATGGCCCCTTTCACACCCCATTTCAAGGGAACCTGCACCTGCCACTGCAGCAACAACTGCATTTTCTCTCAGCATTGTGAAAGTATTTAAGTTCTTAATCACTGAAAGAGCATTGAATTTTAGTGGTTTTGCCTGCCCCTAAATCCCCTGTGTTTTTTACTGATGTTTAATATTGGTTTATACTTATTACACTGAGAGTAACAAGTTTAAGACATGAGTAATAAGCACTACTCTTTAAACTTTAAATATATCTTCTTGTTGCAACTTTTTTCTTCTCCTTGCAACACTTATTACACAAAACAAAGGAAGGAAGAATGGAGAGTGACGGGAGATTCAATTTGCAAGTTCTGGAATGCAAATTCGGTGATGCTAATATCACCCCCTACTGAATTTTTGCATTCAAGCTGCTGATAAACTTCCTCATGCTGAGAAGAGTAATTTCATTTTCTGAGGAACAGAAAAAAGCTGTTTTAATGTAGTGTCCAAAATGAGAGATCACACTGGACCAAAGGATAGGAAATTTAAATTTTATTTTCAAGGAGATTGTTTTAAAGTGTAAAGTTTTATTGCCTTGTAATTCAGAGGAAAGTCGTTGAGAAAACTTTTATAATGTGCCTTTCAATTATGGTTTGACTCATTTTGAGCAATAAAGTAAGAGAAGCATGATAAATGATCAGAGTGATTTTAATAAATAACTTAGATGAGTGACTACAATTTTTAACCAGGTCAATAGTCTCTTGGATTAGTATATTTTGTTCTAAAAAAAATGAAAAATCATCAGTATAATGGAAAAGACAATATGTATTCCCTAAAAGTAATGTGATTTTATTTTGTGAATTAAACACCTTAACATTCAGACAATCATATGGTTTTTCCATACAGAGCCAGATTAACTCCTAGAAAAATAATTGAGCATCTTTGTTCTTATCCTTTAAGTACACCCTAAAACCTATTATAATTCTGTGAAGGAGGATTATTAAACTAAACAACAGTAGCACATTTAATGATGATCTGCTAACAAAACATTCTGGCTAATCTCTGATTAGTGATTACATTTCAACACCAATCCAAAACATAGGATGAATAAATTTCTTAGGACATAGGCCATCTACAGCCAAAAAAACCCCAAAACAAACAAACAAACAAACAAAAAACCAAACCAAAACAACACAAAAAGAAAAAAAAGAGGGGAAAACCCCACCAAAATTGAAAAAAAACAAAAACCTTTATAATTCTGTCTTCGTTTTGTTTAAGTACTTGGCAGTGGCCAAGGCAAACAGATCCTGAAGGAGAAGATCCCTGAGTCCTCTAGACAAAAACAGGTCAGATTTTCCCAAAGTGCCAGAAGTACTTTCCTGGTCTTTTATGTAGTGAACTGTAGACTTGCAGACATGATAGTAGTATTTTTCTATTTTTTATTGTACAAACTCCTGTTTTTAAACATTTTAATTTTGTTTCAATCATCTTTGTATTTCAGGACTTTGGGGTTTTTTTTTCATAACTATATCAAATATTTGAAGTGAAACATACATAGAAAAAGAGCTTAATAAAGGGTCCCTTTACACAAAACAAATAGAAATTTGGGTTTAGAAATTGATAAAACATTGATTTGTGATGCATTTTCTTAACGATAATTTCACTTTTCTATTTGATATAATGTTATAAATGCTAATACATGATGCCATCGATATGACAGCAATTTTAATCTGAGACATCCAGCATTACTCTGACGGTTTGTTTTTCTCTATATTCAATAAATAAAGTATCAATAGATTGTTATTTCATCTCCTTTTATACTTGCAGGCGGTTTGACAAAGCTTTGGAAAAGTGGCGGCTTTTTCATAGTGACATGAAGAGCTTTAATCACTGGCTGAGTGAAACTGAAGAGAAGCTGGCAAGAGCACAGATAGAGGCTGGAGATGTGGGGCATATGAAAACCAAGCAATTTATCCAGGTACGATTTGATTAACCCGTTTCCTGTTTTTTCTGCAGTGTTCAAGAAACTTGTAGCTCTGGGTAATCTGTGTAGCTTTGCTGTTCATTTGAGGGCAATTTCTAGTGTTGAGTGGCCAGTGACAGTTTTGGTCAGATATTTCTGTTTCTCTGGTTGACTAAGGATTTTCACTAATTTGTTGTAATGTTGCAAGACACATTTTTAAAAGAAGTAAGATAGGGGGTGATATTGTGGTGCTTCCATAGTTACATAATTGTTTGGTCTTTATTTAAAATGGTCATTAATTTCCATTTGATATTTATGATCAGTATCAGAATTAATTTTAAAATCTTATGGAAGAAATGTGATCAACCTTTGAGCTGTGCAAACGATATTCCATGAACTATGTCTTGCAAGTATTGCTTATTTTGCCTGTTTCATGTTTTAATCAAAGAACCTTGAAGATGCTTTCTTTTTTTTTTGTGTGAAATGCAGTGTGACAGAATAGCCACTTAGTTGCTACGTGTCCAGTTCTGATTTGTATGCTTTTCATCCTCCAAGCTCTTTGAGCATCATAAGGAAAATAATTCTAGTTTCTTGGTAGTTTATTTCAATTCTTTCTTACATGATGGAAATGGTAATGGGTATGAAGAATTAATTCTAAACTGATGTTTTGGAAGTAGATAGTTTCAGCTGAATAACACAACTTGGCTAAACTCTGAGTTCATGTTCTAAGTTACTACTTGTGTGTAAGAAACAAAATCTGTTAAACCAATTGGCATTTGTACATTTGAATTGCTGGATTGAATTGCTGGATTTCAGGTTCAAAAAAGTTAGATCTGTCTAATATTAAAGGTAGGGTTTTGTTTCAAATGCAACACTAATCTACTTTTTGGCATACAGTTGAAAAAATAAATCATGTCTTCTTAACTTTAATATTTAAAGAAAACCTTTTTTAAGAATTAGGCTGCTATTTCTTGACCATAAAACCACTCAACTGAAAAGGAAACAAAATCCTGTGGTGCAAGTACCAAAAAAAAAAAAAAAAGAGAAGATGCAACTTTTAGGTAACTCACTAAGTTGAAGTATTTAAAAGAGCAGGTAAATATTTTTCTGCTCTATCAATGCTTTGAACACTGGAAAAAGGTGTCTAAGATCTGTCTGAGCAAATAGTATGTCATCAAGGAATTAAAGTTGCTTATCAATGTGTATGTAAAAGGTATAAAAAATCACATGTAGGTGAAATTTCTACTCCCTTTCTCTGACCCAGTTTTGAATGTTTCTTGGAATAACATATATTAGTAAAGTTAGATATTCATATCTATGTGGCAAATAGTAATACTGTGTCATAAAACCTTACCCTTTCTTCTGTGCTTTGCCTCTGCTCGATCACCTTCATGGCACTGTGCTTGTATCCTTGAGCAGCTTCAAATAGACACTTAGGGAGAAGATGCTTCATGAAAGAAAGTGTTTGTCTCCCTTTTTTATTAAAACAATGTTTTCTCTCTGAGAAGTGCCCGGACCAAGGTAAGATGTATCACAGATGTTACAAATTCGCAAAGTCTCAACAGATTAGAAGTGTTGTTTTCTTGCCTTCATTAAGAAAGAAGTTCATACAGAACTGAATATCACAATGAAAGACCCTGAGAGAATGTCTTGTCATGCAGAAACTTATAAATGAGTGTAGAACAAGACTGCTTCTGTTTTACATTTCCCTTTGACCTAGCCTCCTTCTCACCTGTAATCCATTTATTATTTTCTTATGGTATATATGGGAACATTTTGAATATATGTTTACAGAACGGATGTTTCTTTTTTCAGTCCATCAAGATTTCTCTTTCTTCTTTTTTTTTCCTTATGTTAGAAATCCTGTGAACTCATGAATTTGTCACTCAAATGTTTCTTTTAGTTCAGTATGACTCAGAGAAGTACCTTTCTAATGAAAATTCACATAGTGTGAAAATATTCCAATCAGCCTCAAGAATGCAGACCCGATGTTAGTTTACATTTATTTGTGACCGAATGCTTCATCTGAAGTTGCAATTGTTCCCATTCTCTTCACTGGCTCTTTATTTTGCTGGGTCTTGTTTCGAAAGTATTAGGCTTCTGTGAGGCTGACTGAAGAGATAATTAGAATTTCCATTAGGTAAACAGTTAAAACAGCTGAGCGTTTTGATTTACTAGAGCAGCAACTTGTTTTATTAATGAGATCATGCTGCTTAGTAAACCATATTCAGAATTAACACGATTTGTTTGAAAATGCTTTCACAAGCAAGTGAATAGTCTGGGATTCAACAAGGAACTGTTTTAGGAGAAAAATATACAGAACATTCAGTTGTGTAATACTGTTTCTAAGTAGGATTACTTTGGAAAAGTAAAGAGTAATGTGTTCATTAACTTCTGTTAAATACATAGAGTCAAATGTTAATATAGAATGAAACAGTCAACAGTATGATTAGGTGATTATGTTAATATAGGTTAAAAGGTAATTACATTCTTTTAGGTAAGGGAAGGTGTGATCTTTTTTTGCTGCACAATGGCATGATATTAAACAACATTTATGCATTATATATAATGTGAATAATAATAGAATTGTTTCATTTCAGGTCATGAATACTTTAATACTCTTACTGTGAATTTTTCACTAAGACTTTTTGAGAGCAGAATTTGTGGTGTTGAGAAGAAATATCACATTTCAGTTTTTAAGAAATTGTAATTGGCTTCTTTTATGATTAGGAGGCACGGGATTTAAAAGTACGTTTGACAGATAGAACATCATATAATTCCTTTCAAACATACTGATGTGTGTCTTGAAAGTACTTAAAGATTTTTTTTGCTCTCATTATTGTGATAGAAAGGTTCTTCTGTCCCTTTACTCCTTAGTGTTTGGCAACTCTCACTTCTTCAACTTCCTGCACTTGCACTTAGCTTATTTATTTTTGTGCCAGGACTGAGTTGTAGTTCGGTTCTATCTACTCCCTGATGTTTATCTCCTTCTGTTCTTACAGGCTGCACTCATTTCCCCTATCGGATCTCATTCAGTACACTAAAGCCACACTTTTCTAATCTGCTTTCATATGGTAGCTAGACAACTTGACTCTTATTTCCTGTGCCTATTCCTCTTTCTGGAACATGAGTTCTCAAAATAGCACGCTGTTATCCAAACTGAAATGCCATCTGTATCATCAACAAGGTACCTCAGGTGCTGCATTTTATGGTTGGATCTTCCCATGACTGAATGTTGAAATAGAATTTTCAATCTATCTAAACTTTGTAATTTCATTTATTTTTTTTTCTTGTGGCCTGCCTTGCAGCGCCAGTCTACGTTCCATTTCATATGAGAAAGCAAACAAACAAAACCAAACACAAAAGCCCCCAAAAATATGTTGTACTGGATATTAATTCCATGTTAATATGCAGCAAAGAAGCAAACACGGATTAGTATTGGAGGGCTGGAGGATGTTGCTCATGTGTTTAGGTAAATACTAAAAAGATAGCTGCAAAAAGAGGAATTCTATAACAGTTTCAGAACTAGACTGTGAAGTTACAGTCCTGAATCATTACCTGAGAACTGAAAAGTACTACTGTTATTTTAAAAACGTGGTACATTCAGAATATTTGCTCTTTACATTGGTAATAGAAATTGCTCAGCAGTTTAGATTTAGTATCTGCTTCTGGGTTGCAAGTTTATTTTATTACGTTAGGTGGTGCAGTTACAATAGCAAAATAATTAAGTTCTGGGTCTGAATTTTGAAGACATTTCTTTGTGTTCGTGATATTCATCTACTTTGACTGGTCACTGATGAATAGTTCCCACCAAACAGGCAAGATCTGGACTTTATTTTTCATAACTTCAATGCTTAAAAAATATTGCTATTATATAATTATTAATTCTTACACTATTTATTTTACAGGCATAAATATCAATGATATTATGTCTACTTTTTAAGGTGTTGGAGGACCTTAAATACTGGATGTTGACCTTATTAATTATACTCAGTCTTCTGAGAATATTGTCGATATAGAAATTACAGATCTCAAATTGTTCATACATTGAATTGTCCAGCATTTACATTTTAGAGTACTCATCCAAGTCTGGAAAAAGCTTGTGAATGACTCATGCCTTCTTTCTCTAGACCTTCTTTCTGCTGTACAATGTCAGGAACATCATATTTTTGTCTTGTAGATGTTTAAAGTAAGAAGATATCAAGAATCCAGGCTTCAGTGCTGAAAGTCATGGTCATGCTAATAATTTCTCTCTTTTATAGCTAAATTGGATTATATGGATATTGATGGTTTAATAACCACTGAATTTAAACAGTTTTTTTCTAGAATAGAGCACAGGCAATCAGAGTATAGGGGAGAAAAAAAACGTTTCAGTGCTCAAGGCCACATATTCTCATACAGTGAAAGTGGTAAGTGGATGGATAGTTTACTCTCTTTTCCCCCAAATATAAAGCTTGTAAAAATACTTTTTTATATAGAAAGATTTTGGCTTTCATAACTTAGATTTTGTATTTTTAGTTTTATTTCCTGTTTTACTGATTGATAAAGGTTATGCCAATAATTTCTGATTCTGCTTGTTCCAGTTTGGATTCAAACAGTTCAGTTTTGTCCCACCTACTTCAATTTTGACTTGTGTCTCTTGGCGATGTGAAATCTTTTCAGATAAATTGTAGAAATGTAGCAAAATACACTTTCTAGTCAAAGAAATTTCTATGATTGCATAGTGATTCTACAAGCAGAAAATACAGAATTTGGAATCAATGAGAAACCAAATTAGTGTTGTTTTAGAAGAACATTTAATTAGAACAACCAAGGTACATACAACAATGTCCTTCATATTCCAAGGGCGTGTCTGGAAGGGTATATATCTGACAGGATGTATTATTGGCTAATATTTTATAAATACCAAAAACACACTGTCCTTTACTGTTATGTTGAAAACAGATTCTACAGTCTTTACTTATTCTATTTTTTACTTTTTATTTATTTATTTATTAATGTTCGCCTTACAATTTTACACATCCTTAGTAATTTGATTAAATGTTCTGAGCTAGGCACTGAAATGTTCTAAACGTGATTACCAGCCTACCTGAATGCCATCAGTTCTTACTTATGTATTGACTGGATCATTTATTGAGATTACTGGGCTTCTTTTTCCTGAGCCTGGCCCTCTTCTCCAACACCTCTGAGTTGCTCTGCCCCTAAGAAAGGACACCTAGACTGAGATATCCCATGGATTTCAGTCTTTTGTCCAGTTTCTAAGGTTTCAGTAGAAATTATTCAAATAATATACATGAGCTCTGCATCAGATGCCTGGACCCTCACTGAGCAAAACACTTCTTTTTCTGGTTCAAGCTCATCTTAAAAACAAATTCCCAGGCCTTTCTTGACTGAAGTTCTATCAGCAATGGAAAGACTTCAAGTTGATAAGGGGAGGACATCACAATTCCTAGTAAAATAGTTGCTACTTATTTCTTATGCTAAGGAAAATAATACTGTAATCTTCATAGGTTGTACATTTCTGTATATCTATAAGCTCTAAAGTTTTCTTTTACTGTTGAAAAGGTCCTCACCTTTTTTACTACTACTAATAGAAGTGATGAAATACCAAAATAGTTTATCTCAAATTTGTAGTAAAAATATTTTCTTATTATTTCAAGCTATAAAAGATTGAAACTTCACAAATATATCAGTTATTTAATTCTTCTTTACTGCACACAATTAATTTCTAATTTACTATATCCTACTAAAAGTTTCTAATTAATTTTTTGCTGCTGGTAGTGGGACATTAAAATGTCTGAGAGCTATGGGAAATAATAAATTTAAAGTTGCTCATGTGGTTCTGCCTACTCTTGCACCATTAGATGAAAATTTGTTGCTTGTATTTAGGTTTTATTGTAAACCCTGGCATTGTTTATTCTGAAAATTGAATTAAATCTTGTAAATAATAATTAGGGTGCATTTTCTGAACATTTCATTATGAACATTTTTGAAATAGCTATTAGCACACGTAAATGCAAAGTGACATAATTTTCGTGCGTGAGCAGAATGAGTAAATGTGTGTGTGGGGGGGGNGAGAGGAGGGGTAAATGTTTGTGGGGGGGGGGGGGGGTTGGAGAAAACAATGGTCTTGGACTGGATCAGCCCAATGTCCTGGTACCTGACTGTAACTGCCTCACTGTTTGGGGCTGTTTATACTCCCTGGTTCCAGTGGTTATAGAGTATTAGGACATGGGCATCTGGGAAAGAGATTGAGGTTTATACCCATTTTGCAAGTATTTTTTTGTGTGTAAAAAATAAAGGAAATAGAGGATGCAATTTTTTCATAGTGATGAATTTATCTTAGTGTCAGGGCTAATCTGGACATTTATAATCAGTGACAAGTACAGATAATACACTTTAGATTCAACAAATTTATTAATGCTTTTGTCATGGTATAAATAGAGTAGTTGACCCAACTATGTCTTAGAAATGAATGGCTAAATGAATGACTGCTTTGAAGGAGGATGTTTTTTTGCCTAACAAAACATTTATCTGATTTGCTTCCCTGAGTCTTTAAAAAGTACATCTCACTTTGCATCAGAGATGACTATGGCATATAATTAAATCTGTGGGTGTCGATGCACAGATAGGAAGATAAGATAACTTATGAGGTTTGAACCATGTCATTTAATGACTGGTCAGCCTGGGAGTCTTTCTACATCTAGCCATTAAAAGTGCTTACAGAAAACAATCAGGGAAATGTAACACTCTTGGGGAATAACTTTCTATACATATTAGTCATATAAATTAGTACAACTGGGGCTTGCTGGGGTGTTTTTCATGTATACCTTTATTAATCTTAGAACCTTTCATCCCAACAAATTTCACAAATTCTCTACAGCTTTTCATTACCATCTTATTTGAGACTAAAGCCATAAAGTAAAGCCATATAGTAAGCACGCTGGACAAGTCAGCAGGTTAATGGTATCTTGTTTCAAAATGTGAACTGTTTAAAAAAAAAAAACAAAGCAAAACACAGAAACTTCTGCATTATAAAAATCTGCATTATGTAAACCTTAATATTTCTGCAGAGCAGACAGAGAAGGATCAGCATCTGCCTCTAAACTGTCCAAATAATACTTTAGCTAAATTTATATATCCTAATTTTGGATGCCAGTTTTTGTCAGCTTGTTGTCCTTTGTGCTTAAGTGTTTTACAATGGGTTCCTCTCTCCTGACAACCTTATAGGCACCTTTGTGGAGGTGCTTGTTTGTTTCTTAATAAAAAAGAGGTGACCAGGGAATATGACATGGGCTTGACCAGTGTTGGGTAGATATTGAAGAATGGGAGTTTTGGCTACAGACTATTGTAATATTTATTGTTCCTTTTGTATGAACTTGCCAGTTCATTTGTTTATTTGGTGTTATGTTATAGAAAGAGACAGAAAGTAGCAGGCATGGAAATGGCGGTAACATGATTTAGCTGTCTAAATAAAATATTTACTTCTATCTCACAGAAAACTTCCAATATACTTCTTCCCTACTTAATATTTGGTTGTGGGATTCGTCTCACCAAAACAGGTCCAGAGTAGGCATCAGTATTTTAGCTGATAATCTTGAGCTTCTTTTGTAGGCAAAGAAGAAAACTAAAAAGATAAACTGTCATGAAAATATAAGAATCTAAAAATATGTAAGAATTACTTTACTTCAGGTGAGCTACTTCTCCCTTAAATGCCTATTTTATCAGGTTTTGAATATGCAGGGATTACTAGTACAAGTGAACCAGCACTCGTGCTAGCCAGAACGTGTTACAAAGTAATGTATTCATGCCAAAATAAACGATTTCTTAATTGGACAAGACATTTGGCCACAGTACTGAATGTTTCAATGCATGTAGTAGAAGCGAATTGAAAAAAAAATATAAATTAATAGCATTTCTGGTAAGTTCTGTGAACACCAGAGGTATTGAAGCTGGAATTCCTAGGGATTGTGTTTTTGTAGTGATCTACACTACATCTGCTCCCTCCTTAGTGACCAGTGCTATCTGATTTTCTTTGCCTGGTTGCATGTTTTTTAAAAAATTATGATTTTTTATTATTATTGCAGTCTTCTTTGTTTAAAGGTAGTCAGAATATGGGGGGAGTGGAAGACAGACTAAGAAAAATTCAGAGCTCAATCATATAAACTTTAAAAATAATCCAAAAAACTGAAATAATGGTTTTCCAAAAAGTATTTTCTTTAAAACTATTTGACCTGTTGTGTTAAAACTTTATCAAATACTTCATTGCAAACACTTACTTGTCAGAAAACATTTTAGATAGTGGCTATTTCTTTCTTTTGTGCTGTTTAGAGCTCCCTGAAGGAATTTGTTCTCACATTATTGCTCACATCATGCTGGCTTGCAGTGGTGTATACAATTAATTTTCTTTCTAAAATTAAAAACTGAGAAAGAAAAAAGAGGTGATATTAGTTTAGTAAAGCTTATGGCAGAATTTCAGAACATTAGATATTTATGGTAGACACTGTTTGATCTTAATCTTTTTTTTTTTTCTATTATGCCTCAACAGGCAGCAAATATATTACTCAATCTTCTAAAAATAAATAAAATAGAGATATGCTGTAGCTTCTCATTCAAAATCTAGGCTGCAATGGATGAAAAAACCCTATAATAACTACACCATTTTTTACATCTGTTTGACTTTTCACAATGGAACTAAGACTATTATTGAAAAAAAAAGTCTTTTATTTTAAAGGTCTAAGTGTTTTGCATTTGCAGAATATCTTCTAAATTCAAACCATAATTCTACCTTAATCCTGATTAAAAGAAGAAATAAATACGTTCTTTTGTCACACATACTCAGACTGTTTACAAGCTTCAATTGTCATTGAATGATTTAAAGATATGTAATGTCTTTTGGAGCGTGGCAAATTCCAGTTTATGCATTGATTGGAACATGGGTATAATAGACTGTTGTATTCATCATGTGACCATACTAAATTTGAGGTGCACGTATCTCAGAATTTTGATGTTTTCAGAATGTCCTCTTGAGCTTTGATTTGTGTTTTAATGAAGGCAACAAACCCTTGCAGTACGTAAGGGACGCTACTGTCAAAGTGCTAAGAGAAGGGAAACAAGAAATGAAAGAGAGCATATTATGAATGGCTTTCCCAATATGCAATTGCTGCATTAGGGTGCTACATATCTGCCAGTTTCACAGTGTCATGAAGTGTCTCACCATATCTGCTCACCAGGTGACAGTGAAAATCAATTATTATTTGTTGCTTTAATGGAAATGGGGCTTAAGAGAACATGGGGCTTAGTGAAACTGGGTAAGGTCCTGCTACTGGGATGTCAGAAAACAATTTGGTTATGCAAAAAGAATGTTTCTGAATTTCAGGGTCTGAAGACGAGCAGAGGGCTCTATGAATGTTAATTTTCCATTAGTGTGGTGGAAATGGGAACTATTATTCACCTGTGTTATGTAAGACAGTTCATACAAGTTTTATTATACTGAAAGCTAGAAATAGATGCTGATTCTTTTATGGAAGTTAGGTGAGCAGTTTATTCATTTTCCTTTATTTGATAACTGTGTTCTATTGCCTTCCATAAGAAGACATGGTGGTTCTCTGTTCCCTCTTAGTGGCAAGAACGTATTAAGAACATATTAATGACGACTACTGGGTGGGGTTTTTCTTCTTTCTTTTTTTTTTTCTGTAATATCTCACTATTTATCGTGCATTATGAAAGTCATCCTGTGTCCCATAGTTCAGTCGCTGCAGTTGTCTTAAATTAAAACTAAATATTGTTCCATGTGTCCAGTCTTTGTGGAGCCATTATATCACAGTTTGTTTCTGGAGTCTCTAAGCTAAACCAAAATTTCTGATCATAAAAATTTTCTTTCTGTGCTTTTGCAATAAGCACTCCACCTTTCTGAAGTAATTTACTGGTGAGGTGGGACCTTAGTTTTAGCTGGGCTTTCTCTCAAGAGCTCAGAGTTTGAATCATATGTGTTGGAAACATTGCATTTGTGATCAATACAAAACAGAGTTTAGGAAAAGACTGAAAATACTTATTGTGATTAGCTTAAATCATTTTGCAATTTATCTTGATGAATTTAAGATGTTGTCCAAAGTATATACCTCAGGTAAAGTGGGTAGTCTAGCATATTTGAACCCACAGGCTGTGTTATTTATGTACTGTTTTGATTTTTGGAAGACACACCGATATAATTTTTGATGACTGACAACATCTTTTCTTTGGAATCTTTTGTTAGTCTCTATGTTACCTCTGAGTGTTACAGGACTTAGAGGAACTCACGTACATAGGAATGTACATTGTGATATTGCCACAACCCTTAGCTGCTTCAAATAATGCCTGCTATGGTATTTGCCAAATTTACTATCACTCCCCTATTTCATTATCTCTTTTGTACCATAATGCCTCTAGCAATGGCTCCTGTTACACAAGAGTGATGATTCTGCAATCCTGCCGTAAGCAAGGCAAAATATCAAGTCAATGAAATTAGGCTGATAAACTTATTTGCTTTGTGTTCATTTGTTTGTTAATTTTAGAAGGGAAAGAAATTTAATTACTCAAACAGTACATACATTGTTTTAAAAGTAATACTAGAAAAGCAATCTAACAGTTAATTCTGGTGACTTGATGTTTTTGCTACAGAAAATCAGACTTTTGGAACATAAGAAATTCAACCATTTGGAAATCCAAAATTATTAATCAGCAAATACTAACTAGAGGTAGTGTTTGGTGTATAGCCGAGAGCTTGTTGTGCTATTGAGTTTTTGGATGTCAGAACCCTGAGGGATCTTTTAAAATTACTACTATAGTTTCTATTTTTTATGAATGAGACTAATAAAAAAGGGACTTTATGGTACTCTAAGCTTTAAGAAAGTTAAAGGAATAAATATATTATCCTGATAATCATCTTAGTATAAAAATGAATCATGTTAAAAGGAGTACATTTATTGTATCAGTTGCAAATGGGTGGTTTCAGCCGCTTGAAGAATCACCATCAAAGGTATTGCCAATAAATCAGGTTTTAACATGAATTTGTGAAAGTGCAACATTAACAGTTCAAGGGCAGAGTTCACTCTATTATTTATTACATAGGTGAAGCACACAAAGGAAAATCAGATTACAGCTGATTTAGAACACCACAGGGCCACCTTCCACTGAGCAGCCTGGTGAAGTGGGAGGTGTCCCTGCCCATGGCACGAGGGGTTAGAACCAGGTGGTCCTTCAGGTCTCTTCCAAACCAAGCCCTTCTGGCTTCATCCATCTTTTACAAAATCTTGTCCTGTAGTTGCGGAATTTCAGTAACAGCTATAATTGAGCAAAACACAGAGGAATCACAAACTCCCCATTTCTTTATATGCCTTCAAAGCATTTTGCTAACTCCTTTGTCTGTGTCAAAATGAAAACTCCAGGAGTAACTGATTCTTTGCCACTTTCTTCTGCCCATTATTCCCTTGCTTTCCACTCTTTTTCAGGATTTTTATTCTGGTTTTATTTTATTTTTTTCATTATAAAATTTCTTAAGGCTGTGAACAAGGTTTGCATTCTTTATTCCTAGAGATAGAATGTACTTTCAATTGTACTGATTCACATGCTGCTTCATTTTGTCTTTGGTTGCTAACTGATCTATAGTTCTCTATCACTAGAGACTGATGCAGTCCTCATCAGTCATCTATCCCCTAGTTTTCAAATTGTTTAAGAATTAAAGGCTGATTTACTTTCTTTTTTTTTTCTCCCTAAATGCAATTTAAAATCAGATTGTTTATAGATTTTGACTTCTCTTAGGCTCCAGCAGATTTCCTGAAATCCTTGGAGACCAGTCAATGTAAAGGCAGTGTTTAGTTAAAAACTAAACAAAACACATTTCTGTCAATTTAAGTGTTGAAAACCAAGGAACAACATTAAGAATTTTAAATTAACAAAGTCATTTTGATACTGAACCATCAGTCTGGAGCGAGATGGAATTGTAAGCCTGTCACAGCAACAAGGAACAGGTAGAAACATTGCTGTACCCTCATTTCCCCAGATTAGTTATTTCTAAGAGCAAATATTTTCATTTTATTTCATTCATGTAACTATTTAATGCTTTTGCCAGGTTTATGTTTGCTTTTTTCCAGTTGATTTGTTTCTAGTCAGGTCTCAACAGACTTTATGCACTTTATGATGTTTTCAAACACAACCATTAACCTTTGCAGTGCATTTTCAGAACACACTCTTTGAACAACTTTTGTTCTTAATCCAATCTTTCTAATTAAATAAATTACATGCATCTTGGATTTTGATAGAGAGACATTATGACTTATGATATATGTTGTCCTGCCTATATTTCTGGATAATTTGCAGTAATACTGAGAGTGATTGAGGGAAAGAATAACACATTGAGGAATAAAAATCACTTTAATGAAATGTAATTATCTCATGGCCTGTTTGGCTTATTTGCAAATTTTTAAAAGCATCCTAGTGTACTTGACTCTTATATTGGTATCTAAAAAAGCATGCATTTTCTGGCAGTAGAAATTTTTAGCCTGAGCACATGGCAGCAGGAGAAAAGGAAAAGATAAGCTTAGTGAAGCTACTGTGAATATATAAGCTGAGGTTAAATTTTACAATTAATGGAAAGGCAGCAAGTTATCAGCCTGTTTAAAAAAAAAAAAATTGACCTATGTTACAATACATTGGGATGTGCCCCATAATCTGAAGTTCATTTATTATTTGTAAAAGGCATGGATGCATTTATTATTCCATATTTCATACATTTGTTCTAAAATTGTCCTTCTCCAAAAAACATAATAGCAACATACAAGCATAAAATAATATAGAGAGAAGCTCAGAATATAAGCTTAAATTCTCTTTCTGAAACCTCAGAATATAACAACTTTAATTGCTTTGTCTTTGAAGGATCCGTATAAGTAAAATATGATGCAAAAAATAAGGCATCAGTTAAAATGTAACATATTAGAAAATTTATATCTTAATATTGAATTTTTTCAGAGTTGCATTTAAAACCAAAATGAGCTTTATATAAGAACTTATACCCTATTTTATTATGTTTTGCAGACCTGACAGAATTGTTCACAATAGCTAATATGTAGACTTTTTTACCATTTGGTTTTGGCAGTATTTTTTGTGATAGAGAGATAATTATTCAAATTTCTTTAGAATTTTAGAATCTGAATTAAGCTGTTTTATTTAATTTCAGATGCTTACATTATCTTTTGCCTCATAATGCTATCAGTAGTACTTTGTGTGATGCAATTATTTTTTAAGCTATTATCAGCAGCTATTATATAACACTGATTTAAAATCTTCTGTTGAACACCCTTGACCTCAGAGACAGTTTATCATGATGACAGAAATTAATCATGTTAACTATGCTTGATCTCATGAAGACAGTGCAAATTTAGAAACTGTACAAACAGGGGTTGGTAATTATTTTGAATATTACTGGATTGTCATACCATAATAGCCTCATAATAATTGGGCATATTAAGCAAGCGATGAGTAATATAACAGTAGATGAAATGAATCTTTCCAAATTCTGCCACAAAATTGCTAAAAGAATTTCTAAAAATAAAGCTCTGATTTTAGCACCTTTAAATATAAGTTCAAGGGTAAGCGTGAAGTTTGAAATTCTGACTATTCTCACTTTTGACTCTTTTACCTTACTGTAGTTTACTCAATTCCTCTTGAATTTGTCGTTGTGCCATTATTACATGGATTGTTGGGCTTCATTTGTACAGTACTATATAAGTTCTTAAGATCTTTACTTTTAAGTATCTGTGTTTTTTAAGATCTCTGTAACGTCTCTAAGATTTTGCTGTTCTTTTGTTCTCTTACTCCTGGTAAGTTTTGTCACATAATAAGGTTGAGAAAAATGGTTTTTAAGTACTTTATATACGAAAGAATCTGAAGAGATTATAAAAAGTATAAAACCAGAAAAATCACAGTATTAGAAATTGAAATTCAAGTCCTCTGCTTGCCATTGATTTGTATAATACAGGTTTTAACTTTCTAGCAACAAAGAAAAGCCAAGGCAAGTGACCCTTTTGCATTCAAATAAATTCAGTCTTTCACAGCTTTCATTGTAGCCGTGAAAAATTCAGATCTCAGCTGTCTGACATTAGAACATGGACCAGTGATTTCCACACATATATCTGAATATATAAATCTAATATATCTGTTTTTGAACAATGACAGACCAGGAAAGTACCAATTAGGGTTTAGCAAACAGTAACTAACATGCATTTTTCAGCATAAAGTATGGTATTTGTATGAATATGTGGCCGTAACACAGCTCAGGAACATTCCCTTTCGGCATGGAATAATTTCCAGAGCGTCCCTGCAGCTATAAGCATGATTTAAAATAACATTTTTCCTGTTACATTTTCATTACCAATGAATTCATTCAGAACAATGACCGATATCTGTCACAATGCCCTTCTGTCAGAAGAGGCAAACTGTTCCCCCCCATTCCGTATTTCCAATCCAACTATGGTTGGCACTCCATTGTATGCAGTCCTCAAGTGAGTCAGAAATCATCTGCCAGACTCTGTTAAGTATATAAAATTTTTCCAAATGTCATAATAAAAAAACCCCAAACATTCGAGTAAAATCTAGAAATCTACGATATCTCTTCCTATCTTATTATCCTGTTGTCTGTAGTTAACAAAAGTCCTAATTTAACTATAACCTATCTCCAGGACTATTTATTCAAGCCTTCCTCAAAAGTCAAAAAGTCATACAGAGAGCTTAGAGATTCGTTACTATGTTTTATGCCATCTCAGTTTTTTGGGTTTTTTTTTCTATTGGAAAAATCTCAATGGCCTCTCTTGATGAATGGGGTGACATTGTGAGCGGTATTTTGTCAGATTTTTTGAATGGCATTCTGCTTAAATAAAATCAGTGCTGAAGAATTAAGTTTCCAGTGGCTTCACTGCTTTTCTCTTGCAATTAAGTGAACTTGCCAGTGCACATCTGAGGCTGAAGACATTGATGGAAAAGTAAGACCACATGAGAATTTAATTTACACTTTTCCCTACATCCACAGGATACAATTATTCCTAGTTCTGTAAGGGTATTTCCTAGCAATCTTGGAGCAAGGCGAAAATTATTTAATAGTAAATATGGTTTTGAAAAATTGATTTGAAAACACTGCACAACAATGTATATTAGCTTTTGTCTGGAATAATATCAAGTTTGATTTAAAGCTGGACAACACCTTTGGTTTCCTTTTTTCTGCTAAAATTTTTGAATTAACTTCCATAAACAAACACATTTCTGTTAGTCCAGTGGGACATGATAGAAAATGGATCTTCAATTCAGAGCCAGCATATTGTGATTAAAAGTCCCAGTGAGGTTCAGAGTTCTTTTTTCAGAGCACAAACTGGACTCTGATCTGTTTATGGCTCCTGGGAGAACAATATTGTAGTATAATTTTCACATGTGAATGTTGCACTTTTTCTCCCTTGCATAAATCATTCTTTGAAGAAAGTTTATAAGGCTCTTTTGGAAGCAAAAGCTGTGCAAGATATATACAATATATGTGTATGACGTACTCAGATGTGACTCAAAATCATGCAGCACTAAAGCAAGCAGAAAATATGGTGGAAGAGGCCAGACACAAAGGCTAATATGACTGTTAGTTTAGAAGACGATGATGTGGAAAGAGGTTCTTGAAGTACAACAGCATGCTACGTTCAAATGTTTGACTTTTTGCTGGAGTTCCTGTGTGTTTCAATGTTCACATGAATGTCTAATTGATTTCTGAAAGTTATGCACTTCTTTTTCCTTGTAGCAATAAAACAGCATCCCTGGAACTTTTAGTCCAGACCAAGAAAGAGACAAGTAAAATCTCCTGTAACTGGGAAATTCTAGGAAAGACAATTTTTATTTTAAATTAAATGCATTCCTTAACAAAACTCAAAGCAGTTGACTTGAATATTAGTTCAACTGAGAGATTCCGAGCAGAAAAATCCCCTGAAAAAGTCAAAAGCTACCAAAACTATTTGGCTGTCCTACGCAGTTTGCTGCAATGTGTCAGCGTGTCTACTTACTGTTTCCACGTTGGGTTGCTGGTTGCCATGTATTGCTGCAACTTCTGCTTCATTATTCCAAAAGATGGTTGTAGTGAGTGATTAGGAGTGAATGTGATTGCATGTTTAGACAGTCTATATGGCCTCTTAGCACTCTTATTTTGTTTTGTATTTTCCTTCTACCCAGGCCTTCTTTTATAAGGTTTCTTCATATCCACTCATAAATGAGATGTCAAGACATATAATTTCCATTTGATAGAAGTTTGTTTTGTAATCTGGTCTACACTATTTATCCTATCCTGGATGAGCAGAGTTTTGAGAGACTGGGGTCCTATGTTGTACCACTGGGCATGAAAGTACTTAAATGGTGTGAAGCAAGGCAAGGAAAGAAAAATATGAACTGTCATCTCTCACTGCAACTCATCCATGCACTTCCATAAATTACTATTATGGTCAGTAATGCAAATGTAGTCTCTTTTAATTTAAGAAACACATGGTCTATGAAGAAAAGCTTGTAAGATAAAATGTAGAAAAATAGGAGATTTTTCCATGGAGGTTGTGTTTATTGTTTATCTTTTTGAAAGAGGTTTGCTAGCTAAACAATAATGCTGAGATGTAAAAAACCTAATTTTAAACCACAGCACTTCATAAAAGTGAGATTCCATGGAAAGGCAAACAGATGATCTTGTAATGTGCTCGTCACATATGGTAGGAAAACACACCTCTAAAGACGTGAACATTGGAGTAAGTCCATTGTCAGATTTGCTTTTTCATCTTATCTTTCTACATTCTCCTCGAAAAGATCAATTTCTACCATGAATGGTATTTTGCAGTCTTGGAACAAGGGAGTTACCTGAAGTTGTGAAGAAAAATCATAGACTTTTGGAAGGGATATCATTCGGATTCTTTGCCAAAGTTTCAGGAACTCTGTTGCAATAATCATAGCAGCCATCCATAAATTTTGGACCAGTCTCCTTCTCTTGTATTTTAGTTTGAAATAATCAGGGCTAAGCAAAGCAGGACTTGAACAGAAATAGTGATAGCAGACATCATTTATTTCCATTCTATCATCCTCATTCAATTCTAAAGCTTGACAGATGATTATGGTTTTTTTCCTTTATTTTTTTCTTTTTCTTCAGCCTTGGTTGTTATCATTTGGTCTTACAGACTCATAGGGTAGGTCTGCAGTGATGGAAGTAGTAAACCTTAAGAGAATATAAAAAGAAGAAAATTCCCTTATGTCCTGTGGACAATTTTTACCATTAGGTATCTATTTAGAGAGCCAAAAAAAAAAAAAAAAAGGTCAAGTCTAATACAGTTCCTGAAGCATCTTGGATTTAATGGAGACACAGATACCTCTTGCCAGTAAAGTTGATGGTAAGAATGATGACTACCATTTAGGTCTAATTTTGAAGAAAATTTACAGAACATGATTGTGGCCATGATATAATGAGTGTAACAGAGGAATTCCTACTCTCCAACAAATTTAATGGTTGTGAAAAGCAACGTAGTCTAAGCTAACTTCTACAATTATGTGTGCACCTCAGTGATAAATTTGGATTTTATTTTTACTTCTCAGCTTAACTCACTCAGAATGGCAAATGTCTGTTTGTACACTTCCCTGCTTTTTCGATGAAAATAGAAATTGTTCTTAAGAGTTTTTTCAGGAAACTGGTACTACAGAGACAACTCTTGCCTTTTTTTTCCCCCAGTATCACTCCACTATAAGAGTAATGTTATCATATAAAAGATTTCATTTTTTTATCATTTTTTTTTAATTTTTTTATTTTTTATTATTTATTTTAATTTTTGCCTGAGTCATGGTCAATCTACTCCCAATGAGGGAGAGATTTATTTTCCTGTTGTGTGCAAAACTGCATCCTTCAGTTAGCACTACCTACAGAAGGGATGTGGAATATGAGTACTTGAATGACAAGGCAGAAATTGGATTACAAGTCCAGGATTTCTTCTTTCTTAAATTAACCCTGTCAGTTGGAAATTGCTGCTTTCCTATCTGAAGTTCAGAAAGTTCCTTCCACAGCTTTCCTACATACCAGTCCTGTGACACTGAATGCCAAATATTTCATGAAATTAAAAAGTACACTCAGTCTAATGATTAGGCGCAATTAATTGAACTTTGGCTCCTCAGATGTCCCTAGCTGATGCAGATCTATGCTTGTTGAAGTCATAGCTTCAGCTTGAGTGACTGAAGCTGGATTTTCTCTTTTTTCCTCACAGAACCAAGGTAGGAAGTCAGCAAACAAATTTTATTATTTCTGGTTGGTGGGAGCTATCCATTTTAAATGAATGATTCATAATTTTTCTGCAGGAGGTCTTTACTCTGGGTGGAATAGATGATCAAAGCACAGTATTCAAGACTATACTATAAAGACATTAACATGCTCAGGAAAGGGGTATGAAGAAGCAAGGCAGAATGCAAGTACATTTCCCTTTTTTTTGGTACTCTTTTAAATTCTAATACTAAATGCTCTTTTAAAGTATTTGTTTTTCTAGTGTGCAGCAACAACTGACACTTAAACCTGTTTGATTTCATATATTTTATTCTTTTTATAATACTTTGTTTTGAGAAGAAAAGGTCTGGCTCAGTCCCAGTGAGTGTTTCATCCAGGCCAAACTTGAGGACAGAAGCAGAATTTATCTTTTGTTTTTGTTATTCTGGAAGAAACACTCTAGTTTTATAAACCTGTTTAGATTTATCTAATGTGAGATGCCCTGATGAGGAAAAAAAATAAAAATAAAAAAGAGAAAATAATCAATTTAAGACATGCACTTTTTAACACATAATTAAAGGTGAGCAACTACTTCCCTCCAGATTGGAGATCCATAATATTTACTGCTTGAAACCTTCTGTATGTTTCAAATGTCAAAAAATCTGCTAACTAGATGGACTGAGGCCAGAGAGCTTTATGCTCAAGACAATGACATATTTACACAAAAGAAGCTTGGCTATACATGATACATACTTGACATGGAGTTTAGATTACTTACAATTTTCCTTCTAAAAAAGGCATTAAAGTGCTAATTACTGTGTAGTGTAGTCATCATAAAAGTAGCTTACAAATTTTTAAAATATTAATCTAAGAAGTTTTTAAGTAGGTTATTACTATAACAAGTAAGTAGTGAACAGAAGTAACGTGATCCAAAGGACTGCTTGGTAGTTTTGCTATTGTGGAGCTGGTTCTGATCTAACTGGGCAGAGTTAATAAGTTGTGATTACATTGCACGAAAGGGGTGTCTGCATTTTCTGTGCTATTGGGGAAGGTGTGAAAGGTTTTGAGTTTTTCCCAATGAATCCAGTCTTGTCTTTTTCACCATTTTTTAACTTTGTTAAATACTTTCTGTACTGTATAGTGTAAAACAGATAGTAGCTGACTACTGACTTCTGACTTTATATAGTGTCTAGGACAATGGAAAAGTTAGAGTAAAATAGATCTAGAAACAGCAATGTTTCAGCCTTAAAGAACTGAGATCTTCAGCTGAATCATAAGTCAATTTTAAATTTCATTTTATGGTCTTCATTGATGTCTTTACTTCTTCATGTGTAAGACTGTGAAGTTGTTTTCAGTAACAGCAGATTCCAAGGTATTTGGAATTTATCTAGCCATCCAGTTTCTTCTTTTGCTGTTTTGATATAATGGAAATTTTACAGTGTGTCCTTATGGACTGCATCTGTGTAAGAAATATGGAAAGTATTTAATCTAATTTGGGCTTTTTCTATAATTTTGAATATAATTTTCTCCCTTTATTTTAATTCCATTATCTGTTCTACTGTATGGTACCTCACAGTCTTTCTAGGGTATTTTGAGAATTTAGGAGTTAATGCTTCCATATTGCTTTCAAAATGCAAACAGCATATAAGGTTTTATTCACACTAATAAATTTGTAACTGTGATGTATCATTTTCTGACATTGCAGTATAAGCGATGTCAAGTTTATGTTTGACCTTGAAGATGCTCAGTGACTCTTCTGCAGCTTTTCTAAGATGGATAAACTGTGTATTATCTGTACCTGTATTATCTAGCCAAACTGTGGCAGTATTCTCTCCCTATTATGACTTCTGTTCAAGCCTGCAACAATTAATTTATTCAGTTGAGATGCTATCTCTTTTTATTCACCTTCATAATGCTAACACAATACACAATGATTTTATTTGTTTTTTATACACATAACTTCCCAAGCCCAATTCCAAGCTTTGATGAGTAATAGAGACATAAAATAACAAAGCAATTGGATTACTTTGTTAATAAATTGCTAGAATACCCTCTTTCTTATATTTTGTTTTTTGGGGAGAGAGAAAAATGTAGTTGATGTTTATTTCATTAGAAGAAGGCAACAAAAATTCCAAATACAGAAACTGATAAATGTAGTCATGGCTCTATAAGACATCTGTGTAGAATAACTGTAAAGACTTTAGCAGAAGTCTTAGGATTTTTTAATTGATAGATTTAACTGTTGTAAATAACAGATACTTTCAAGTATTTAAGAAGTAGTTTGCATTAGCCATGCCTGGAATTCTCTGTCATCAATATGGAATTTAATTAGACTGGAAACAGAAATGGGAGTTACTGAGTATGGGCTGTCTTTTGTTTAACAATTTTTTTCTTTGTGATATGAAATGCCACTTTTCTGTGATGACCTATCCTTCTGATATTCCAGCTTGTCACACTGGCCACAGCTGTGACACAAATAGAACAAGATAGTACTTTCTGTGCCTGAAAATGTGAAGTTCCTGTAGCTGCTTTTACTATCTTGTTGCTGTTGTTGGTGCCTGAGTCAGAAAAGAACCAGAAGGAAAAAAAAAGGTAGGGGGGAGGAGGGGCGGAACAACCAACCAAGCCTTGTACTCTCCTCCCTTTTTGCTAATAAAAAAGCAGATTTTTAAAAGCAATCTTATTTTCTGCCAGGAAGCAGTTAAATTATCATTGCTTTATTCCTGAACCTAACCCCATGTTTCTCTATGATCATATTCACATCACCATCATCTTTCAGCAACGTGTGCACATTTATCATATTGGATACTCCAAATTTTATGTTGTCTTCAATAGATGGATAATAGGGGAAAGGACATAGGATTTTCAAAGTCATCTGTGAAACAAGGGGCCAAAGGATGATCAGTTTCACTGAGATAAGAGAACTTGACTCCTTTCGATTCCTTGAAAATCAGGAACAGACTAACTGATTCTGCCTTAAGTGTCAGGAAACAGCGATCTTGTTGAGGACAGAAAATATGAAGGTCCCAAGTCCTTTTGTACTACACTGCCTGTGTAACTGAGGCACCAAAATGAATACAAACAATAGACAGACTTCACAAAACATCAAGTAGAAAAACAGTTACATCTCATTTTATCTTCTTATCAACACTCGTTAGGGTATTATATATCTGTCAGATTATAGGACCAGTGAGCTCTCTAGGCACAGTCTTGCTTCACTTTTGATGTATTAAATCAAACATGAATACTGTGTCGACTTTTCATTTGCTATGCTCATTTCTAATATTACCCACATGTCTTCTTATAATTTATGGATTCATTTTCATAATTAAGTTGTATTTTTTCAAGAAAAAAATTATGCATTAGTGTGAGATTAAGAAAAATTTGATTTTCTTCTTTAATTAACTATTTTGATGGAGGAATTTGGTGTAGCACAAAAAGATAAGATGTATGTAACATTTTAAATATATCCATTGAAGTTGATCACATTACTATAGGAGTGAATTAATGAGAGAATAAATCAGTGAAATAATACATAATCAAAATGAATATTTAAGATCCAAACCCAGTGTGATAAAATACAAGTCTAAATAGAACATGCATTTCTTTGAAGTAGAATAATTTCATCTTTCTAACTGGTGTGCAGACTTTGAGTGATGCTCTTTTTCATCACAGGACAATTTATCATGCTAAATTTCATCTTGAATGGAGCCACGAGATGTGCAAAAAGAGCAAAATCAAATATTAGTTTTAAAATGTGTGTTTCAGTGGTAAGATGATACATGTAAATGTATATATTAGAGCTACTGGAGCTATTCAGGGTGTTTAATGTAGCTGACAACCTTCGTAGAATGCACTTCATAATTTTCTTCAATATATATGGCAATTGGTCTGAAACTACTAAGCAGCAAAACAATTATTCACATTTTTCCCCTCAACTGTAATAATGAAAATTATAATTTGAAGATAAGAATGAAGCTTTTTTATGTTTGTAGGATGATAAAAATAAAGCAATTTTTGTCATGGCAAATTGCCATCTTTTAATAAATCTTTTGCTAAAAATTTATTCATCTATAAAATCTCATATCTGATGTTGTTGTGTGGACAAGCCCAATCCAGCTGAATGAGATGTGGTGATGTGAACTACAGGATGAGAATTCTGTGTTAACTTCTCCTCCCTGATAACTATGGGGTGAAATAGTCACTTCCTCAGGGGTATCAGTGTTGGTGATACCAGCAGAGAAAACATGACTAGGGCATCCCTGTGCCCTTTGCAATCTGTAGGGCTTCTGGCAAATTTATTAATATGCCTGGAAAGGAAAAACATTGTACGCTATTGCCGTATTATTTTTCAGACATCAGTGCAAAATTCTGAGATAAATAAAGTCACAGAAGTAATCTGTGCACGTGGCAAGAGCTGAAGACAGGGGATGGCAGCCACATCAGAGGGAACAGGCAGTAAGATCTGCAGTGCTGATAGCACAGCAGGTGCCCGAGCAGTTACAGGCAGTACTTTTTGTTATAGGAGAAAGAGCACTTTCTCCTTTCTGTGTTCAGCTTTGATGTTGTCAGTGTTACATATCTGTCCCTTTAGAATGTTGCTAATAACTTATTATGAGTATGTTATACCAATATACCTTAATCTACTCTTTTTAATACAACTTTTAAGAAAAATAGGCATCTGTAATATAAGCCGTTTTCCCTGACAGTAACAAACCCCATTTTGATTCAAATCTTTGCTATTTAGAAAGAAAAACAAAATGTGAAATCACAAAACAAATTGTACTTTTCAGTGAGTGACTTAACAAGAGAGTTCACCTAGGAGAGTTTTTGAGTCTTTTGCTTTATTTCAGCTTCATGAACACCTGCAGAATATCTCACCTATTATGCAATTATTTCAAACCTTGAGACATACAGCACAGTGAAACCATGGAATAGTTCTTGACAAAGGCACAAAGCAAAATTCCATGTAATGTAAGCACTTTTTTTTTTTTTAATGGTATCTTGTAAGTCTTTAAGGTCATCTGGATGATCTGATACAGCTGGTAGATATGGGTGTAGCTTTGAAAGTCTGTGGTTGAGTCTGTTGACTTTCCTCCACACAAAAGTGACTTAGAATGAGCAAGAAGAAAACAAGAATGGAGGTGAATAATTCAGGACTTCATTGTAAATCCCATTCCTCTACAGCACCTCCTGCTCAAGGTTCAAAAAAGCCTTCACTGTCAGGAAAGTCTATAATGGATTATAACTAGACCTTTTCTTGCCTAATAGCTAGAAAGTGGAGATATCTACTTCACAGTAGGTAACCAGTCTGTAAAAAAAGGCAAATAAAAAGGAGTTTGCCTCCTTAGTTTGCTTGGCACACATGGGGGGCAGGGAGAATCACTACCTCTTGTGGATGTGTGTGTTATACAACGCTGAACGTGGACCAGTGCTGTGTGGGGATGTCCACTTTTTCAGGGCTAGCTGAAGGTTATCCTTTTTATTCTTTTGGTCTTAATATAATTTTTTTTACTCCTGCTTGTGTCCTTGTAAGACTTGCAGGACCTGATTGTGTACTGCAGCAGCAGGGCTTTTTCCCCTAACAGTGCTTACTTCTGAATTCTGTCACGGTCATGGCAAGTAGGAAACATGAATTTAAGTTCTAAAAGGATAAAGAGCCATAAGTGTTGTAGAATTTGCAATGGTAATATTAAAATTCCTTCCATCCTGGGTGCCACAGTAGCCTATAAACTATGCCAGCTTCAGGTGTGACTGCATCTTTTGGACAGTTTCTGTTTTCAAGAATCTTTGGCCAAGTTAAGTAATTACAAGAGTGCCTTAAAGCCAAAATGGTGGTATTTTTAGCAGTAAAAATAGAGAACTGGTAATAGAAAAGTGGCTTTTGTAGATCATCTATGTCTCCTTTACCTGTGCATTCTTAATACCTCCTGCAAAAAACTTAGACAAATATAATACCTATAAAGTGCCCCTTCAGTCTGCCTTATACTTTTGTGCTTTTTTTGAAAAAAAACCCCTGAATGCTGTCTTTAAAGTACAGTCCTTTTAATGCTGCTGAAATTTTTTCTTCTGCATTCCTATTATGACACCTGTCTGACCAAAAGCTGTCGGGCTCAGTAGGACAGTAAATCAAAAATTTCAAAGATGATAGATCAGGCAATCTCATTTAGAAACATTCTCTGCTTCTACCTTAAGCCACTCTTTTTTCCCTAGAGTTCTCCTGACTTCTGCCTTTGGCTGCCCATCATACTACAGACTTGTTGAATGTGTGAAACATAATCTCCACTATGGTCACAAACATCAGTGTCAGTAATCAGGGCAAGATCACCTGTACGTTCCTTACAGAGCTATTATAAATGATGACCTGAGAGCAGAGAGGAAACTCTCACAGGGTTTGTCTGGCCACAGAACTCTAAAACGAACCCCCCACACTGATGTGCTTTTTTTCACATTCACATAAGATGTTTTCTATGTTTTCTAGAAATCTGCTGTGGATTATCTACATCTGTTTAAATATGCAGCCGCCTAACTGTTCTAGGTGACTTCATGGCAAACACAGCCACATCTCTCTGTTGAATTCCTATTCATTCGCTAAGTCAAAGTGTTTGTTCTCCATACGCTCAAGCTTGGATAACTTAGAAACCATTTTATCTCTGTGTAACTCCTTGGTAGCTGCAATCAACAGGGTCATTTTAGTGCCTTTTTTTTTTCTCCCCAGGTTCTATATCTCTGCCTTTCTGAAAGAACTGTGACTGGGGAGATGGGGATGTGTTAGCTCTGCCAGAAAGGCTGCAAGATGTCAGGGATGAAAATAAAACTACTCTAGGATATGGGATTAGCGACTGAATCTTTTTGCAATGAAGTTTCTTTACATTTGGTCCTTGTGTACTACAGTGAAAAGGAACTATGAATGCATATTTATTATGTGTAAGCAATATTTCTGCGTAGGACACAAAATGGACTGCTAAGTGCACATGAAATGCGTGTGCAATATGATTCCTAACGTAGTACTGTCCTACTGTAACAGCTACATAATGGATTCTTTGCAAAGAGGTTATCTGGATTTCTGCTTGCTTAAACAGTCATCGAACAAAAACACACCGTTTAAAGTCTTGGGCCTTTTTGCTCTCGATGAGCTTTGTGCACAGAAAAGATGGTAGACTGACTGCCCTCAAATTCTAAATACTTTAATCGCTGAACTTGCAACTGAGAATTGTCTTCTGTTCACAACCCTTTCAATGAGCCTGTATTCCAACGTCAGTTAATGTAGTTAAGTATTTAATATAGTAACTTATTTATTTATTTTAATCTTAAACTAATTTAATCTTAACTAATCTTAACAAGTACTGACAAAAATCTGCTTCTTTAAGAAAATATACTATAGCAATATTGTAAGCTTTAAAGATATTTACTAGTGATGGGTGTATAGCATTTTCCCCCCTGCAATTAATAATTACATTGTGCATTTCAGCTATTTCTCTGAGATGTTCCCTTCATTAGGTGCACAGATTTTACCCGGTTTTAAAATTTACAATACAGTTTTCAGGACATTACAGATGTTTGCATTATAAGACAACAAAATCAGACAATATTGAAATAGAGCGAAGGTATTTGAGCATTCTAGTTAGTTTTCCAGAGCTGCTCACAGGAGTGTGTTGGAGTGCTGATAAGGCACTAACTATATTAAAAAGACAGAGGCACAGCATAAGTATTGTTTTTCCTTTTCAGTCACTAGAGGATGATTCCTCCATGCATTAGCAAAAAAATGCAAAACCAATGAACATTTTGTGCATATTAGAGTTTTCAAGATGTACATCTTCAGAGAGTTTATTTTTTCTTTAAAGATAAATGAAATACATCTGGCATTTTAACTTCTGTTTATTGTTTCTAAACTCATTAGAGACCGAATGCTTAGAAATCACAGCTGTTTGATGAGGTCAATAGGAGCCAAAAAACCCATACACGCCAATTTAACACCTCATAATTGGTAATGCAGTTTGGAATTGAACTCCTTAACATTTAGACACATACAATGTTTGTGAAGAAAAATACATTAAATATAGTTGTGAAAATCGCGATGCCTTTTACCTTGGTGGTCCTTTTTCCTGCATGACCTTTATTAAATCTTACTTATAATGGAGCCACCTTAGAGGTGATAGAGGCATTCCTCCTCGCCCAACCTCACTAAAAATAGGTACTGCTTGAAATAAGCTGGGCTATTTGAACTGTGTACCCAAAGTATATTTTTTTTTGCCAAATGAGGTCAACACCTCTATGGTACATCTGGCCTCTTATCTTCCTGGCACTTTTACTTCTGCTTCTAACCTCAAATTGCTGTGCCAGTGCCAAAACAGTAGAGCCACTAGAAAATGGTATTTTCATTGTCAGGAAGCGGAAATAAATGTGTGCACTATTATGGTCTGAGAAAGACTATATGATAAAGCATGTATTCTTCTATTTTATTCTTAAATTGGCAAAGGCCAAATTTGCAGTGAAAAAGCTGATCTTACTAGATACATAAAGTTTAGTTTTTATTGTATATCTTGTGTACATCACTTGCTATAACAGATAAAAATGTTTCATTTTAGACAGATTGGTCAGAATAGCGTAAGAAGCGTTCTTATGAAGAATATTTAAGCAGGTGTAGTGTGCCCAGTAGTGTCTCCACAAACTCTCTGACTGTAGCACATAATGTGTAAAGCCAGGTGTAATGTAGATTTTTCTACAAGAAATGCAAGTGAAACAGTTATATGGGAACTTCAAGGTCTGTATGTAACAAGGAAGAAAGCATTTTTTTACAGTTAGTTGAATCTAAATGAGTACAAAAATAATCTGCAGAAAATTAGTAAAATTGTAGTCTAACTAGATCTAAAATTAGTTTTATTCACATATTGCACTTTCTTTATGTAACTGTAACGTGAAGGCTGAAATGCACATGTTATTCCCTAATACATTAGTTAGGCATATAGTTAACACATTCTATATTGGAACATCAGCTGTTAGACTGATGGCCTCCTATGGAACACAGTGCAATCAAAACATTGCAGAAGAGTAGTTTGGCAAGTGTTTGTGGGACTCAGAAGAGCAGCTTGTATTTCACAGCCAAGGCTTATCCAGTACGGACAGGATTTTTCCTTTCTCTTTCCCCTCCCGCCCTCTCCCACGCTTTTCCCTTCTGAATCCTTGGTGTCTCTCTCACAGTTACTGTGTGTTGTTGAATCCAATCCGCAGGCAAGGGGAATTTCAGTCCAGCTTTTTCAGGGAGCCGCAGATACACACAAAGTTGGCTGATGTGCCATTCAGCATCCCAGCAGCTCTTTCTCTTCACACTCGCAATGGCAAAGCTTTGTGCGGATGCACTGCTGGATGCTCTGTACTGAAACCATCTAGGGGAACTTGGCAGCTTCTGGACAGCCTTTTAAAGGTAAGGAAGCGAAAATAGGTGTGCTGGAGAAAGAATCTGCTGGTGAAGAGCGTGGCGTGTTAGTGCTGTGCAGGCTGCATCTTAAGTCTCCCGTTCTGATGCAGGAGTCTGTGAGCAGTAGGTGGGAGGGGATGCTTTTGTACTTGAAATAAGAAGCCCCAGATTAAGTGCTATCACAATGACTACTTTAGAGCTTGTGACAAACGGTGCGGTGATCAAAGCTTTCTGAAAATACCTCTGTCAGTTATTTATCCGATCCCAAGTTAAACCTAACTGTATTAAAAACAGCGGTAGAGGCCAGCAGCCCAAAGCTGCAAGGTGCTTTGAACATCTCTTGCCTTGCTGCTTTTTGAAGTCCCCTTATTGCAGACAGTTTGCTTGAATACTCTTGAGAGAGCATTTCATGCACACTTACCGCTATTGGAGCCTTTTCTTTTTCTATAATCCACCAAGAAACTGTATGTTTTAACAATAAAAGGCCATTTTTAATGCTCAAATCTCATACTGTGCTTAAATATCTGTTAAAAGACTACTTTTAGAGCCATATAGATATCTGTGCATTTAGGTTATAACTGACTTTAATTCAAATGTTGTAATAGTTAAGGACTTCACTAAAATGTATTTGAAAATTTAATTTCACTTGTAAAGCAGTTGAGGCTTTTTGCACAAAGTAACCTGTTTTAGTAATGTTGGATTTACTTTTGAATGGTCTGCTTCATCCCTTTATGTATGTGTCTGCTTCACGTTAATGGTATATCAAATGTCAGAATACTGTGAGAAATTTCAAATATTGATGCTCACAGACTAGTTGGATTTTTACCACTTTGATGATGAAGTGGGTTTTATGTTTTGCAGTATTTCCCAACACAGTGTTTTTCAAGTTAATTCAGATAGTGTTTTAACAAACAAACAGCACCCCCGCTCCTGTAGATTTCTAGTGGTATGCATATTAGACAAATGTTTGTGACAGCATGCATACTTCTTAAAAAGTTTCCACCTGACAATAGCTCTAAAAACATTTTTTTAAGAAAAAAGTACAGAATTATTTTTTTCCCCCAAATCCTTAGACATTGATTTGCTAGTAAACTTCTCTTAAAATTTATTGTAGGATTTTTGTCTTCTTAGATTTGCATGTGTTACTCCAGGCTGGTATTTTTTTCTGCTGTTTCATACGGAAGCATTTGACAGTCACTACCATGCATTTTTCTAATTTGAGTCGAGTAAGTTCAAGCCTGAGTTCATATCAAATGAATTTACATTTCAAATTAGGTGTTCCAGGTAATAACATGAAGGAGAAAGTATCTATGTATGATTTTTTGCATACCACTGTTGGCATAGTTCGTAGAAAGTGTGAAAAGAGATTATACATTTTAATAATTAAATGACTTGTAGAATTGCAGATTGATATTTTCAATGGTTTTTCATTACAGTTTCTGCCATTGAGGCAATGTGAGGGCTTTGAGAAAGATGGAGTGCTGTAATTACCAGGTGCACATGTTCATTAATCCTTCCTGGCTAGAAAAAGCTTCAAGTTCTTCTCCAGTGGCATATTCGTAAAGCTATAAATATCTAAATTGTGTCAGCCAAGAAGTCACACAGAATGGAGGCTCTTTTTGAGTTCAATTTCATGCACTGTTGCTTTGGTCTTGTGAGGGAGTGCTTTGCATTCTTCATGATGGATATTTGTCCTCTTCCTTATAAAAGTTCAGAAAACAAACTGTTAGGTCATAAATTATTTACTTTGAAGTATGTGTGAATAGATTATAACAGGTATTCCCAAGGATAAAAATATGTAAGAACAACTTTCTTAAGTGAAGACACCAACCAAAAGAGTTGCTAAGATAATTTTAAATCTTACATATAACATTTTAGTAAACAAATTAGGAAAACTAGAGTCTAGGCTCAAGAAAAAGGATGTTAGAAGAATGTCTATAGTACTCTCCTTGCACTGGTTTTTCCTTTATCTACATACTGGCAGGTTAAATTGCATGGTGACGGAATACTGCAATTTTATCCTCTGATAAAAGAGGATATTCTTCCCTTTAAATATTCTGATATAATTGTCAGTCTTTAACTTCTTATGAACAGAAATATTAGTAAATCCCTTTGTATATCTGTCTATTTCCATGTGGATATCTATACATAGTCATATAGTTATTGTATTTAATTACAGAGCCTGTAAAGGTAATTTTCATCAGATGTTATTTTTTAATAGATACTTGAAATATGCAGTGGCATCTTTAAAATTCCTATATATAATTTCTCTATGAATGTACATATAAGTTTGTGCACCACTCTGTAAATATTATTGTTAGCATTTACTGGAACTGCACTGAGATGTTGATTTTACAGTCAATTCCCTGTCTCCAACCTGTCATTTGATATACAGGATTGCTTCAGGACTACATTTCAATTTAAGTTTGAAAAGCACTAAACTGTATATTTCCTTCAGTCACAACTGTCAGTGATTTTAGACTCTCTTACAAGCTCAGAATTTCAGAATTAAGGTCTTTGCTGTTTGAGAAGTTATTTAGCTTTTTTTTTTCCCTTGCAATGATCTCAGAAAAAATCTCAAATAACATACACAGAGAAAGAGGTCATACCTTGCTTGCACATGAAAATAGTATCTTTTATCAAAAATAGGCTTGAAAGAAGGTGCAGATGTTGCCTGTAGATAGTGCACTTCATTCACATTACCAGTCTTTATGAATCGCTGAGGAGATTCCAGTCCTACAAAAGTGAGTAAAGATTTATTTTTTTTTTTAATAAGTGAAAGAATAGAACTATGTCTCTGCATTATTTAGAGTAGAGTGCATATAAAGGGTGAAATGGCAAACGGGGTGGGTACTGTGCCTGGCCTCGCAAGTTGTGTGAGATGAGCCCCCCTCCCCGGGCTGATGCGGTGCGGGCGCCGCTGGGGAGCTGTCCAGCACTCACCGCTCACCAGCAGCAGCCCAAGGCCCACTGCTTCCTCATCTTCCCAAAGGTCTGGCCAAATGTGGAAGGATTATGTCTCCAGGGAGCTAAGAGTTGCATGGGAAATGCATTACCCGGTGTGGGTCACAGGCAGTTTTTTAATGTTTTTTTGGGAAAAGGATTCAGATTACCTACAGGGCAGCTCCTAGGCACAGTAGGAGTGACATGGGTTTAGCCTAACATTCTTATCCTAAATAGCATAATTTTTAATAAAGATACTGTTTTGGCTTTGTGTGGCAAGGTTTTGGTAGGAGTGGGGCTACAGGAGTGGCTTCTGTGAGAAGCTGCCAGAAGCTCCCCATGTCTGAGAGAGCCAATGCCAGCAGGTTCCAAGATGGACCTGCCACTGACCAAGGTTGAGCCCATCAGGGACAGTAGTAGCACCTCTAGGATAACTTAAGAAACAGGGAAAAAAATGCTGTGCAAGAGCAGCTGACAGAGAGGGGTGAGAATATGTGAGAAAAACAACTCTACAGACACCAAAGTCAGTGAAGGCTGCTCCAGGCATCAGAGCAGAGATTCCCCTGCAACCCATGGTGCAGACCATGGTGAGGCAGGCTGTCTCCCTACTGCCCATGGAGATCCGTGATGGAGCAGGTGCATCTGCAGCCTGTGGAGGACTCCCCAGTGGAGCGGGTGGATGCCCAAAGGAGGCTGTGACCCCGTGAGAAACTCATGCTGGAGCAGGCTCCTGGCAGGAGCTGTGGCTCCAGGGAGAGAGGATCTCATGCTGGAGCAGGTTTGCGGGCAGAGACCCTGCAGGGGACCCATGCTGGAGAAGTCTGTTCCTGTAGGCTACATCCCATGGAAGCTTCCATGCTGGAGCAGAGGAAGAGTGTGAAGAGTCCTCCCTCTGAGAAGGAAGGAGCAGCAGAGATGTGTGATAAACTGATCTCAGCCCCCATTGCTTGTCCCCCTGCACTGCTGGGGGAGAGGAGTTAGAAATTGAGAGTAAAATTGAGCCCAGGAAGAAGGAAAGGGTGAGGGAAAGGTGTTTTTAAGTTTTGGCTTTATTTCTCATTACCCTACTCTATTCTGATTGGTAATAAATTAAAATAATTTTCCCAAATAGAGTTGGTTTTGCCCATGACAGTAACTGCTGAGTGATCTCTCCCTGTCCTTATCTCAACCCATGAGCTTTTCATTATATTTTCTCTCCTCTGCCCAGCTGAGGAGGTAAGCGATAAAGTGATTTTGGTGGGCACCTGGCATGCAGTCAGGGTCAACCCCACCATAGATATGTAGTTATCAGTATAGTTTTATATCTTGCATGATAGCATTTTTTGCATTGTTGTATTGATTATTCAAAGAACATGTATTTTTCATACCAACAATCACTTTATCTACCTGCATATGATAGGCTTTTTAAAATTATTTTTACCTTAGTAACTATTTGGTAATAATAGGTTGTGGCAAGACTAAGACCACTTTTCGGTGCAACTTTTTTCAGATTCATCAGTTCTAATGATATAAACAGCAGTAGGTCTCCAATAAGGAATAGCAGAAATTAGCCCAACATGGAATGGTACTTCCCAGGTATAGCTCCTCATCATCCAGCAATCAATGTTTTTGTGACCTAGTGAAACATTGCTTTATGTCACAGTTTTTGGTGGAGTTTAAAATCGTATTATCTGATGTTTCTTAGTTTTGTTAGCAAAGGGCCAAAAATCACTTAATAGAATCACAGAATAGCTTGGGTTGGAAGGAACCTTAAAGATCATCTGGTTCCAACCCCCATATCATGGGCAGGGAAACCTTCCAATACACCAGGTTGCTCAGAGCTGCATCCAACCTGGCCTTGAACACTTCCAGGGATGGGGCATCCCTGTTGCAGTGCCTCACCACCCTCACAGTGCAGATTTTTTCCTAATATCTAATAATAAATCTAGTAATAAACCCACTCTCTTTGAGGCCATTCTCCCTTATCTTGTCACTACATGACTGTGTAAAAAGTTTCTGTTGGTCTCTTTTTTAGGCTCTCTTCAGTTATTTGAAGTAGGTCACCCATAAGACAGGCTGAACAATCCCAGTTGTCTTTGTCTTTCCTTGCAGGAAAGCTGCTCCATCCCTCTAATCATCTTGGTGGCCTCCTCTGGACTTGCCTCAAGAGGTCAATGTCCTATCTGTGCTGGGGGCACCAGAGCTGGATGCAGAACTCCAAGTGGGGTCTCACCAGAGCAGAGGAGAGGGACAGAATCACCTCCCTCGACCTGCTGCCCACTCTGCTTTGGATGCAGCCCAAAACATGCTTTGCTTCTGAGCTGTGAGTGCACATGGCTGGGTCATGTCCACCCAAGTCCTTTGTGGCAGGGCTGCTCTTGATCTGTTCATCCCCCAGCCTGGATTGATACCAGGGGTTGCTGGTATCTTCATTTCTTTGTTTTTCTGCTTAATGTTATATCTTTATTTTCTTCTCTGCTTTCGGTTATGGCCAAAAGTTTGATAAAACAGATGAGTGCACATTTTTGCATTTCTATACTTATGGACAGCATAATGGCTGTAAAATTAGCTGAAATTATTTATGGGCAAATAGAGTCTTCCTGGCATGTTTTTCTGTAGATTCTTATTTTCCAGCCTAGTCTTCCAAAATGCTGACTATTTACTCAAAGCTCCATGTGAGGACAGAATGAGAAATTATATTGTGCAGAAAGCAGTAAAACACATTCACATTATGTTAAGTACACTGGTAAGCATGCTGTTGCAATTTCATTGAAGGACATTGAGTATGTGATGAATTTGATCAAGTTAGAGTGGTTTAATAAATGATCATGCCTTTTGCAAAGTAATGCTTTTTCAGTCTAACTTCTATGTAGCCAGTGAGGTAGATTTGCATTGCCTCTGGCAAAAGAAGGAGCTCAAACTCAGTCTCTCACTTCTTGGATGAATGTAACTTAATCTCTAGGCTATAATATAATAAGGGAAGCCCCTATTTTTAAGAGAAAATGGCAGCCATAATTGCTTTTTGCAAGAAACCCAGTTCTATCAGTTTGTGTTAGGCATACTCTGAGAAAACCTAAGGGTTAAGCCCCCATTTTTGGCACTGATTAGTATAGCTTGCATTTTATATGGCAGTAGTGGGATGCACGTACAGGATTAGGCTGTCTGTACGTCCAAATGGCAGCCTTGCATAGCTCTGGGTAAAATCTGAGATCCGGACTCTACTTGTGCAGAGGCATATGGTAGTCATCACACTTTTCAACTGTGTTAAAATGGTAGTATACGTTATTCTCAATCTCTAATTCTTTTCAAATGTATTTTTTTTTCCACAGAAGGGAAGAAAAGAACATAGCTGGCATGGTTTTGGATGCCAGAGAAAGGTTGCAACTAGTAATATTACATATGTCCACTTGCCTTCACAGATTTCTCTCCTGTTTTGAATAACTTACAAAAATTCTTATCTATCTATGCCTTTTTTTCCTAACTTTTGTTTTGATTTCATCACTCATTTGCTTTGTGTTTCTCCTTTCTCATTTGACCAACCTTCAAAGTTTTTCGTACAACATTAACCACAAGAATTTGTCTTTCCTGACAAAATCATTAACCAACAGGCCAAGGCCTTTTGCGGGCTGTGTTGTGATAAAAGCTGTGGTTATAGTGTAGCTTATGTTGTAACCTTGGTCTGGCTAATAGTAGCAAAGTAACCAACACAATACACATGCAGCGTGGACTGTAAAGCAAGCAATGAAGTTTTTACCAGTGGTTCACACCAAGTGTGTTGTAGACAGCCTTGAAGTCAGCTGGTAGTATCTGGGCTCTGCCTGTCTTTATGGATGTCCATGACCAGCCTGATGCAGCTTTAGATCACCTAAATTCGGCACTACCTTGAGTTCACAAAAGCACTTTCTGTCGCCAGCTCTCTGATGGTCAGTGTTGTTGCAAGGAGCCACAGAGGAAAACTTTGCTAAGTTTCTATGCCCAGGTCAGAATGGAACCTCAAAATACAACCACAGTGGAAAAAGCTGTTTTTCTGCTCTCCTTTATTCATTTTAGAAAGTGACGTTTAGAAAACATTGTGCTTTTTTTCCTCATCTTGCCCTATCCTTTCTCATCACCTGCCTTAGCTATAACATGGATATAAGTGGGAGGAACTGCCATCTTGAAGCCTCATGCCTTTCTGTCCATCAGAGGTTAGCTTTTTGTTGCTTCTGGAAATGAACACACACATCAAAAGAAATCCTATAGAGGCTGAACCGCTCATAAATCTCATTAGAAATCCTTAAACAACTATATCTGAGCTTTTAGTGTCCTTGACACTGCCTACAGAAGTGCAGACACTTGGTTTGGAGACCATATACTCTTGACTTCCTCTCCAGTGGAATGGAAAAAGATAAAATCTCTGCCAGAAATTACATATGCAAACTAATTTTACCTTATTTCATCCTTTTTAGACTTTGTATCATATGATAGCACTTTTTTTTTTTTTTTTAGCAGAAAGAAGCTGCTCTCCAAACCTTAGCAGTAGGAGGAACAGATTATACTTTTTAAAATTTTCTGTGGAATATTAGTGAAGTGGCCAAGAGGAATGAGGTGTTAATACCTCTAAAGTCTTATTACCTTTATGATCACAATCAGCTTGCCTGAAACATGTTGATTATTTAAATTAGGTGGGAATTTCAGTTCTTAAACACAAATGGCCTTGGATTAACAATACAATCAAAGCAGCAACGTGAGAAAAGACAGGAAGCAGATCTGAGTTCCATTGAGAGATTTCCCTTGACCTGGAACATTATTCTTGACAGAGTTACAGAACAGATGCAAAGCAAAGCAGATACATGCTTTTCCTTGTGTTGTCTCCTTCTACAATATGTTAGCTGGTAAATTGTAGTCTGCCCTTTCTTGTGTTTATTTTATGGAGATTAAAAGGTCTTGGAGATTTTGGGAGGGAGCTAAAGAATTGTATAGAACTATAAATTTAACATGAATAAAGGAAATGTAAAGTCAATGAGATTTATCAGACATCGTTATGCCATATGATATTTATAGATAGAATTTTTTTATGTATTTTACTTGCAGATTTCATATTAGTGAAACCTTATAAATTTTCCCTCTTCCACTTTTTAAGCTTTTGTAACAAATGCAATCCTTATAGATAACTAATCACTAGTTTTATTTTAATCCGTCAATATATTTTTTCATTTAAGTAATTATAAGTTAGAATACTTGATTCCACTGATTTTTTTTCCTGATTATGTATATTAACTCTGAGAACCATGGGAAAAAAATTTGTCGTACAGACTCCTGACCATGTTTTGAGATTATTTGTTCACTGTAGAACCTTACAGGGATTCAGCACAGCCACCGAATCGCAGCAGTAGCATGCTCTGCTGAACTTAAAACACCTCTGCTTTCTAGTTTCATGAGAACCAGCGGGTTTGATGCCAAGGAAGTTTAACTGATACTAAATATAGCATCAGTTAGAGGGCATATCTAGTAACATTACAGTGAGCTTCAAATGTTACCGTCATTCATAAGATTTTCTATGTGCCTAGTCTATTATGACTTGCACATTCTGGCAGAGCTGCTCTTATTATTCATGACAAGAAATCCTAACATCAGCAATTTCTTGACAACGACCCAGTTTTAGTAAAAAGAGCATACTAGAATTTGTCTTAATGCATATACTGCCTAACCCTGTAGTATTGCAACATTTTATCCAGTGCTGCCTTAGGTTTTCCCTTGCCTCCTGCTCCCTGTGTTTATTGTATTCTTTGTATGACATTATGCTTTAAGAGCAAGTGAATGTCAGAAGTGCGAGGTGGTTCATCCAAACATATATTTTGTTTTTATAATTTGACCAGTATAGAAACACAGTTAAATATGCCTCCACAGTATGCAATGGGTAACCCTACTGGCCGTTTCAATTTTTCCTTTTGGAAAGATGATATTCAGTATACTGTCCTGGTTCCTTGCTGTAATGTAGAAATAAGCTGTCACAGATGGCACACATGACACTGTAAGTAATCTTTTTAGAAATATAAAATTATCTATTTCTTTAATAGTAATTCATTTCTTGATGATAGTTTCTGATCTCTAAGCAGGAGATTCTTTAAGATTTTAATGAAGCCTTTCATTCCAGATTTCAGTGAAACTTATCTACCAGTCTTCTTCACATGCTTTATGAATGTATAGTTTGTTAAAAAAAAAAAAGTATATTTCAAAGTTTTCAAAGCATTTAATTGATTTTGTCAGGCAAAAGGCCTAAAATACTAATCTCATGACTTGATTGATTAAGCAGTTACTTTGATTTTTATTTCTTAAGCATCTTTAAAGTTAGGAAATTGTACTTAAGTGGTACACACTTTGTTTTATTCCATTTGTTGTTGTAAAGGGGGAAAAATGCCTCAATCAGCAAAATGAACTCTAGAATTTCTTCACATATTTAGACCATAGAAGGAATCAAATCCCTTGTTTCTTGATCTCGTGTTCAGTAACCTTTTTTCCACTGAATATCACAGAGTTGCTTAAAGCTATTGATCTTGTCAGAGTGCACTCAACCACTATTTGCAGAGACCTTTCTCTTCAACAGCAATAAAAAGGGTTAGCTCCCTGATTTATTTTCTTACACATAGTATGAAAATAAATAATTAAGAAACCTTGGATGCAGTAATTTTTATTTGATTTGGTTTTATGATGCTACCTTAGTACATCATGATTCCATTATTTAAGTTAAATGCAAATTTTCCCATGCAACCATGATAAAAGTTCTCCCGACTGCTTTAAATCATTCCAGTTGAATTTAAGTATGTATGTGATCAGGAGTCAGGAGTGAGTGAGTGGTGTGACTCAAGAAGAAGCAAAGGGTATTACTACTTCTTAAAAATATACATCATTAGATAAAGAGACCACAGCAAAGTCAGCTTTAAGGAAGACTGAGGATATGGCAGAGTGGGACTAGAAGGAAATGCAAGATCTACTATAGCATATGGGGAAAGAAAAAAGCAAAAAAAAAAAAAAACCTCAAAAGAGCTGCCTGAAACTCCAGGAAGCTGAGATCAGAGTGGCATCACATGGGAGGAAAAGGTGTGGAGGGCTGTATAATGTTCTGCCTTCCAGGCAGCTGGTTGGTGATGAATCAAGGATGGATCTTCTGAGAGTGCTGTCTCTGAGGATGACTTAGATGGAAGGCACCCCATATTTCATCTTGGAAAGACTATCTTAACACTGTGGAGCTAAACAGATATTCAACAGATTACCAGGGCAAAATGTCCCTTTTCTGAGCTGTCTTGTGCCATCTCGGTCATTCCAAGAGAGGTAGTGCTCTTTTCCAAGGAGCTTCATGGGCACTGATCATGCAGTGTGGAAAATGCCAGGGCGGACAGGAAGAGTTTCTTTAGCCCCTTCCCTTCGGGAGACCATTTTATTGTTTGAACCTTATGTGTAAATAGCTGCTAAATAAAGCATGCTTCGTTTCCTATTGACTCAGAGCACACTGATCTGCGAAACGGAACATTTGTATTTCATTTAAAATTGTTTACTATTTCTACACAAGAGAGCTATGTAGGCTGTGAAGGGATTGTTGATGAGGACATAGTGAGGCCTGTGTTACGTTTTGAGAATATTGCTGAACTTTTTGACTGTAAACTCTACCCGCCAAGAATACAAACAGGATTGTGCTGCAGCTGCAGATTGCATCTGGCCTGCATAAGCATATTTAGACAAATTGTGCATGATTTGCATGTTTTTATTTGAAACCTCTATCACCCATTATACAGCATTTTCCTGTAATACTGGGCTGTAGCCAGGCAAAGAGAATGAGGAAGCTGTGGAGAGGCAATCAGATATTTAAAGGGCTGGGGCACAGGGATCCCCGTCTCGATGATTCCAATAAGCTGGATAAAATTTTGTACAACTGGAAAATTTAGAAAGGGATTGGTAAGAGATACATGTCTGTAAGCAAAGTGTAGCACAAAGACTGTAAATGAATGTAAGTGTGCCTTATTCATCCCTCAGAGATGCTTGTGTGCCTGCTTTTTGCTTCCACTCTCAAGGAAAGTGCATCTGCAAGAGAGAACTGAGTTGGGAAAACAAGAGGAAGGAAAAAGAGCTGAAAGAATGTGTGTGGTACACTAAGAAGTAGGTTAGATTTCTGAATCATTAGTGTGGTGTAAGACAAGGAAGGATAGAAAATAGATGTCAGTGAAATAGATTTTTAGATTGTGTTTAGTTGTGTAGAATGAAGGCAAAGAAATACATACTCCAAAAAAAGAAGATGAAAACACTGTTTCTTGATGTCCACTTGAGGGGACATCAGAGGGGACATTGAGGGGACTTGAGGGGACATTGTGTCAGAGGGGATAAAGAAAGGAAGCAATACACTAAACCGAGAGAAGGTAGACATCTACCTCTGAAAGTCAGGCAAAGTTAGGAAATTGAGAAGATGGGATTTCTAGAGTCCTACTGTATCCATCAAACTGAAGAAAGTCAATTGTTGTGCAACTTTTGTCTGCCTTGCATAAGCACATCAAGACAAACCTTGCAGTATTTTGCTTATGCATTTCTCACCTAGAAGTTATGTTTCACAATTCCTTGGGTGACTCTGCCTAAGTTGCTGCTTATGGCACCCATCTAAAAGTTACAAGTAAATGACTGAACAGAAAAGAAATCCTCCCTTTAATAGCTTGAATAAAGCTGTTGTACCATTACTGTTACTTGGTCTTTCAAGTCGTTTCTATTTAAGCTACTGCAGTATTTATGCTCCAATTTACAAGGGATGGGATTAGCTTTTCTTTTTACTGATTCTTTCTGCCTTTCTCCAGCTGGAGGACTGAACCTATTAGCTCTGATGCATCAAAAATGCATCCTGTATTAACATCTGCCTAGCCTCTTCTTTTCACCCCTGTCACAGAACCTTGAGTTGCCCAGAGCCTTGTAGTGAAACTATCCCCACCTTTCCCTTTGAAGTGAGTGTAACAAAAGACATCAAACAACTCCCAGTCTTTAAAGCTAAGTGTATTAGAGCACAAACTAATAAGCTAGAATAAGGTGACTGTTAAGAGATAGAAAAGTCAGATCTACTGAGACAGATGAAACAAGAGTATCTGAAAGAAAATCTGCTCTTTGGTTACTATGATTGTGTGTTTGTCCTTTTCTGCATCCTTCCCTATGGGTCCCATAACTTTCAGTGTCTTCTCAGTTGAACAAACTCTAAAATGTCCCTCAGGGTTCTTAGGAAGCTTTTCTTTCCTCTGTTGTCTTTGGGCTGAAAAGAAACCTGCTCACTGCTGATAGTACAGCCCTAGTCCCCTCAAAGGCTTGCAGTTTGCTCTCTTTGGGTTGGCTTCAGTGTTGGTTGTCTCTGTTTGCCCTGCTCTGTGCCCTGAAGTTTCAATTCACAGTGCAGACTGAGATCCTCTGGGGAATCCAGCAGCCTGATTTTTAGCTCCACAGTGGATGCAGAGTGTTGTACTCAGCCTCATGCAAGAGGACTTCTTCCATACTGCCCAGCTTGTCTTGCATTTTGAAGCAGAGTAGTACATCAACCATGCCCAGTAAGTTTTACAGTAGCAAACAAACACTGCTACCATCTGTTACATACACCCTCATACAAGATAAGGCAGTTTTTTATTAGTTTTGTATCATGTAATTATGTAATATAGATGCTGGTGAAGTTAAGGTTTTGGATTGTGTTTAATGTTCACTTGGGCATTTTATGGAAGTTTGGAACAGATCAGCAGGTTGCTTAAAGACATAGAGAAGGATAAAATGTCAAATCCTGGCTTATATTGGAATATGTGTCCATAACATACACATGGGAGATGTAATCCATGGGAAAAGAAGAAAAAACAGGAGCTAAAACAGAGTTGATCAATGTGTGAATCGAAATTTGGGGGGAAAAAAAAGAGTAAGAGGAGGAATAAGAGGAATAAAGGCCCCAGAGACCAAGGAAACATTTCACAACAAGTTTTGAGAGGAGGATTATTCTAGCTAGCAAGTTTTCCTAAGGTTATGTAAAAAATGACCTAGAGGGCAGAGAAAGATTCCTTTCTGCCTGGTGAGATTAACAGAAGTAATTTAGGTAAGGATTTGGTATTTTTTAGTTTGAGAAAAAGATGATATCCTGATAAAATGAAAAAAAAAAAAAAAAGAAATGCAGTTGTGTCTCCTCAAAGTTGAAATAAGGTTTGAAGGAAGACATAGTCTGAGAAGATAATTGTAGAAAAGAGTAAAGGGATTTAAGATGCCACCTATAACTGATTTAACAGATCATATGGATCTTGAAGGTTACTAGTATCTCAGTAGAGCTATGTGTAAGATTATGTGAGATTTGAACTGCTATTTAAACAACCAGCAGATAAATTACACTACACTTATTTATACTTATTTAGAGCACATACAGCTTTTGAGAATCTAGTGACACTGGCAACTTTCCAGCTGAGCTCACCCTCAAGAGGAAATTTTAACTGTGCTGATACTATTTTTCCAAACCCGAAACAAACAAAATCCCCATGTCTTTCCTGAAGGCAGCCTGTACTCTGCTTGCAGAAGCAAAAGCCCGAGAGAATACCTTTTCCTAGCTGTCCCCCAGGAGGAACTCTATACCGCTTGTCTTACTAATGCCTTATGACATGTATAAATGTGTATCACTTTAATTCCCTATTGATGCTACACCTCTCAGTTAACTCCAATATAAAAACTCCTGCCTGGATCCCATTGCGGACACTGCTAGTTCCTTATTTTCCTGTTGGAAAAACTTCACAACTTACTCCATACAGTAGAAATGCACTCCAAAGGAAGCAGCAACCACAGAATATATCTTAATGCTAGTGTTTGAAATGGGGTAAGTCTGTACCCCTTAGGATCTTCCATGTAACTTCTACCTTTAATGAGCGTTATGAACTTCTCAAATTCATCACAGCAGCAGAAGGGAAAAACACCTTTCGCAGTGGGAATTTAACCTCCACAGAATCCATATGTGAATAGCAACAGCCATTCTCTTTTTCAGAAATCTATTCCTTATGCTGTTGTTGAGAGAAGAGAAGAGAAAAAAAAAACCAAAAACTTGTTCCCATGCTTCTCTTCTCACAGGGCCTAACTGGGGTCTGTGCCTTGCTGAGTTTGCTTCTAATGTGCCTGGGAAGGTGACAAGCATTGAACCCTCTGCTTGGTGCAGCCTCTCAGCTGAGATCAGCTCCAGCCATAGCACTCCTCTCCTTCAGATGGAATCAGATTAGTTTAAATCTTCAAAATTACCTGTTTGCGTTGCAATGGGTGGCAGAGAAGAGGACTGCTCGTTTAGTCAGGCACTGGTCTCAGTGGGGAAACAGCAGTTTGTTATTCCCCCTGAATGCAAAAGTGCATTTAATCTACCTTGAGAGATGTCGAGTGCTGCAGCACCACAGTGCCTTTAGACAGCCAGAGATGTGGGCTGCTTTTGGAAGCGACAGTCCCACCCCTTCTTTTGTGCTGGAAGTACTCTGCTCGCTGCTGCGTGATGAGTAGCCTTAGCAAACTGGAATTAATTTCCCAGATGAAAATTAATCTTTTATTAAATCTGTCTGAAAACTAAGCAGAAGAAGAAAGTTTGTCATCCACGTGGCTGTAGGAGTACTATTGCTGGCAGAAGGGACTTAGGTAAAGGGTGCCTTGCAGTAGCTTGTGCTCACCTTCCTGGGACAGGGTATTCCCCGAGAGCTGGGGGAATTTTCAGAAGCCTGGAGGGGCAGCCTGAACTACCATGTGCACTAGTCTGCTCTGGTCAGTTTGAGTAGCTGCTGTCTCCATCAAGCTGTTCTCTGAAAGGGCAATTTGCTTGTGAGACTTACTGAGCATGAGGATTGTGTATGAAAAGAACCATTTACTCTTTTAAGGTACCATCATTGTGAAGTGGTTCTCCCTTTCTTCTGTTGTTTTATTAGCAACATTCATCACTATATTCTCTGCATAGATGAAGTAATTTAATAGTGTCCGTTGAAAAGGAGAGTAGAATAGAATATTACTTTAATAAACAGTAAAACCCCTCTCATGATTTTTAAAATAAGAAGGCTCTGTTTTCTTGAGTTAATGCTCAACAATAAAATAGGTAATAATAATACACATGCTTAATAATATAATCCTTCATGCAGCAGGTTAAAGTAAACAAAAATCTTTGTTATTTCTTTGAGTTCTCTAATTTCCTTTCTAGACTGTGTATCAAAAAGAATCCTCAGTGATGCCGAAGGTAGGAAAAATAATGCATATAAGCAGTGTTTTAATTTCAGGGCACAACAATATATTTCTATTACACTGAATATACTTTTTGTACTTTTTGTACTCAAGGTGTGCTTGCAGGAGTGAAACAATTGTGTATATTAATTAACAGTCACAGAAAGGAGCATTAATAATAAAAAGATAATGAACATATTTTAACTTGAGGCATTTGATGGCTAAAATTTGTTCTTGCTGTTTTATGCAGGTGATTTGGTGTGGGTTTTTTTTTGTTTTTGCTTTGTTTGGTTTGTTGGTGGTTTTTTTTCTGATACGTCCATTCTCAGGAATGAACTTTTGGTAATTATTAGCTAGACCAGAAGAAACCAAAATGAACCTAAACATACGAAATAAAGAAACCCAAGCACCTTGGTCCCAAGGTCCAGATGATAAAGTTCCCTCTGTGAAACAATGAAGCAGAAATTAGCCTTAGCTTTCAGAGCTATGTTATCAGACCTTACTTTCCAACTGGACTTTAGTAGCCTGTGAAACAGAATGGCTTGTATAGTTCATAAATATGCAGATTAGGTGTTTGAGACCAGTCTCATTTTACTGTAGATCTGTCACATTGGGATTGGTTGCTAGAAGGATCTTCCATGTTGTTTTTTTTTACCAAATCAACTATCCCATATCACCTTTATAATCTTATTAATGTCATTTGTTTTTAGCTTCATGGTGTTTGTCAGATGCCATTCTGTAAGGAATACATGAGAACTGTGCAGAAAAGGCAAGGTAAAGCAAGGACTTGTCCATCAAGATCTGCAGATTGGTGGAAATTTAAATAACAATATATGCCATTTTCCTTTTGGCAATCATATTCCATGTTGAAAATACCCTCTGTTGGTCACATTTCTTTGCTTGTCAGTAAATCGTGAATCAAACTAGGAGCACAGAATCAATGTAAGAGGAGAACGAAGGTGGGCTTCAAGCTTGTAACTGGTGTATTGTAGTAGCAGTCATGTAAATAAATAAGAATCGTTGTGTAACATTTGAAATAGTAAGGTTGGCTGTTATCAAACTTAAAAAAGAGTTCTGAAACCCGGATTTAGTAAAATGATGCAAACACATATTTTGTGTTGTGAAAGAGTTTTGTTTTATAGTAGCCAGTTAATATGGTATTGTTAAAAGTTTTTATAAAGATCAAAGACTTAGCCCATGGCATTACAAGAATCTGTCAAAGGCTTTCAAGAAAAATTAGAAAAGATCAGCCAGATTTCCATGGCACTGGCAGCAATGGTAGCATTACTCCGTGTGGTACTGTGAAATGCATTTCACATTTCGTAATTTTTTTCAGTATAATATGCTTCTTTTTTGATTCATTTTTGTTTCAGGATTCTTTTGTGTCTTTTAATTTTAAACAAAATAGTTTGTGACACATTACAACGTAAAACTATGAGAAGGCTGCATGTGTCATATTAAGCTGTCTGGTTCTGATTATCATCTCAAAATTTATCCTTTTCAGTTAATATAGCCTTTTTCTTTTCTCACTTAGATGTCTACTCTGAATAGATTGAGAAACTTTCAACTATTTTGGATAGAATGTTGATAATTTATTTCCACTCACCTACAAAATAGAGCAGAAGCTAGTGTTATATGAAACGTGGAGTTCGTATTTTTAAGTTCTATTGTTTCCTGTAACTAGGGGCTCATGTTTCATTAAACTTGTAAATCTGAGAAACTGCAGTCATCTGAATACAGGCACCCACATACCTCACTTGGAGATGTTGGCAATATTCAGTATGCATTATGTACCTTACAATTATAGAATGGTTTGGTTTGGAAGGGACCTCAAGGAACCTGGAATCATAGAATTGCTGAGTTTGGAAGAGACCTTTAAGATCATCAGGTCCAACAATCAAACCAGGACCACCATCATGTTCACCATTTAACCATGTCCTCACATGACCATATCTACACATTTTTTGAGTGCTTCCAGGGATGGTGACTCTACCACTTCCCTGGGTAGTTTATTCCAGTGCTTTACAACCCTTTTCAATGTCTCACCACCCTGGTAGTACAAATTTTTTTCTTTATATTTAATCTAAACCTAACCCCTTTCAGATTCAAGCCATTACACCTTGTCCTGTCACTATGTGCCCTTGTAAAAAGTCCCTCTCCATTGTTCTTGTAGCTTCCTTTAAGTACTGGAAGGTACTATAAGATCTCCCTAGAGCCTTCTCTTCTCTTAACAGCCCCATTTCTCTCAGCCTGTCTCCATAGAAGATCAACTGATCCAACACTGATCATCTTTGTGGCCCTCCTCTGGACCTGTTCCAGCAGCATCTCCTTCTTGTGTTGGGGACCCCAGAGCTGGATGCAGCACTGCAGGTGGGGTCTCATAAAGAGAGGAGTAGCAGGGTAGAATCCCATCCCTCGACCTGTTGCCCATGCTCTTCTGATTCAGCCCAGGACATGTGTGGCTTCTGGGCTGTGAGCACACATTGAATGGTCATGTTGAGCTTCTAGCTGAGCAACACTCCTCAGGGCTGCTCTCAATCCACCTTACTGTACCTGAGTCTTCCCTCTATTAGCTTTCTTCCCTTCTGTGTATTGTGCCAGGGAAAAGATAATTTGTTTGGTTTTCTGATGTGCTTTCAAGAAATTTGTGTTTAAGAGGGAATGTTTTATAATGTCTTTAATTTGTAGTTTACTTTGAAGGGCCACTTTCTCTTTTTCCTCAAGGCATAAGCCCTTTGCAGGGTTGTCAAGATTCCAGTAGTCTCTGACCAGGTTCTTTTATGTCTTCCACATAAGGTTTAAGGTTTTAATACCAAACTTACTTACTTGAAGTCACTTGATGTTACATCCATTGATTACACTCCATTGATTTAATGGAGTGATAGAGCAGTGTACTGAAATCCCAACACAAGCACAATATAGCAATTGCAATCCAGCTGAACCACAAGGCCAACGTGATTCCCGTTGCCACTTCCATGTGCTTCCCACCACAATGCTCCATGTCCCCAGTCACGTGGGAGGTGTGTCTGGCTTGAAGACATCTCCAGTCTGTTGGTGTTTCCAAAGTTCATGTTGGTGCTGGTTTGATTTTTATGTACCGTGTTGGGCTTTATACATACTTTCCCTCGTGCTGGTCTGCCTGTCTCATGAAGAGAATACTTTCTATGGATTATTTTATCGAAGGCCATTTGCACAACCCATTGACCCACCCAAGCAGTACAACTCTTTATGTACACCAGAGACCACCCTCCAGTCCCCTTGTCATTGAGATGGGTTCAGCTTCCATTCCAGCAGCTGTCACTCCCTGGGTTCTGTTCAGAGTTTGTTGAATACATCACCTCTGTCTGTCTATTCCGAGCTCTCTTCCTTTGCAGGGGTTTGTTGATCAATTTGTTGTTTCAGATAGAGCAGTATTGTATGAGCTTCTGAGGTTTCTCTCTATCAGTTGTTCAGCTTAAGGAACAACTAAACAGTGAACACTAAAATACCCATTCTGCTATAAAACTGTTGTACTAATTTGTCTCCTGTAATTAGTAAAGGAAATACAGATCCATAGTTGCAAAGTGTTATTTCTGCTAACATCTGTATTAAGGAAGGGTACATTATGAATGAGGAAGACTCTTTTAAACAGATGAAACTCCCCATTCTTTCTGCCATATCTGTTCAGATAGTTCACTCTTGAAAGCATGTTGCTAAATACATATTTTTAATTGTATGTTTGAGTGGTACTTAGCAATTTATAGTTTGTTATTTTCCATGACTTTCTATATACAAACTTCTTTGTTTCAAATATACGTTGTTCTCATGACAGCTTGCAACCCATTAAAAAAATTAGAACTGGAGCTACTAGGATTTTTCCCCATTTTCAATCAGGAAGAAAAATTAAAACTTAAACTCTCCCTTTAATTAATACAGTGAAAAATATCAGATTGAGACATATGGAATCATTTTGATTTAGATAATGGTAAAATATAATAAAATATTAAGCATATATAGCATTTAATGTTTAATATATTTTGGTATTTGTATTAATATTTTACCCTATGCCAAAAGTAAGTGTAAAACCATGTTTTACTTATCAAACTGGATATTCCTACTTAATGAAATGAAATTAGAGCTTCAGCTTTATTTTTTTTTAAATGAGGTTCCTGAAATCTGACATATTTCAGTCATACTTCTGAAAAAAAAAAAGAAGTATTTTCCAACAGATCATTATTCTATCATCCTCTCATCACAGTATATGAAAAAACAAGGTGTTCATGTATTAAAGATGCACAGTGGACTCTATGCTGACCACAGACTTAAAAGAAAAAAAAAAGGTGTAATTACATTGAAGTAACACCTGGACAAGATACAGTATAGACTAAACAAAAGCTGTAAGATTTTGCTCACAATTTTGATCAGTTATTACTGTGAATTGATAATTTAAGATCTTGATAAAATTAATTGTATAGCTTAATCTAATCATGATTTCTTTCATTGAATTGAAGATTATATTATTAATCAGATAGGATTTTTTAAAAACTAGTTGTTCTAAAATATATTTTAAAATATATTTGATTTTACTGTTTTGTTTTTTGGATATTTACTGTACCTCTTTCAAAGCATAAAGTGAAGTTTCAAACCAAAAATTTGCAACATGAAGGGTGAAAAGAACATTCCTTTTCAGGTATACAATAAAAATTAGAAAGTAAATGCTGATCACATTGAAGCCAGTGTGAACTCATGTATATATAAAATATTTATAAATTCCTTTCAGCAGTCAGTCTGTCATAAAAATGAGATCAACTCCTACCAAATGTCATGATTATTGCCGTAAAAAAAATTTCCTACTGAAAGTTTTGTTTTCAAGAGAACTTTGTGACCAGTGAATGTAGAGATTTTGAAAGACTATTTTTACTTTCATTAAAAGGGAAGTGCAAGAACCCCAAAGTGCATGTTATTTATTTTCTCATATTCTCATACTTTGTTCAACCATGAGCAGAATAGAGATGAACAAAATCAGCCCTTAGCTGTGCTAAGGGCTGAAATTAGTGTAACCAGCTAGCTGAAAAATTGTCACAGTGGGTAGCTTTGAGGGTTTTTTTTTCTTTTTCCTTTCTTCTATCTTTACAATGGAAGTTTCTTACTTTTAAACATGGTTACAAGGTACAGCGTGCTCACTGCAAAAAATCCAAAGTTTCAACAATGCCTTTAGTTTGCACAGTGCAGTTTTAGAATTGACTCTTAAAATAGATGTAAAGAAACCCCAGCCAACTAAACAAGGCCAGACTGATTCTCATCAGCCTGTGGTCCAGAGGAAGTATTGGGTAGTCTTTTAGACACTTTTCTATTTCTAATTTTAGGGCTATATTTTGCATGTATTTGCTGATAATATTGAATTTAGGCCAAGTTACAATTGGCCTTGAACTTTCTTTAGTTTGGGTATCACTTTGTGTATATAGCAGACAACTATTTAATGTATAGGTGACCAGCATACATTGACCTGGTAACTAAAAAGAAATCACCTCCCCTGAAAAATGTGAAGCATGGCATTGAATTTGGATAGATAACTCCTGACTTCCTGGAAAAAGAATGAGGTGCATGATTCTTCTCTGGACCATTCAATGTTGTATGTTAAACAATTCTTCTTGTTCTGAACCAGGGTGGGTGATTCTGATATCTAACTGTTCAATCCAACTCTTTGGAGATCCAGAAGAAATGTGGTTCTCTGCCAAAGACTGACAAATTGCCTAGTGTGACTTCTAGGGGACTCGATGTTTTTGGAAGGGTGTACAGTATTTGTTCTGCAGCATTAGGGAGAGCCAGTTTAGGGTAATAAATATAGCAATTTAAAAGTTTGATGTTAGAAGTGGAGTTTGTAATTCTGCTAATATGCAGTCAAATTAGATAAGTAGCTCACATGCTCACCCTTTAAGGTGACATAAGAATATAAAGGAGGATCACCTGTGAGTTGCATTTGCTTGGAGTCAGAACTGGAAAACCAAGCCTTTGCAGACCAGGTTGCTCTTTATGTAGACTTTCATTTTCTTTAATGAGAGAGAGGATGTGCTGAAAGGATAGCCTTGGAGTTCTGACAACTGACTAAGTAAATGATAGTGAAGTTGAAATCATGGTATCTCTGTATTAAAATAAGAACTCCATAATCCTCTTCAGTAATGACTCCATATTTTTTAGGGAGATACTATGATTATTATTATTAATCTCAGCGTCTGCAGTAATTTAGAATTACTCATTTATGTTCTATATTTCTAAATTTTAGGTGACATTTCAAGGTGAGTAGGTAAGATAATTTTTTTTTCCTCTCAATAACATTTTTTGATGAAAAATGACTGACTGGCATGATACATAGTATATGAAATTTCATTTTTCCTCCTAAAATGAAAAAAGTAGTAAACCCCACCTAAGACCACATGTTGCTCAGTTCAAATTTCAGTTAACTCCTGGGAAGCTTAACTTCAGTTCAGAGCAAGAACTAGTTCTCTGTTATATGTCTCTTTCTAGTGGTAGGGCACGACAAGGTGTCGTTTGTCACAGAACAAAAGGAGATGGTAGGCACTTTTACTTCCTTTCTGATATTCTTAGCATACATACCTGAGCCAGAGTTTCAATGAAGTAAACTAGATTTCATAGAAAATACTGAGTTTGAAACTGTATTACTATTGTCTTGCGCAGTCTTTATTGCAAAGCCTTATATTTCATGGAAGAACCATGGTAACCTTCAATTCAAACTAAAAAACTTTGTCACTATAGTGTCATACCTCTTGCAACCCTAAATGTATTCTAAATGTATTCTTTCTTCAGTATTGTTTTCATGTGAGATTCATCTTTGTTTCCTATTTCTTTTAGAGTTGAGTCCATTCTCATTCAACTTTGGTACCTGGGCCAAGTATAAGCAATATAATATAATTTTTGTATTAACAGAATTCTGAATCACTCAAGTTAAAAAAGGAAAACAAAAAAGGTCAACAAAGCCCCCAAACCCAGGTCCCTAGACAGCTCTGCTGTAGTTCCACATTCATTTTTCCTCTCTGATACATTAATATCTTCTTAGTTTTGAAATACTTTTTATTTCATTTATGAATTAGCATTCTGACAAGACATTTTATAGCTAGCAATGCATTATTTATCATGTAGAGGCCAAATTTATTGTTTAACTTACATTTAATCAAAGCAGAGCTGCAGATCAGATGTCAAAGCTGTGGTAAAAGGTATTTGAGGTGCACACCTAGAATTCAAAAACCTACACATTGGCAGATCATAGTATAAAATTTACAACATTCATTAGACCTAAGATACCTCTGATGTATATTTAAGAAAGATAATTGAGAGTAAGTAAATTTGTAGAATTTGCCAGGTAATTTATGTTGAAGATAACTTTGCATAATTTAACTTTCATGGTTATTGAGGAAAGGTGTTATATCTTATCCATTTTTTTCCTAATATTTTTATCTGTCATGAAGAATACTTCCATTGTAGTAAATTCAGACAAGCCTACACACGTTTACGTTTGTAAAGCTGCTTACTTTACTCTACACAAGTAGTTGGTGAGAAACTGGTCCAACATGTCTAATGACTGACTTAATAGTGAAAGACAATCAGCAGCATATCTGTTTTGGTGTTAGCAAGAACAACGTTATAATATCATTATGCCTTCTTGTCAATGATTTGATCAGAGGTATTAATCAGAAAAACAGACTCAATTATTTTAATTTAAATCTAGGTCTTCGGAGTCTACACAGTTCTCACTTGTAGAGGAGGAGGGAGGAAATTCTTTGAAATTATTTATTAAGAACTGTTCAGGCAAAAATTTTGAACAATATATACTTTTGTTTGTTCTTTAGATATAATTGCAAAGAATAATACCAAAGTACATTAGCCCATATTGATTAGAACTGAAACGTGCCAGCAGAATATAAAATTCAGGTTTCAAATTATCAGAACACTGATATACATCTAAAATTATTCATCCTGTAGCACTCAAATACTTCTATCTTCCTTTTGTTGTGAGTGTATGTGCAGGAATAATACATCTCTCTTGAAAGAGCTGTTTTTATTTATCTCATATGTTCAGCACTTGTATTAACTTTCAGCTGACCTTGTAGATTAGTTTTGTCCTTGTACAAGGGTTTGACTTTGGAAACCAGATCACAACTACAATGTTTGACCTCCACTAGAGGGACCTTTGAAAAAATCTTGATTGACAGTTTAATTAAATACTCTGGGTATTGTGGTCCATGAAGTGTTCTCATTCTATTCTAATTACTGCAAAAATATGAGGGTGCCTACTCAGATGGTTTTAAAACTTTGTTTTGCAAATAGAACATATGCACATCAGGAGGTATGAAGACCTGTTTGAAAATGCAAAATATTTAAATTTTCCATGTGATAAAACGAGTTTCCCTGAACCTTAAGGGTAGACCTGTTCACTTGGGTAAATTCTGGTTTCTGAATACTGGGAGATTTCCATGTACTAAAAATTGATCCACCATTATAAACGCCTAGACCTATCTTCTGGGAAGTTAAATGTCTTTTTAGAATGTATTTATGCATATAAATATGCCCTATTTTAGGAAAATATTGACCACGTTCTGAGAATAGTAAGTAGTGAAAGACATAATAAAATGGAATGTGCATACCACTTACTGCAGAAGGTTTGCTAGAAACTTATGTACTTCAGGTGAGGCTTAAAAAACTAGAAATGACAGAGGGAATGCACACTTGAAGTTTGCTCTTGTTGATGTGCTGTTGATGCATTCAGTTACAGTATTACCTCATCTATATGCAAGATGCATGAACATCTCACTCCCATAGGCATGTTTTTAAACATCCATGACTCTCTTTTGTGTTATCATTGGGGTTTTTGTTTTCATTTTTTCCCAAATAGCTGTCCCCTTCTGATAAAGAGTAGATTATTAAAAATGGGTTTTATGGATTTTTATATGCAATCAAGCATCTTTATGGAAGGAGAAAGTTCTAAGAAATTATTTTGCTTGTTTTTGATATGCAAACCATAGTTATTTTCTGAGGTATTCACTTTTCAAGTCCTGATACAGAAAACACTTACAGAAACTTTAGGCAGACTTCTTTAACAGTATTGTTTATAACCTGTTTATCTTTGCAGTGCTTGTTCTGAGCTGATCCAGGAGGCTTGTGGCACTTCTCTTTTAGGATTTAACCGTTCTGTCTGTGAGCAGTTTCACTTACCTGATGTGACTTACAACTCTAAGTCCTTATCAGAGTGACTGTCTGTGACTTACACTACTAGTTTTGACTGAAGAAAGGTGGCCACCAAATTAATTATACTTCAACCATTACCTCTTAACATCTGTGTTCAATATTCCTTTTTAGCTAAAAGGAACTACAATATAGCAATTCAAATGCAGCTAGACTTTTCATGATCTTAGTATAGCTAAAGTTCAATTTTGCTATACAGTTGAAGCACTAGGATACATGAAGTACTGATAAGGAAAGGCTAGAAGAACTGGGGTTGTTCAGCCTGGGAAGGAGAAGGCTTTGGGGTGACTAATGCAGCATTCTAGCACCTGAAAGCAGCCTACAACAAAGATGGAGAGAGACTATTTACAAGAGCATGGAGAGAAAGGACAAGGGGGAATGGCTTCAAACTGACAAAGTTTAGATTAGATGTTAGGAGGAAATTCTTTACTGTGATGGTGGTGAGGCACTGGAACAGGTTGCCCAAAGAAGAAGCTGTGAATGCCCTCTCCCTGGAAGTGTTCAAGGACACGTTAGATTGAGCAACCTGATCTAGAGAAAGGTATGGAACTAGATGATCTTTAAGGTCCCTTCCAACCCAAGCAATTGTTTGATTCTATGATAAGGGAAAACAAGTCATTTTGTATGACTGAAATGTTTGGTTTGTACTCTTAAAGGACATGTTTCTGTGACAGAACAGTAATACGCAAACTGTATTGCAAAAGCTTTTGCACTTTTGTGTTCCAAAGAGTATATTAAGCTTTTCCAAACTGTTTAGCATTATAGGATAGCAAATTGTTTTTACAAACTTTGTATCACCAATATCCTTAGACCGTCACAGCAATGAGCCCATGGAATGTGACAAGCATCCATGCAACCAAATAACCTGACTGCTTCAAAAACCAACCTCAGTTGAAAGTCTGGCTTGTGCCTTTTTATAATCAAAAAATGTGGACTCATGTCTAAGCACTTAAAAGTGTGGAGCCCTAAAGTCGCATCAGCTGCTGGCTACAAACATTACACAAATAATTTTCTTCTTTGGTGAGAATTTGAGACTAAGGACTTTAAAAACCAAACAAAAACAAAACAACCAAAAACCCAAACCAAAACACCAAACCCACCCACAAAACCCTCCAAAATTTAGAATGGAAAAGTAAGTATAGGAAGTAAATAGAAACACCTTTGTTTTGAAATGTTGAGTAATTATATTTCAGTTTGAATGTTTGTACATTTTCACTAATTAATATAACATGCATTTTGACTTATTTAAAAAGCATGCTTGGAATGAGCAAATGCATAATTATTAATTAAGAAAGAAGATAAAACACAACATCATTTCTACATAAGGAAGGGTTTTTTCTACAGTAATAAGGAAGGGTTTTTTCTACAGTAAAATCAATCTTTCAGTGGAACAAACTCTGAGAGACGTGGTGGACTCCCCATTGGTGAAGGTTTTCAAGATAGGATTGAACAGGGTGCTTGACAGTCTCATCCAGGCTCCCTTTCCCATGAAAGGTTGGGCCAGGTGATTTTTTTGGAGTCCCTTCTAATCTGGGCTGTTCTGTGACTCTATGATGCAGGATAGTTTTAAAAGAAAAAGACATGTTATTCCATCAGAAAATTAATTGAGATTATTCCTTAACCGTGGGAAATACCCAGTTTTGTTAAGTTTACAGTTCTTATGATTTAGTGTTCCCAGTTCCTATAGTCAGCTGGTTTGAGTTTTAACTCTAGCTCTACAATTTGCTGTGTAGTCTAAAACAAGTCAGTTCACTTCCTTATGCCCACTTTTCCCCATGATTAAAACAGAAATAATATTTAATCCCCTTTCTGGAATTCTGCAAAATCTTGAGAGTACTTGACAAATGCAAGCACTTGACACAAAGAATGGATGATAACACAGAGAGGTGGTAGTATTTTCTTTTTTCACCTCAAAAAGAGAGTTTTTGCTTTACTTTAATGTCTTCATGTCTTTCATTGTAAGTGTGTCTTGTACTTCAAAGGCAAGGGTAATCATGATTCCGACTTTGAACAGTAAAGGGAAAATTTCTGGAGACTGTGTTTTGTAATGCTTCTTTAAAAGGCAGAAGCAGCAACAAAACAGACCAACAAGAGACAAGAGACTGTTCAGCTTCTTTTGCATAAGTACCTAAAAAAAAA
>VWZF01000157.1:416570-572288 GCA_013396755.1 Sclerurus mexicanus | reverse complement strand
AAAAAAAAAAAGAAAGGAGGATTTTAATGTGATTTAGGTCAGTGATTTCTGTAATTGAAAGAGCCTTATCCTGCCATGGAACACGTGAGTGTATAAGGAATTTCTGTACAGCTCTCTATGGAGAAAATGGACTAGAATCAGGATTTAGTAGTTTGCAAGATGAAGGTGGCCTTTATACTTGAAAATCCACAAATGTTTAATAAGAAAAGGACATTGCAACTGATGGCTCGAAATAATATGTGAATATTTATTAATTTCTTATATTATTACCCATGATGTTATATTCTGCCAATAAGTAGTTACTGTATTTCTGTTTTGGAGTTGATGCAGTTCTTAGTGAATGTCACAAATCCTAATCCACAATTGCCCAGATTAGGGGATTGATTGAGAAATGGAACCCATTCTGGCTTATTTTGTGTGGAAACCAGGATATCAGAAGGAAGATGGGAACTGAGGTTTTATATCAACATTGTGTTTCATCACAGCAGAGGACAAGGAAGTATTTCATGCCCCAGGGTGATGATGTAAACTGAGAGCACCACCTGTTGCTTCTTGTTGTGGGATGGTTGAACAGTAAAATTAGTATCTTTGAAAATGCACATCCAAAAATGTCATCTTTCATGAGTCTGGAGAAGTGAATCAATACTTTCTAGAAGATGCAAATTTGGATTTAGGATGCTTTTGATAAAATCTGATCCTCAACCCTGTGGTTGAGTTGTTGACAAATGTCTATTGAAGTTTTTCTATAGCTAACTGAAAAGAGAGGATCAAATATAGAATAGTGAGTGTAGGTTTAGTGATAAAGTAAATCTATTAGGAAAATATATAAATTGATATTTTCTCTCTGACTCAAAAGTTGGAATTTTTAGTAAGGAGGTAAAGAAGGGATAGAATATATTAAAGAAGGGATAGCTCTGCTGGCATGAAAAATTTTATGACTTTTTTCAAGAATTTATAATTAATACCAATTATTCCTACAGCAATTAATGGCACAAAAAAACCTTGTAGTCTGTAATTTCAGAGATTAAAAATTCTGACAATTATCCAAATAGATTGTAACAAATATGATAATTATATTGGGGCTATTCCAGCCTTTTTTATTAAAAACTGCCAAAAAATTAAATTAATACTGACTTAGTGTAGTCAATTATAAACAATAAAATAAAATCAGAATTGATTCCTTATTTCTTTTTCATTAATGTAAAGGCATTGGGTTTGCATTAATAGATTTATGAAAGTGGTTTAAAATGGCTAATTGTATTTTGTATGTAGTCAAGTTTTTCAGTTAGAGTGAAGCTTTCTTATTTATTAAATTTGATTGTTTTGGGTGTCTCTTAACATGCCTAAAACTTATAGAAGTTTAATCCTTTTCATTGAGCAGATCACAGCCTCTCCAATCAGTTTTACAGCTTTGCTACTTCAGAGATTAAAAGTTTTTCCCAATACCTGACATGAATTGTTTTTTGCCACATTTAGAAGTCTGTTCTTGTTTTATGCAGACTATTCCCATCCTTTTTGCAATGACCCTTTATGTACATGAAACTATTTCTTCCTCTCTTGTTTTGTAGGACATGGGTCATGTTTTCTAGATCTTTGATCTTTCTTTTCTTCCTTTCTGCATCCTCTTCACTTGGGTTAAGGCACTTCATCTTTCTTGAGACAGAGTGTTTGAAACTGGCTGCAGTATTTCAGCTGAGTAAAGATTCATCCATCTTTCAAACCTGTATAAATTCTAGCAGAGCAGTTGAGCTCTAGTCTACAGGTTAATCAAAATGAAAAGACAAACTGAATCTTCATTTCATCTTTCTCATACTTATAATTTTCTCCTCTCTTTCTTATCTTTCTGTCTTTTGGTCAGAATGCAGAGGAGTATAGAATTGTGAGTTTTACTATTACTTGATGCAGAGCTATTTCAATACTTTGAAAATAATGAAAATGGTATATAGTATTCAGCTTGAACAGCATTTTTACTAAGTACTTATCAAGAAATAGTGAAGAGAAAAGGTTTCAGTTGAGGCATTATTATTTTCCCTCATTAGCTATTTTTAAACAATATCATGGACTAAGAATCCTCTAAAATCATTGCTGGTCGGGTGTTTGGTTTTTTTTTTCATGTTTCCTGCAATTTGACTTCAAGTATCTACTTCATGCAAAATTCCTGTAGGGAGACAACCTCCATCACTTCATACAAACATGCTCTTTTGTCCTCCTGCCCATTCTGACAAGTAAGATTTTCACCCTCCTTTGAGTGTGTTCTTTGTCCAATTAATTCTGTTGGCAGCCCACAGAAACGTCGACATTGGTCAGAAATCAATAATGTGGACATTATAAAGTAGTAACAGCTTGGCTATATTTTTATTTTGCTGCCATATGGTTACTGTTCTGAAAGATTTGTTGAATAACCCCACTAAATCATTATCCCAGGGGGGTGTTCTATTCGAAAGCCTTATTACCCATTGCCAAGGATTTCCCCAGCAATATTACACATCTGTATAAGTTACATACTAAAAATACATTGTGCTATTTTGTGTCAGAGTTCAGAAGATTCCATACACACACTGAAGGCAAGGGAGGTATGAACATCACAGGTCTCGTAGGGTTGGGTTGTGATGTCTTTATAGGTGATGAGCTGCTGGAGTCTCCAAGAAAATCTGTACATGCAGCTCCTGTCCTTAATGTGTTCTTCCTTATATTTCTGTACACACACATTTTCTACGTCACTGCTTTCAGCAGGCTCTGAGGACATGTTTTCATTAGTGTCTTTTACAGTATTTCCATCAGGATAACTTTCTTGGGCACAAATACGGTGGTTTGTGTTTTAGTGTTTTTTAATCCTGTGTATATTTTTTTCTTCAAACTAAAAAAAAATAAAAAAATAAAAATGTCATTTCTAAGGGATATAGATATCTTTTTACATGTAGCCAACCCTGAGTATTTTTAGATGGATGGATGTTCCTCTGTATTTAAAAACAAAACAAACAAAAAAACCAAAAATAAAACCCAAAATCACCATAAAATTGAATATTCTGCTTGCACCTTTTGCAAAGAGCATCAGAAAGAGGAATGTCTTGATGGTCACAGGAAAAACCCCCAACCGCACACACACACACACGCACAATCCAATTGGTGATAAATCATATATTATTAAGTACATGAGTACAACCCAGTTTTCCATTGCATATATTTAAGCTATATTTAAATCTTTGGGCAAGGCAGGAAAGCAGTGGCTTTTCATAAAACTGATTGCATCTGCTTATTCATTTAGAACAAGCTATTGCTTTACTTCAAAATATACAAGCAGTAGCAATATAAGTTGCATTGTTTTGTCTCAATGAATATATTATCAGCACTATTATTAACTTTTCCCCCCTTAGAGCAAGGAAGTGTTTTGTGGAATTGTTTTCCAGTATACTCAGGGCTGAAAGTGGTTTGTTTTCTATATGCAGATATGCTTTGTTCTACTTATTTTTTCTTCAGTTTTGTAATTTTGACAGAAATTGCAGTGCAGTCACATTTTACTATGAGTCCTATTTTTGTGACTTTGATGATCTAGATTGGGCAGTTTTTTCAAGATAGCCATCCTAACTACTTTTTTGTTTCTAACAACTTAGTCAAATATATTTCATCAATGTGCTGTTATTACTTGGGCAACTACTTCATTAAGGAAAGTATCTAATAATTACAATTTCAATTTTGATCTTGAAATAAATCAGGAATAAGCCTGCTACATTTTTCAAATTTTATCAGTCCCTAGTGCACTAATCCAAATTTTCCCAATGTACATACTGTTGGTTTCTGGTGCCATAGCATAATAAACTCTCTTGAACTCCAGGTAAGTGAAATCTACTGCCTTTTTCTTTCTTTAGAAGAGCATTATCTGATTATATGAAAAATATTATGTCAGTGTAATTGTTATAAACTACCTTTATTAGCCCCAAGCTGATTCTTGCATCATTTTCTACTTACCCATATCCTTTTCTGAAGTCATATTAGCATCAGAAGCTAATTTCTTTTATGAAAATGTGTACTACATTAAATGGAAATAGATGGTCTTCTGGATACCTAGAAATACACACAATGCCATATCCTACACCACACTGGCATTTTGTATGGCTGTTAGTAAAGAAAGCTCAACAATAAATTTTTGCAATAGCCAGTGTTACCTTTGATACACTTGAACCCCAAGACTTAAAAAAACCCAAACCAAACAGCAAAGAAGGTGACAGCATTAGTATAAATTTGATATTTATCCATTGTTTGCAAACTGCAAATTATATTTTTGCCTACAGTACAAAAATGCAGAAAGAATTATAATGAGAATCATGAATTATTTACTAGCAGGGGCTTTGTAAATCCCCAAACTACAAACATGAATAAAGAAATGGTATCGAAAATAAGTTCACTGTTACATCATTATTGCTTTCTGTTCCTTCCACATCCTAAGCTGAATGGTATTTCACAGACCTTTTTTTTTATTTTGTTTTATTTTACAAGAGTGCAATTTTATTGCAAAGGTAAATTGCTGGGTAGATATGGATGTAAAATCTATGCACATGCAAACATATACAAACCTAAAAAATGCTAGAAAATGGAAACCAGTCATTACAATGAAAGACGGCATTTAAAACACATTCGATTTTGTCATTTGGTTATTGGTTTTTTCCAACTGAATAAGTAGGATTTAATTATCAGGGATTTCCTATCAGTAAGGCTGTTGCATTTTAAGGAATGCATTTTTAGCAAGGTATCATTCACTTCTGAAGGGAAGGGGGAAAATAAAGCCTTATATTCTGAACAGTCTGGGTGACTCAGAATAAGTGCTATTTCTCTTCTATATTCAGTCACCTCTGGAGAGAAGGAAAGTCTGTAGTATGAGAAGAGCCAAAAAATACTTGGAGGAACAGACGAAACTTAGAGAATGCAAAGTGTTACAAGGAGTCAACCTTTGACATCAAACTTTTTCCTGAAATGGTATCAAGTAGAATCACTGTTGATTTGCCGACTGACTTGTTAAAGTTTGTCCTTATAGATTTATCAGTAAACCTCCCAAAATCGAGGCATAAGTCATCATCAGTCAGAAGTTATATCATTAGCTATTCTGCTAAAATAATTTTTTCCTTGCAGTGGCTTCTGACCTTGTAGTCAACTCAAACTAGAAATTCAGAATGACACCTCAGACTGTCAGGTTTCTGAGTACTTGCATAGCTTCCATGCTGACGTTTGTCTCAAGGGCTCACAAATTGAAGGCTATTCAGAGCATAACTCCTTAATTTCTTCAATTTCAGACGAAAATGAGTAAGTCACAGACTTCAAATTTAGCATATTGGTATATTGTCTGTCATTGAAAATCTGACATCTGGCAGCACGTAGTTCATTGGTGATACAGAAATTTCAAAGTAAACTATGTAGAAAAATATTTCACACAGCTTAAAGTTATATGGTAACTTTGCAAATGCTTTGAGTTAACAAACTGGCAAGTTCTCTATATTGTCTTAAAAAGAACTGAGCTGTAAGCAATAAAATATATTAAAAGATTACCTTTTTTTCACTAGCAGTAATGAAAGATGTACATGCATGATATAGTATGTGTATATTGAAGGTGATTTTAGCACACATAATAAGACTCTGGGTAGTGGTTTATCTTTTTATCCACAGTCAATATAAAATAATGTATCTGGGGACATAGATTTGATAAATGAAGTTGCCCTCCTTGGGATTTTTATTATACATTTAAGGTACAGTACACTACAGTGGTATAAATATATTTTTCTCCATATGCTTTTTATGTTACTGTTAGGAATGCCTATTTTTCTATATATTTTAAATTCTTTTTATTCTATTAATTAATCTTTCTTTACGATCTTAATCTAAGTCTCATACACATGAGAATTGACATAGTTTTGGTATAATGTCTCCTTGACTATGGATTTCATTTATAAAGCACAGTAGTATATATGAGGATTTTTTTTTTCCAAACTAATTTCATTACTTAAGACAGCTAAAGCCTTCATAAACTTAAAGCAGTGTGAGGAACGGACCTTGAAATATTTTTCTTCACTGTTTCTTAGTTTGTATTTTAATCCAGTTTCCAATGATCAGTTATTTTACATCAAGAGAACCAGCTGATTCTCAGATCTTTGAAGGAGGCATTTATTCTTATTAAAATCTGATATATGATTTGTTTTGTTTTGTTTTGTTTTTAAAGCATGGCTCAACTATAAGGAAACAGGATTTCTTGAACTTTTTTGTTAAGTGCTTAATGTGTAACACTATCCATGTTTGAAGCAGTCCCGTGTTCCTTGTTAAGGACTGCTGTAGTTCACTTGCAAGATTTTAAAAAGCAACCTTTGGCATAGGCACCACAGCATTTAGCAAAATAACTCTGTCCAAATTCGTAAAGAAAATGAGTCTTTGCCATGAGGACTGATTTTCTCTGTTGTGCTGTGGAGAAGAAACAGTGCCCAGTGACCATGAGGTATCATTCCAGTTGAACTCACGAATGTGGTACTGATAATGATATTTATGTGAACGTCTGCAAGAATGTCATTACGTGCCCTTGACAGATATGCTGCTGTGTCATTTGTGCTAATTTGAAGCCCCTTATCCCTTGCTTACTCCCTCTAACAATGTCACTGGGTCTTCTGGCATGAAGTGCAGAGGGGCAGAGGATTCCAGCCTCAGCAGAGAAGGTCTGACCCAACAGTTGCTGTGGAGCTCCAGTTGTTCCTTTCCATACAGGCAGCGGTTGAGTCACTGTCCGTGGAGCTATTTAAGACACGCAGTCAGAGTGCTGAGGGACATGGTTTCTGAACTCAGTAGAGGTCCTTTCCAATCTAAATTAGTCTATGTTTTTATGATTAACAAGGGAGCGTGTTTTCAAACTGAAGATTACAACATTTCTTCTCTCCTTATAGGTTTGGGGGTTTTTTTTGCATCTAATAGTTACAGGAGGAGGATATTGATCTTCCAGTCAAAACCTTCACTATTTGGAATATCATTTAGGTTACATCAAAATGACGAACATTTAAGTGGCATACTACTTAATTTCTCAAATTTTAGTGCTCTAAGTTATTTATCGTGAGTGAGATTTTACTTCATATACACTAATTCAGTAATACTTAAGGGAAAAATTGTACTTATATTAATCTCAAGGGATTACAGGGAAAGGTGAAATGTTCATACTTTGCTCTTAGATTTCTAAATGACAACTTGTCATTTTCATTTACATGTTATTTCGCTGTCACTAGATCCCCTGTGTTTTTCTCAGATATATTTAGGTCAGTGTGCCAATCTAGGACAATAAAGCTTCCCACACTTTTTGAGGCATAATGCCTTTTCAGAGGCATAATGGAAGAAACTTGATCTCTTATGCATGCAATGAAATTTGCATTGATTTTGGTGAAAGAGATGAAGCTGGTTACTTAATGTTACTTAAACATATTTCCAGATTTTTTCCTCCAGTTAATAATATTCTATAGCAGCACCAACTGTTTGTAGTTTAATTATGGAGTCATTTATTTGGAAAGGTGTCTGTAGAAAGGCAGGTTCCTCTATAAATATTTAGATGAGGATTTAATTTTTTCCAAGTACACAGTTACTTATTTTACAGATGATGGAATTCTCTATTGTTTGAGGATTTTTTTTTTTTTACCTAGCTTTCATTTGTGGCTAGTAAAGACATGCTACAGTAATAAAACAATGAAACAGAGTAATTGTGTTCTATTGATGTTTTTGCATTTTCTTCCACCAGTACAGACTCAACTTCTTTCAAGTTGAAGAATGTTTTCACAGTACCAATATCCTGAAAATAACCGTTCTGAAGCCCATCTTCCCAAAGGACTTGCAATTTAATTGAAACCTCATTTAAAATATCAAATTACATGAACAGTCATATACTGGAATTAATTATATTCAAATTAAGTGACTTAAACCCCCAAAATATTCAGAGCATCATTTTTATAACAGAAAATGCAGAGCTTAGGTCAACTGCCTAAGATTCTAAAGCAATGACTGAAAAAATGGGATAAAAGCTCAGTATAAGTAGTTCAAAGACAATGTTTCACTTGAAAAAGGATGTAGCATTGTGTGATGGAACTAATTAATAGCATCATCATTATAAATTATATTAGGAATGTATTTTTTTATTTTTTTCTTCAAGGTTGATGCTGTGCTCTTTCTGTAACAAAAGTATTTTCTGGGAACAAAAATAATGAAAGGTATAATTGTAAAAATTTCATCTTCTTTTATTTCAGTTATTTTCCTAAAACAATAATATAATATTTTGTTTGACAATTAGAAACCTAATTCACATTAAGGAAAAGTAGCATATCTGGATAGTGAGGGGTATGCTTTAAAAGACAATTTAAGAAACCTGCCTCAAACAAGCTCCGAAATGTTCAGCCATCTCCTCATCTTGTACATAAAACTTCACAGCCCCATAGCAGTGTTCCTTTGCTACATTACCAGAGGATCTAATCAATTATACTTTGTTTAAGATTATTAGATTTTCATAATGTTAGGCTTTTTCTAATAAAAATTTATCCTGTAATATTTCAGTAAATGTCTAATGGTACATTTCAGTAGAGAGTCTTACTGCCTTGGAAGCTTCAGTGTTGACACTGTTGCTGCCCAAACCCTTCAAGGGACAAATAATTATTCATTGGTCTGGACAACACACCCCATTCATATAAATCACTTAGTGTCTTAGCTGTATTTGAGATGCCAAGCATCTTCCCCAAAGCCTGTGGCACAGAGAAGTAAGGGAGAATATCTTATTACTGAAAAAGCTCCAAATAAGAATATAGTCTCTGAATACACTGCACTGTGTATTAACCTTGTGTGTTATGTAGGGTAACTTCCACAATCCCTTTCCCTGCTCACTGGTAATTCAATAGAAATTAACTTGTACCTCTGGTAAGAAAAGGAAACCAAAGCAGTATTTCTATAGCTAGAATTACAAACAAGGAGGCCATGCCTAGTTATTTACAAGGTTCTTACCAGGACAACTCTAAAGAAGGATTTTCCATTATGATGCTTTAAGTTTACTTGTTTCTATCTTCTTTTAGTGTGTTAATTTGTATTGATTCTTTGACAGAGGACCATAACAATGCCCCTTGAAGGATTTGTCATTCAGAAAAATACCTTGGCAGAATTACTTATCTAGTAATCCCTACACTTTCATTATCATGACTTGGATATTTCACCAAGAATCAGCAGAAATTGATGATTATGGTGGATTTATGAAATCTGCATAAATGGTCTGGCAAAGAATGGTGGCCATGTCATGAAATCAAGGAAAGCCAAGAAATGTGGGAGGTGTGCTATGTATTCTTCCAGTGTATCTGCAACCAACATACACATCTATGGTGCAACACTTCTTCTTTGTTAAAACAAACTTTGTGTGCCTGTGTCTCACCTGGTCATATGGAAACACATAGACAGCAGTACATATCTGGGTGAAATGGAGGTCAAATCTTTTGATGTAGTGAAGGATCCTTAAAATTTCCATATTTAGAGCTCTTTAGAATACTTGATTGTTTTAATATGAGTTATAAAACAAAAAATTACACTCCATTAATCTTTCCCAATTGACTCTTGAAAGACTCTTTGTCTCTCAAGACTTCACTTATTTAACCTTTTAGAAGGTTCTTTCTCCAAAAGCTGGCACTTACTCCCATAACTTTGAGTGTCTGAGGCAGCCACCCAGGGTATAGAGATGTGTAGACATTACGAGTGAGAGACTTTTTAGAGCAGCAGCTGGAGAGCTGGAATTCTTTGGTGACAGTGTCTGAAAACTGGAACTTAGTACCTGTGGTCAGGCACATGATTCTCCTGCTTTGTGACTGAAATTAAAAGCAGAGGAAAAACTGCTCACCAAAAAAAACCAACCAACCAACCTAAAAACTGCTCACCAAAAAAACCCAACCCACCAACCTAAAAAGCCTAAACGATTTATATTGCTAGTCAAAAATGTTAACTACTGTTAATTAAGGCATATATTTAAAATTTCCTTGAGATATGTAAGTAATGTATAGAGGCCTGCTTTCCTTATGTTCCTACAAAATGAAGAATTACACAAACATGTTAGGAATGTATGCCAGGCACAGCTAGTATTTACCAAAAGAATAGCTTGGACAGCCTGGGGAAACATGGGTACATCATATATTTAAAATGTGTGTTGTGAGATCCTTCATAGACATTTTATGCTTTTATACTGCGGGTTTTGTAGTTCTTGCTGAAAATGTCAAACTGATTAGAGTGATTTGTAGAGAAGAGGAAACAAATAGAACTGAATAGGACTGTAGGTTTGGGAAAAGAAGTTAGGGAGTAACAGATAAGGTTTCAGCTGGCAGTAAGGGACATAAATGACCTTTAGGCTCTGTTACATGGGGCTAAGGAATGCTCTTTATGAGCCACCAGTACTGAGCTACTGAGGCCATGAAAATGCCACATAAGTGCTGTATCTTTTTCAGCCCTGTGATATTCTCAGTTGACTCCAGAAGTCAGTGTTGCTGGCATTTTCTAAATTAATTGCGGGATTAAAGTTATTAAACACTTTTATTAAAAGAATATCATCAACAAAGGGTCCACTATGCCTTGACTAGTTGGCTAATGCAGGTTTCATTATAGAGCTATATATATATATATGCATGCCTGCATTGTGTAGTGAAAGGTACTGGAAACTGTAAATAATGTGTGCTGAATAATATAGTAAGAGATTCTATTAGAAAATAATCATAAGTTACTTGAAAGATCACAGGAAGAGACTCATTCCTAATGCATGGTAGTAGATATTTTTCATTTGAGAAACTGAGGAGATTTTCTGCTGTCATTTCTTTAGCTGCAGGTGGAATCCACAATGAGATAAATGTTATCCAAGTGTTCAGGAACCTCAAAATGCTTCCTGCCTGCTGGCAAGCTAGGGGAAGTGTCAAACACAAATACTATTTTAAGAAAATATGGACAGGGAAGGCTTTTGGAAGTCTTTAAATGATAACAGAAAGAGGCCTTTGTGGATTAATTTGTGAATCATGGAATTGTTTAGGTGGGAAAAGACCTTAACAATCTTTGAGTCCAGCTGTTAACCCAGCGCTGCCAAGTCCACTACTACACCATGTCACTGATGGCCACATCTACATGTCTTTTAAATAGCTCCAAGGGTGTCATTCAGTGGGCAGCCTGTTCCAGAGCCTGACAACCTCCTTGGTGAAGTAACTTTTCCTAATATCTAATCTGAAACTACCCTGGCACAACATGAGGCAGTTTATCTTTTCCTATCACTTGTTACTTGAGAAAAGACACCAACTTCCCACATCACTACAACCTCACATCAGGTATTTGTAGAGAGCAAAACAAGTGAAACTGCTGTGAGGCAGAAGAGTTTTTTTCAAATAGTAACTTCTCAAGAAGAAGCCAATATCCAACCAGATACAGAAATAGTGACAGAGGTTATATAGCAAAGGTTTAATGATGGAGTTAAGTGGCAATGCATAGAGATTTTCTTAAACTTTGGCTTTGATAGTGACAATCTCAATTTGATGGTTGGTAGGCTGCTAAGAAAAGTGACAGTGGGGCTGGCGTACTGAGTGAGGTGTAGCCTTATGTGCTGGAGAAGAAGAGAAAGAAATGGGGGAGGAGAAGACAGACATCAATTCATTTTAGATTGACACTTTACAGTGTAAATTATTCACAGCATCCAAATACAAAATAGCTGCAAATGTTTGCAAAAGACTGATAAAAACTAGAGAGAAAAAACATCATGTTTGTTCTGCTAACACTAACGGTGAGATTTCGCAGTACATTCAGTCTGCTGTAACACCGAATGCTGTCAATAAGAAAAGTCCTTCCCTGCCATCCTTCTCTCCAGCAGTATCCAAGCTCTCACTCCTATCACTTCTGGTTCTTGTACTTGCCTGTGTTAAGTAATTACAATCGGTTTTTTACCTGTGTAGTTTCAGTTGGTTGAATCAGGAGCTGCAGCATTGCTGGGTTCAGGCTGAGACAGAGGAACTATAATGCCAGGATGGCAGGAAAGACTGGGACCATACATTTTAGTGGAAGCCTGAAATGTGGTTCACTTAATCTGTACTGTGCAATCACACTCCAAAGTAATCAGAAAGCTCTTGCTCCTCTTCTCACAAAAGTAGTTGGTTTTTAGACAAGGATCACGTGTTTCTCCATATCTTATACTTCATTTTGTATCCATTGCAGAGAACTTGGGTTCTCTAGCATGCCAAATGATTTTGTAGCTAGCTGTTTGGATTTTATTTTTAGGTCATCCAAGTTTAAGTCCCTCTCTAGCCACATAAAATGTTTCCTCCGAACTTTTCTTGTGCAGCAGGAGCTGCAAGACTTAAAAACCCCACACCTATAAACAGTAAAATCTGTTCATGATTCTTGATTGGGTCCATGTATAACAGTAATCAAAGACTTTGGGCTGACAGTGGATTGGGGACAGTTGTTTCTAAAATGTATTTTTTCTAGGTATAGCTTATGTCAAAATCACGTCCATTATTTTAAAATGTAAATTCATCGTATCCTGAAGTACCTTCTGCTGGGGATAGATGTGATGATTGTAGGCACTCTGTAGAACAAAACAGTTCATTTGGAAGTACTGCTGACTACATAATAGGATTAGTTTTGTGGAGGAGAATTAAAGCAAGGATGCAAACAATGTTTATTAATTAAAAATTAAAGATATTAAAGGTTTGTTCTCATAGTTTTTCATATTCAAGTGGCCGACCTCACCTCCTGAAGCTATTCTTAAGTACAGTCTGATCTCGTTGGAATATTTACATGCAGCATATTCATGGATTTAATATAACAGCACGGCATAAATTCCTACAGAGAGATTACTGCAGTGACTAAATTAGTGGATTCCAAATCTAATTACTGAATAGAATGGCTGAATAGTATCCATTACCTCTTTTGAACAAAAAGAAGCAAAGTTAGAATGCTTCTACACCAGATAGTTTAACATTTATGTGTGAAGTGAAAACAACCGAAACACCAAAACAATCAACAAACCAGCCCTCAAAATCCTAAGAAATAAAGTTTTTTACTTCCAAAGAGAGGAAACCATTCTCTGTCTCCATTTCAGCTAGACTGTAACTTCAGTTTACAAGGCTGTTATCTACATGGAGTTTGATAAATAAGGAAACTGAAAAACCACCACTACCAAAAATCCAACAACAACAAAATATTTCTTTCCTACTCTTCGGGAATGTTGGAAATAAAGAATTTTTATATGACTTTAAAAAAATATAGTGACAATGGAATTATTTGCACTCCACTCTTTTCACTTCTTGCAGGATCAGGCAGAAATACTTTCAATAAAAATGTTGAATGCATAAATGAGAATTGCCTATAAAAAGTGGTGAAAGAGAAAAGTAGCAGGGCAAATATCTCTGTATCCTGCTCCTACATCCCTGCCTTTCCCTCAAATAAGTGAAAAAGGTGGCAATATAAAAAGACATTATTTTAAAAGAGTAAGTCTCCGCCATGTATGCATAATCAAACACAGTAGTGTCTTCTCACACAATTAAAAATCAGATAAATAGGACTATTTTATTTTAGATGAAACTCAAATTGACTTCATTTTTCATTAAATTTAACTCCACAATAGTGAAGGTATACATCAAATAAATATCATAAACAATCAGACATTCTCATATTAAAAAAAAATGTGTTTAAAAAAAAAATATTTGAGAAGATTAATTTGGACCAGCTTCCAGGCTTCCTAAAATTTAGTCAGCATGTGTTTTTATATTATGTTTTGTTTTATCNCAGTCTCTCATGAAAAGCTGGCTGTACCTGCTTAGGCGTGGGCTTCTACCTCTGTGGGTCTCGGCCGCAAATCTTTGCAAGACTCCCCTCCACCTTGGGGGCTTCCTGCTAAGCGTGGGCTTCTCCCTCTGCCTTGATGTCTGCGTTGTGATGTTAATCCATGGCTGCCCATTTCTAATTGTGCAACAGCTTCTTAAATATGTTTTCACGCAGGGGCGTAACTTAATGGTTCAAAAGCAGGAAGTTTTCCTCAGAGCTGGCCCTCATTGGCTCTGCTCTGTAGGATGGAGGGAAACTTCCAGAGGCTTCCAACAGAAGCCAATCTCCCTCTAATAAAAAAAAATCTAATCAAAGAAACCCATGACAATCTCAGAGGTAACTGTTGGACAGGCTCAGGGCTGAGTTTAAAGCTTTCAAACCACAGGTTCCAGTGCAGTGGTAACATCTGTTTCATCTCTTCCGTGAAATACTTGCACCTTTGCCAAAGCTGGATTGCCCTTCTTCCTCTGGCTTGGATGTCATCTTGCATTTACAAACAGAAAGTGAAGTTTGTTACTTTCGTGCCTGAACACTATTTTCTCCATTTCTTTCTCTTTGTCTCTCTTCCTTGCTTGGCTGTATTGCATTGCTCACGACCAGCATTCCACCTACATTCCTTCCTTGTCCTCCTCCTCCTCCATGTATCTCATATAAATATTTTCCTTTGAGTTTCCAGTGGACACTAATGCTTACAAAATGAAGTACCAAAAGTCCAGCCATATGAGCTTGAAGAAAACCAAGCAGGCTTTCATCAGAAGCATTTGCAGGTGTCAAGGCCATGTCAAAAGCAAGCAGCCTCTCTGAAATATTCCTATTATCAAGCATTACAAATTCCAGTGAAAAAAATACTTCATTGCATTTTGCCTGCAGATGTCTAAATATAGGTAGACATGTGGGATCTATGATGACATTTTGCAATAGCAGATAAAATAGAAGATGATAGAAAATGTATGTGGTAAGCGGGACAAAGGAAATGAAAACAGAAAATCATTCCATATAGATATATGAATTCTGCTAAGTGGGGATAGAAAAGTATAGTGCTTCCATCACTGCACACTGAAATAGTCTGAAACAGATAAAAATAAAGTTGTATTCCTTTGTAGTAAATAGATCTGAATCTACAGAGAATGTGCTAGAAAACAGGCTTTTTTATTTCTGCTGTGTGTAGATCTAAGCTCATTATTTATCTGGTACTTTTAGCAATTAAAAAAATTATATCTGTTGTCTAGAATGGAATATTAAAGTTAGCTTCTGAATTAGGCTGTGATAAAGTGTAATTAAGACTAAAATGTATTTTCTTGACAGTCACTGGGCTTGTACATTCTTTTCATGTGTATGCCATTGGAGGCCTTTAATACAAAAAAGCCAGGAAGAAGATGGTATTGGACATTTCTCTTTGTCAAGCACTGATTTATAGATCCCTGTCTCTCTTTCTAATGTAGTAATGATATCAAATATTAATAAACCGTGGTTCAAAACTTTATGCATGAGTAAGTAAAATGCGTTAAAAATTCAGTTATAGATAATTCTAGGGATGTAGAATTTGTGTTCTTTTTTTCCAGTTTTACTTTCCCCATGTATATAGACTGATCCTCAGGATATTGATGGTTTTAACAACGCAAACAGCACCAGTCTTGAGCCACCCTAGTACTCAAACAATATCATCATTAGTATTTCTTAGTGTAGAAATTTGTTTCTTACACTTTACTTTTTCCCATTCATATAATCCATAATAATATTTTCAAAGGTGAACATTTTGTTCTTTTCACCACAAAGTCCCATAATATCTCAATTTTAATGATAATAATAATGATAATAATAATAATAATGTTTAAGTGGAAAATTCCCATAATTTTGCTATACTTACAAGTTATTTTTCATATCAGCCAGCTTCTTCATAATGTGGATTCTTATCCATATCTTCTCATTGCAAATGACTATGCAAGATATTATGCAGAGAAATTAGTAAAATTGAAATAGTAAAGAAATATGTTCTACTGTCTTGAGAGCACCTGCACCAGCTGCTTATATTTCTCATTATATAAATTGTGCTGAAGCCGCCAAATTCATTTGTTAGAGCAGCAGTAGTTATTTTCACTCATGTAGTGCAATTCATCCGCAGTCATGAGTCCTTCCTTTGATTGGTGCATTTACATTACAAAGCATAGCAGCTTCAGAAAAATGAGAACTCTCAATTCATAACATGGTATGAAGCATCCTCAGTGGACAACAAACTGTTATTTCTCTGTTCTTGCTGAATAACTTGTTTATCTGCATGTGAACAAGTACAGTACGTTTAGCAAAATACATTATATGTTGCCTATATTGGCTTGTTTTTGTTTTAGAATGATGAAGGTGAATACATGGGATAATTGTTAAAAATTCTATAGTTTGGGTTTGCTGGATTTTTAGTGCTTATCCCCATGAATGAAATAAAGGTGAATAATTTAAAATATGCAAAGCTAAACCTAAATATAGGACGCTGAAAGGGTTGGCCTGATTTTTTATATTGCTGAATACAGAGTTCCTGCTAAAATTGTGCATTTCAGACTGTTTATTTAAATATAAGACAGTATTTTTAGAGGGGAAAATATAGTACATATATTAATTTTCCTTTCTATATATATATTACTAGTAAAATCTCTAGCACAGAAGGAGAAAGTTAATTGTACCAGTAAATTAGACATCTGCTGATATAATGCAGATGCAAGGAGAGTGGGAAAGGAAAGCATTTTAGCAGCTCTGTTTAAACAATTCTTAACAATTCAGACTCATTATGTCACCTCTATTCTGATAATCAATATTGTAAAATAATTATTCCAAGATGTGATTTTAATCAATGCAAAAAAATATTGTCCCTAAAGTCTGAATTGCTTTTAAAAACACAAGTTGGGGAATATGAACAAAGATTGGATGAGACAGAGAGGATTTTTGTCAAAAGCATAGATCACCTTCAGTTTGTTCACAGGAGTATTTACTTTTACAGACAATAAGGTAACATTTCTACCTCTGTTTTGCTTTTACTCAGTTTAATAGACACTTACAGTATTGTAAATAGGATCAAAATTTGACCCCTAGTTTTTATAGACACTTATTTCTCTCCAGCATTATTGTGTGCTACTGAATAATCTCATCTGTGGATAAACACAAACCAAGCCACTGTGACAGAACTGCTGCAGCACCAGGTCCTTCTGGCCCTTTATTGTTGGGGTTTGGCTTGTTTTTTGGAGGTCATCTGCAGTAATCTGCACTCAACAAGCAGGTTGAGTGCTCAATCAACTACCTAATCCCAAAACCCTGTGCTGTGAGTTTGCCTTTTGGTGTAGGAATATGAAGGGAAAGATGAGAACAGGCTTTTCTGATTTAGGCTGATTTAAGGATGACTTAGATGTGAGGAGTCTGATAAGCCATTGTCAAACCTTCAGAAATGGTTTTGAGCAATTCTCTAGAGTCAGGTAAAGACTTCATGTTACTTACTTTATACTGGTGAACTGTAGCTTGGTTTTATTTGCTTTTTGTTTTTCTAATAATAAGAGTTGTATTATTGTTATGGCTAGAGAAAACAGAATAATGCTGCCATATGAGGGAATAGACTATAAAAGGTACAGTTAGCATAAATTAGTAGTTTGTGTTCATAAAGAAAAAGAAGCATTGTAGAGGTTCGGGGTTATATCTATGTTACTGCAGTAGTGCCAGCAGGGAGTATGAAATGTCAATCTTTGTCATCCTTTATGGTTTGGATCCTATAGCCTAAATTACAGGCTATGGTTTGCAAAGTTGGTTGAGTTCTTAGGTTAGTCCAAGAAGAAACAAACCCTTTCAGCAATTTTCATTGCTGCTTTTGAAAGCTGGAAAAGAGAACTTGGTGTGGGAAATAACTTGGGTTAGTTTCTCTCTACTGCAGTAAGAATCTCGTGTGGTACTTAACTACTGACTGGAATTAGAACAGGCTGATGAATTTAAGCTTAAGGAATTGTTTGCTGTGGTCGTGGCTTTCACTATGATGGTGGTAATCACGCTGTGGGATTTATTCAAGGCCATGTGCCTTTGTTTTCTGTTAGGGTGTAGAGTTGTCTGAGGTATGCCATAGACTAATGGCAATTTCTGCTTGAATGTACTTGTAAAAAAAATCAGCTTTGCAAGCTTTGTCTTTGATGTAAGACTTTCTCTAATAGTTGATTTTGCTGTTGTAACTCACAGTTTGTACTTAGCTGTGGGAATATTTACTTTGAAAGTGTGCTTATCTTTGTTTTATTACTTCTTTGCTGGCCAGTAAAGAATGCATAACTCCTGATTGCCTCAGTATGCTTACAAATGAAGCTATTTGTACATCTCGATATATTTCCCATAAAGCTTGTAAAGACTGTTACGAATATTGATAGTGCTTTTATAGGGAGGCTTTCTGTCCATTCCTTCAGAAGCATAAGCATTTTAAACAAGCCACTGTTTTTGCTAATGAAGACCTCTAATAAGTCCTTTTGCTAATAAGTCCTCTAAGTCCACAAATATCTGTGTGATCTTTTTAGCACATAATATTCCATGTCACGGTCATTTGGTTTTCTTGTGCTTGAATATAATGAAGATGGCAATTGTCAATTCTTGCCTGTTACTTTTCACATATTTCATAATAACATCTAATACCTATGAAAGGTAAATGAAAATTTTGATTTGTGCATACATTTAAAGAGAGATGGGGGCAAAGGATAAAAGACTAGGATCAGTCCTGCAGGGAGAAGGAAGATGTGTCTCATAATGGACTGGAAATGCAGGAAAAAGAATGGAGGTGGTTTTGGTGAAAGGAAGCTAGGGCTGAGGAAAGAGAATTACATTAGGGACTGACAAGAGAGATTTGGGAATTCAGAAGTCCATCACTGACAAGGTGTGAAAGGAATAGGCTGGAGAAGGGACATTGGAAACTTAGAGCAAGAGTAGCTCATGAGGGAAAATAGTGATAGCTGGGGGAAAAGAAGAAGTCTTAGCAATTTTGACTAGTGAGAATAGGATGAGGTAAGTAAGAGGATGGGGAAAGAAGTAATCTTTGTGGCCTTTAGCTCAGTCCTTGAGCCCTTTAAATTTATTAAGGAGAATTCTGATTTAGAAATATGAAGTGGTATACAATAGTAAATAATCACATCTTATCCATCTTAAATGAGGTATCCAAAATTAGCAGATACTTTGACCTTATCCACCATTTGTCTTAACTCCCTTTCTGTACAATGGGGATAATAATAGATCCTTGTCTCAAAGAAGGCCTGTGGAAAATAATTAGAATTGGTAAGCATTCTGATACTAGTGTGATGCATGCTCCAAACAGCTCTTGAATGGAGCTGATAATTCTTTCCCAATTCAGTTCAATAGTACAGAGCAAATAAGGGAGGAGGTCACCCATTAGATGATTTGGGTAAAAATTAAATATTTTCATGTTAAATGATGTGACTATGTATTTAAAATCCATATCAAAATTTTATCTGCTCAAGTGGTATTATTACATTTGCAGAAGCAATTTTAATTCTTTCAGCTATGTTAGTTGACAACTGTAGCACTGTTTTCACCTACATCTGGGAGAGATGTGGAGTGTGTATTGGAGAATGTGGTTTGTGACAGGTAAATTTAGAGGTGACTTGGTAAATCTGATGGGTCTTTCCTAAATTCAGGATAATTTTGGGATTATGTAGCCTTTTTCTTAAATAGAATGCATTAGTTGTATGTAGATGCCATTGTACAGGTTTTTCTATATATCCACAATGCCTTCTGATTTCTCAAGTATATACACATAAACATCTAGCTGGATTTGAAAAGTAAAGCAAGGTGTCTCATGGTTAGTGTCTCACCTCATCTTTTAAATCCATGTGGTGCCAATTGTAGTACCCCAGTCTAGTGGAAGACACAAGGATAGAAGTCTTGTTTGCCTCAGAAGTCTTTGTGATGTCTGGGTGCCAGTATGAAACTTGTGACTGTGCTGCAAACAAAATGCAATATCTGGAACATAAGATGTAGCAGGGAAAAGAGATTTCTGTAGGGTTATTTTAATTACCTCTATGACTTTAGCAGCCAGTAGGCATTCAAAACATGTATGCCTTGAAAAGAATTTTTTGTACTTTGCTTGTGTGTGTATTTGTGGGGGTTTTTTGTTTGCCTTTGGGAAATATGAGATTTCTGAGTTGGACGATCTGGATATTCTGAACAGTCTCAGAACAGAGAGTAGCTTGTACTGCAGAGGGAAATAATGCGTAATTCATCTGAGTGTCTGTATTGAAACAATTAAGATTAGAAGTCTCTTGAGAATGTCACTAAAAAAACCCCAACCACCCAGAAGGGTCAGACTTCTCAAGCTTGCCGTGTTGTGTTGGGAATTCTTGCTCTGGAAATTTGACTTCTGGAAAATCAATAATTTCTCATAGAAAACTTCAATTTCCTTGAAATTTTAGTTTAGGTTGCCGTCTGCTTCCTGTGCCCCCTGCCCCCCCTTCAAGCTGGAAGTGCAGACGGGCTCCTTATTCTTTGCTGGGAATGATTTCTTTGCTTTGAGGGATGAGGTGCCTTTAGCTCTTACCTCATCCGTGTTGTATTAGCTTTTTTTCTGTTACCTACAGGGTATATTATATGAAATTTAATTTTTAGTAGGAGAACAAAAGTAAGAATGTGATATAAAGCTCTCATGAGGAACCATGGCACTCTAAGGAAATGCTGTTTAATCCTCATGTGTGTTGAATTTTGTTTTTCTTTTCTAAAACAAACAAAAACCCCAAAACCCCACATTAGTTGGAATTACAAAGCAAGCAAAATCTTGCTAATTGCTAATGTAAAAAATTTACTTTGCATAATTAAACTATGGAAATTACTTCACTGTTTCTGAATTTTCTGAATTTCAGCATTTTGTCTTGGTCTAAGGTAAAAGCAAAATTTGAAATATCCAAGTTTTCTAAGAATAGCCATTTCTACTGCATAGTTTCATAGAATCATGGCATGGTTTGGCTTGGAAGAGACCTTAAGGATGATCTTGTTCCAATCCCCGTGCCAGAAGCAGGGACACCTTCCACTATTCCAGGTTGCTCAGAGCCGCATCCAACCTGGCCTTGAACACTTCCTTTGTTAGGGCATGCACAGTCTGTGCCAGTGCCTCACCACCCTCACAGTAAAGACTTTATTCCTAATACCTAATCTAACTCTAAGATCCTTTACCTTGAAGCTATTCTATGAAGAATTCCTCTCCAGCTCTCTTTTAGGTCCCTTTAGGTACTGGAAGACTGCTACAGGATCTCCCCAGAGCCTTCTCTTCTCCAGCTGTTTCACCAAATTGTTAAGTGGAAAAAATTGGACAACTTTTTTTCCCTTCACTTACAACTATTAATGCAAGTCCTTTTTCTATTTCTTCCTGCTGTGCTCCTGTCAAGACCTTCCTACCCTCACAAAGCAGGACTTTGAGGGGGTGGGCTGTGAAGCTGCATCTCTGCTTATCTCTAAGTAATTCTCTTGGGAAATGCAGCTCTGCTTGCCCAGCCTGGGACTCAGTGAAGATGGGGATGTGGGAGGAGATCCTTTGCTGACAGCCTAGAGGTCTGGAGTTGGTGCTTAGGGGAGATCTGCTAGAAGGAATGGTTATTAACAGATACAATCTTGCTTGCACCTGTGAAGAACAATAGCCAATATTAATTTAATCCAGGCTCTAATTGTTATGACTGGATGATTGAATATGGTCTGTAATTGGCCTTGGGACCTATTTTATACTTTCTACTGACTGCTCTATTTACATGTGGTCACCTACTATTCAAGTACATTGACTGCATTCAGAAAGTGATGGTACTGACTTTTTAAAAATAAACTTTTGTAGTTAAAGATTTGCTTTACTTTCCTTAAAATACACATTGTTTCATTGATGAAAGACAGAAGGAAAACCTGTGTACATGAGCAATGTGCAACAATATAACTGACAACAGACTGTGCTGAAAAAGATGGTTATTTGTAGTATCTTTGGCTTGCAGGAATCAGTGCAAGCGAAACACCAAATAAGCACTGTGTGCAGTAATGTAGAGGGGCAATAGAACATTGCACAAAATGGAAAGCCAAGACTTCATTTATATTCCAGCTGGATGTTCAATGTTTCTGTTTCATAACCTTTTATTTTCCTTGTATACCCAGTAACAGACTTACAAGGAGTTTCTTCTCTTTGTTCTTTCTTTCAAAGTCTACCTGCTTAATTTTAGATGGATTTCTTGGTCAAATTTATACTTATATACAAGTATATAATTTTGAAATAATACTGAATACTTTTGAAAACTTAAAAGGTATATTACAGTTGTTTACCTCAAAGCTTATTTCCAGCTATAGGATTTTACAAGTATGATATATCTCTGTACAGCATTAATACAAGGATCTCTTCTTGTAAGCCGGGTCTGAGCGCTGTACAAATACTAAAGATGGAGTTTTCAGTCTAAATATGGTATCGGAAGCAACAGGTGTGTATGACAAAAATGAACCCAAAAAGAATCATGGCAAAGTAAATGATATTGTGAGACTTTGATGAGCTATACACATGACCTTGGTCCCATCCTGCTTCCAACAGACTAATACAAAGCGGAGACATTATGTTTAGCACATAGGACTTTTAAGGACTTTTTTAAGGCTTTGAGAGTCCCAGTCCTGTGCCTTTGGTATAATGTCTGTTTTATCATATCACTTAAGTTCATTTAATGAAGGACAGACATTAGATCTCAGGTGGAAGAGCCTTCATATAAGATCAAAAATTAGGAGCAAAGGGATTTAAATACTAATCATCTTCTCTCCTGTGATAGTCATTAGAATAAATGATACAGTCTTCCGTAGGGATGTGAGTGGGAGGATATATATGCATATTTTTATATTTATGATAGATATTAAAATATACACATGCATGTCTGTCTTCACCCACAAATTGAATTAATTTGGTAGGATTTCTGTGCATATATTTCATATGCAGGATTTCATATGCTATAAAGCTTATTTTTCTATTTATTTTACCTCCAAACTGAATTGCAAGCACAATAAATATAATGGCTACCTCCCAGACGAGCACCCCCCTGCCCAGTTCTTCACGTTATGCCTTCTGGAATAGCCCTTTGATCCATTGGGGTCAGCTCTCCTGTCTGTGTCCCCTTGCACTCGTTGTGCAGCCCCAGCCTGCTTGCTGGTGGGAAAAGGGCAGGGAAAGGGTTTGAGTGCTTGCCCTGCTCAGCACTGGTGTGTTATCAATGCTGCTTTAGTCACAAATCCAAAGCACAGCACTGTATGGGCTGAGCCCCATCCTAGTCAGACCCAGTGCAGGGGTGCTCATGAGCAGTTTTCTTTTTGGTGCATAGTATGGGAAAACTGTGTTAACCCTCAGATGTGCACACCTGGTGTATATAAAACAGGGCTGTTTGAAAACATCTTTAGAATGAACAGAGAGGTGTGTGTGCAACCTGTGTATGTTTCAGTGTAATTGAAGACTGGTGTGACATTCACCAGGCAGATATTTGATGTCAGGAAGTAATTTTACTTAAGAGATGTATACTCTGTCCCTTTATAATCCAAAATTTTATATCTTTTTCTTCTTGCTGTGCTTAAAAAGTCAGCTTCCTGCTTACAGAATACTCAGTACATTTATTCTATAGTCTTTGGCTGTACAGGGTGTTTCTAATTGGGTATTTAACCTATCTAATTCCAGGAGATTATGATATGTTAATCATCCTCTTACACTCTAAGGTCAGGAAACTAGAAAGCAATTTGCATTCTTGATGAGTTAGAATTTCTTGAATTTGATGCCCTGTGTTTTTTGTTATTGCTATAATATCTGGTTTAATTACTGTATAGATAGTAGCAAATCTAAACAAGCTTGTTTCTTTACTGCTGGTGGTTCCCCTTTTTAATCTTCAGAAAATTAGCAAGTGTTCAGATAGATCTGCAAAGATGCTCCCCATCTGTGCTACAACTGTGGTCTGTTCTGAGCTCATGTGAAAAACAGGTTACTCCTCAGTCTATACCTTATTCCTTCACACCTTAAACATGTGAATAACGCCTTTTAGGAGATGACAAGACTATGTAGAATTTTTTACATTTGGTAAGCAACCCTGAGCTTTAACAGAAATTTATTATATTACAATTATAAACAGTGTTTTTAATTCTCATCTAAGCACTGATGATAATTGGATAATTGACAGCATGTGGGCAAAAGTAATAAAATCTGGTCCTAAATGAGTTAAGGAGCTTTATACTCTACTGCGGCTTTGGTCTTCAGTTGTCTGACTTGTCATAGTTCTTGCTTGAATGCCTGGGTAGGACGAACAGGGTATTTGGGTTCTGATTGCCTTTTAAAAACTGAAGTGTGTGCTCTCCAAAATGAAATGAGTGTTTTTAAAGGCCAGGTTTGAATCAGAAGCACCAAGAAAATAGGATTCTTTCAGATGTGAAAAGTGACAAAATCTGTGAAGTGACAAGAATGAACTTAAAAATAGATGCTAATTTAAGTGATACATACTGCAGAAGGAGATAAAATAATTCTGTTAATTTTTATATTTTATATCAAAGCATTTCCAGTATGAATTTCAGGAAGTAATTAATCTTCTTGATAATTCCTGGATGATAAACTGCCAAACAGAGAAGTTTTAATCAAAGTTAATGGCTAGATTCTAAGTTATTGTTTCCTTGTCCTTTTGCATTTATATTCATCCTTTTGTAATTTTGCTAATTTTTGCTAGATGAGACACAGATTCTTAATTTGATTTTATTTCTAACAAGAATAAATGGAAATCCAGAGTTAAGTTTCTTTTAAATCTACAGACACAAAATTATTGGATTCGAAGTTTCATTTAGTCACAGTCATAATTTACCTGATGAATATTTCAATTTTGTTTTGAAAAATGTAGAAGAATGCTGGAGTTTTACTTCAGGGTTTTTGGAAGAAAACTATTTCTCTATAGAAGTATAATTTTTGCTTGGGTTTATATTTAAATAAATAATCAAAGGGCATCATTGAAGTGTGTTGATTAATCAATAATATTTTCTATTAATTGAATTTTGTGGGAAATGTTTATATTTGTTTGTCTTTGGGTGTAAATTGCTGGATTACAGAATATACAGTCTGCTTATGCTCCTGTGTTTCTATTCTTGTGACTTAACTATTATTACTATTGTGCTTACATCCTAAACAATGATAAAACTCTAGAACTAAATGAATATAATAATTAACTGTCCAGCTTGGAAGTGATCGTGAGGACAGAATAAAACTATGAACTAGACCGTATGTGGTATATTTAAAAATATTGAATAGAATATGAGGAGAACAGAAAAACGGCTTTTCTGTCTGTTTAGGAATGATTTTTCATAGTGATTGTGGTGTCAAAAGGTCTTGTCAGGAAGATGATGGAGGTGGTGGTTCTCCTCGACTCATTGCAGGTGCAGATATGCCAGGGCTGATGTGGCCAGGGCTGGGCTCCCAGCATGTGATACATGGACACAATGTGGGAAAGTGATTAAGGAGCCAGAGCAGATGAGAAGGGGCTGAGAGAGCTGGGATAGCTCATCTTGGTAAAAGCTCAGGGAGATCTTATCTGTGTGCATAAACGCATGATGTGGGAGGGAATACAAACAAAAGAGCCAGGCTCTGAGCAGTGGTGTCCAGTGACAGAATGATTCTATAGAAAAGTGAGAGGAAACTTTTTTAGTGGGAAGGTGGTCAAAGTCTGACACAGGTTGCCCTGAGGGCTTCTGAAGTCTCTGTCCTCGGAGATATCAAAAACCTGTGGCCCTGAGCATCTTGCTTGGAGCGGGAGATTGGATTGGACAATCTAGAGTCGTGGTCACGTCATGGCACAGAAGTGCTGTGTAGTGGTATAGACTGAGATGTAAGTGTACACACTGCTTTCTGCTCCCAACAACTTACACTGTTTTTAATGATTGTGAAAGAAATGAGAAGGAATAATTGCAGTACAAAACCAAAGGGAAAGCCACTTTTGAACATATTGCCTCTCAAGATTATTATTTACACCTAAAAACCACAGGACAGACACTAGTCTGTGCCTAGTGATGTAGCAAAAACACCCAATCCAGAACACATGACTAAGGAAAAAACTAATCTTTCAGATCCACTGCAGTCATCATTGCGCTTTGGGGTGTGCTGAGAGCAGGAGTAGAAAACAGAAGCTTGCTTCACAGGCAAGGAAGTAAAAAATTGTGAAAATGTTTATAATGAAAGTGAGAACGTGAAACCAAAGGAAAAAAAAAATGTTGAGCAATGAAACTGAATGGAGCTTGGAAATTTTAGCATGGGATTGGTAAAGTACAATATGGAGAGATGAAAATCAGACCATTTATAGGCAACAGCTAAAATACTGTACAGCTCTGTGCTGTCAACAGAACTGAACACAAAATCAGTACTTTAGGCAATGGTGTAAGACTAACAAAATATTCTTGTAATGCTATCTGAAGTAGTATACCTGAATATAGCAAAGGATACCTTAAGAAAATTGATATTTATAGCTGAAGTCTTTATTGGAGCAGAGCAGCAAACAAGAAAGCAGGTAACCCCTCAAATCCTATTATTGTAAATTAGTTATAGTTAAGCAGCATCTTTCTGGAAAGAAAAGGCTGCTTTCCTACCTAATGAAAGTTGAAAGTGCATCTATAAAACTACTGATGACATTTCTTTAGAAATTGCTCCCCCAGTTAAAATACCGTGCCTTAAAATACTCATGAAGACAAAATTAATAGCACCCCATACTTTTATGTACTTCCTAGCACTCATAGTTACTTGCTTGTAAACCCTAGAGCAATGTTAATTCTTGTCATTGAGATTTCCAATACTTCAATTTGGGTTTTTATCATTTTTACCTGTTTATTTTACTTTCCTTTGGGTCATTACATGATAATTTTAGAATCCTGGCATTCATTAGTTGTTCTCTAGATAATGACTTCATACAGTAATACAGGTTTTTTTCTAATAATTTGCACCTCTCAGACACCTGAACTAAACGAGTATATCAGGCAGTTGATATCTAAGCACTCCCTTAGTTTATAGTAGCAGAACAATTCTTAAAATAAAGCCTAGCCAATCAATCCAAGGGAAAAGCTAATGTTTTAGATCTACTAACTGTGACTTGCAATATCAAGAATTAAGTTTATATTTTGAGGTTTTTTCCAGTGATGTGTTAAGAAAAAGATTATGGTATTTTGCATCAACTGTAAAGGTTTTTGTCTTTAAGTTTGATAAGAAAACAGAACTAAGTCCCAAATATATTTGAAAGAAAAAAAGCTAATTATGGAATTAATGAATTGTCAATAAAGTAGCTTTGCTTGTAAAAATAGGAAACATAATTGCTGTGATTTCATATCCTAGAAATAATAAAAACATTGAAGTGGAGCGCTGCTTATGAATGTGATAACTTGTAACTGTTTAATTTGCTTATTAGCAGTTTATTCTATGTGGCATATTTTTTCCTAATTAAAGCCCCTGTTTGTCTGGTCCTGTCTTCTATACTCTTGACCAAAGCTCAGTCTTTGAGAAGATGTAGCTGGTAACTCAGCATGTTTAGGGGAGAGGAAACCTCTGAACTGCAGCCTGAGAAAGTAGAGGAGAATAAGAGCCTTTGCAAGGGAAGCCTTTGTTAATATTTAAAACTACATTATTAATAATATTTATTTTTAGTACATAATTAATAATTTGTATATAATAATTTGTATTATTAATACAAAATTATTATTATTATTACATCATTGTTAATAACTACCAATCCATCAATACAGCATTTTTTTCTGAAAATGAAGCAGGTTCTCTCCCTACCATTTGCTAATAAATCATTAAGCTGCTAATTTTCTGATTCAAGAAGTAAAAATATACTGTAATTTATAGAGAAGCTTGGAATGCATTTAGATTATGGCATTATTGATTACAATATTCAATTCTTCTTAGAACTGGGTAGGTTTGAAATTGCCAAAAAATACTTTGAAGTAAAATGGATGAAAAATAATAGAAATTACTTAGAAAGTCAGTGTGGAACCACAAAATAAAACCCAATTGTTTGAGCTGGTACACAACTAGAAAAGATAACTGAGTAGTTTTGCTGAAGTTTTCATTTGACAGTTCAAGTAATAAAAGGTAGTTATGTTTCTAGAATTGTGGAGATGCAGAATTTGGAAAGAGCAGAGTATGGGAATCTTAAATACCAGTTGCCATGATTTATGATTGTACAGGAACAGCAGTCAGATGTTTCCCCAGTCTGCATGTGAGGAAAGCTAATTGAAAGAAGCAAATTAGGTTAATACCTTATTGCACACAGTCTTATTACCATAGCAAAAGTGTTTAATCAAAATTTTAGATTTTCAATTCTAGTTTGTGTTAAGTCTTTAAGGGAAGATTAATGTCACGTAAGTTGAAGCAAAATCTTACTATTACAGATATAGTTCAGAAAAATAATTAGGTCTTTTGGATAGCATTTAAAGTGACATTACTTGTTGAATACTACACCTTAACAAGTGTAGTTGACATGACTGACTTCTGTGTGGGGCATGATTTTTCCATCATTCTTTTAATATTTTTGTTATTCATAGAGAAATCAGAAGTTCCGTGTTAACATGGTTTGAGGAATATGACTATTCATTGTGAATGTCGCTGGGTTGTATAAACAGTGTTTACTTTGTGAAACGGGGTTAAACTTTCTGTGAAGTGAAGCAGATTGAGCAGTTCAGCAAGGTCTGTTGGCCTTTCTCATGTGCAAGGAGAGAAGTAAAAGTGATACTAGCTGAAACATTTAGTCATTCTTTGCTACATTCCCATTTGAGATCTAAGGAGCAGGCAGCATAAATATATGATAAGGAGCAGGTGAACTTATTTGTGGCTCACTTTTGCAAGTATGTACTTTTTGCATGGCAAGTGCCAAGCCAGAATTGTGGTTTATTTAAAAAAAAAAAAGAAAACAAGTTTCCTGGGGCTACCTGTCTCAAAGATATCTCCCTGCCCCACCGAAAACCTATTGTTTTTTGTAGTTTTCCTAAGAACCCATACCTTCCAAGGAAAAGCGTACGCATGTGTTTGTGTGCACATTTCAAAAGTTCTCTAGCAAATATTGTATTACTGCTTGTCAAACAGTCTCCACAGATTTAAACTGTGCACCAAAATTATCATATAAATTATAAATGTTGAACCCTTGGGGAGATCAGGTGCTTCCAGGAATGTGAAATATAGCAAGGTCCTGGGCAGGAGTGATTTGTCTCTGGAGTTGTGTGTCATGCAGTGATGTGTCAGTCTGGGAGCCCGCATTGCTGGATATGATTGATAGGTCAGAGACTGTCTCATGCCTTTAGCGATGATGAAGATATTCATCATAGGTAATATGCAGGTGTGATTTGACCTAGCTTTGGGTTCTGTGTTTTTATCCACTCGGAAATGAAGTCAAATCGTGCAGACTGCTGAAATCACTAAGAGCAGATGAAACTGGGTCTGTAGCACATTATCCATACCAAGTATTTTCCGCTGCTGACAATTGACCCTGAAGTTGCCCTTTATGAGTAGATTAATATCACCATTTCAGCAGTAATTAGATGAGTGGTCACGCTGCAGATTACTGTGCCACAAACTGCTAAGCAGTGGCCTGATGACCACAGTAGAAATAAATGCTCATATATAAGGTCCATTTCCTTTGGAAGGATAGTTTGGTAACGTCATCTGCCCTGATTAGCTGGTATCACTTGTAGTGCTATCATTAGGAAAGGACTGTTAAAACAGACGTTTTAGAATAAGGTTTTCTCTCAATAAAGAACTGTATCTGTAGATACTGTTGTATAAATACATGTAATAATGTATGTTTATATTAACAATCATATATATATATTTAGGTACACAATTGTAGTAATATTTGTATCTATGCAAAAGAAATTTCTAGCAAGTGCTAGGATAGAAATTGCTGCGTTTTTGTAATAAATAAGCAAATGCCTTTGGTTTATTTTAAGAAACAGTGAACTCACAAGATTAGCGATATAGCATTGAAAAGAAGAGTTCAAATACAACATATGGTGTTTGTGAAAAAGGAGATATGCTCCCACTCAGTATTGCCAAGTGTTCTTACTAAATTTTGGACATTGTTTGCAGAACTAGAAGATGTAGTGTCGGATTTACAATTTAGATTGCATTTCATATTCAAGTATTACTTGATAGTGCATGACTTCTGACTGGATTTTTTGATAGTATCCATGTGATATTTAGGAAATAGGGCAAGAAAATGTTTCCCTTTCTTCTTCCAGGAATGTTCTTTCAGTAGTTCTATGAACACAAGGACTGGGGGTTGCTCTTTGGTTCTCCAGCTGTTGGTGCCATCCTGACTCGTTCCCTTGCCTTTACGAGAAATGCCCCTAGAAGAAAGCATATTTTATGAAGGGTGGTTAGTACTGGGTTTCTGCAGCATGTCCTCTCTTCCTGTTTAGAAATGTGTTTAAAAAGTTAAAAAAGAGCATCTTCATTAACTTTGAGAGCTTGGACTCTGTTTGTCCTGCTATCAGGCTTTGTGGATCTGGGATCACATGCTGCCTGGAATGCCGTCATAGCAGCTCCCGACATTATCTACATTCTACTATTTCTCAAATTAGGGGAGTCAGACTATTGGTCCTTCTATCCTGCAGAAGCAGAAGAGAGTTACAGGCCATGTCACCATAACTGCATGACTGAAAATAAGTTTAATGACCACTGACATTCATAGTCATCGGTTTGACAACTGGTGCAGATGTCAGCAGTGATATGTCTGGCTGTTGACAGGCTTAAGCAGCCCTCGGTCTTCTGAGCATATGGTTTCATACAACTGCACCGAGGCACACTAACAGTGTCCTCAGATAAAACTGAGGGAGAAGTCTAAATGATGGGAAAAGTAAATAGCTTGAAACAGATTTAGCTACAAATTAAAGGACAAACACTTTCTTGTTTTCATAGATATTTGAGATTTTTACAGCATATTACTCTGAATTCCTCATTTTTTTTATGAAAATAATTTTATCTGAAGACAAACAGGGAAAGTTCATATATAGTACTGAGTGTGGTGGAAGAATGTGATAAAATACATTAATACCATAAGAGTTCACCTTGGCATACAGTACAAATCTTCCCTCTTATACTTTTGTGATTTCTTTGGTTTCCCCCGCCCATCAACATTGCTACAGAGATTAACATATCTTCTACATCTCGTACATTGTTCAAGAAAATGAAAATTCCCAAGTGTTTTCTGTCCATTACGTTTTTACTTCTTTTCCAATTGCCTTTGTCATTTATCACAAGCACCAAGTCCTTTGTCAGCTTTCTGTGTTGGTGGTTTTGCATATGTCACATCATTGTACTGTTCTGCTTAATAATTTGGCATTGTTTATATGATTAGTCCTGTTATGTGCTGTTATAACCTCAAAATGTATTGTTGTATATCAAAAAGAGTGATAGAATCCAGAAGCCTGTTTACTTTCTCTTGTTTAAGGTAATAGATTTACACTTAAGCTACATTTTACACTGTTGTAAAATTCACATAAAATTTAAACATAGGGCAACTCTCCTAAGTGAGAAACTGCTGGTTTCAATGAAGTCTTATGCAATTACTTTTGGACTTGTTTTATCCCCTGGTCATAGTGAAATGTTCTGGTAACAGGATCTTTACTTATTGGTACTCTTGGGGAAATGTATAATTTGATCAATCAGATCACACTGATATATGATGTAGGATGTGGTTTCTGTCTTCAGTATGATTTTTTTTTAAACAGTTTCAGGTTTTATATTGTTATGAACATTTAATGGATTTTCATGGAAATTTGAATGTCAAATCTAAGGCAAAAAATTCTAATGGCTTATGTGAATTGGGATAGGGAAGAATTCATCTGTTGTCCTTTTGTATGTTTGCTTGTTTACCATTCATTGCCTTGTAGATACTTAATTGAGGGTCCTCTGATTATCAGCATGGATTGATACCATTGCACTCCAGGAATTGTAAATAGAGGGACAGATGTTTCAAGAGTCAGCAGAGGCATCAGTAGCATGGTAGCATGAATAATAAAAAATCTCAACCTATCTACAAAGAGTAAATGAAAACAAAAAAATGGCACAGGCTTCCTTCTTTTGTTCTAAATGAAAAACTCATGCCGGGACACATGACATGTTTAATGTGTTGATAGGCAGCAATAAACTTGTAAACTTCTTTGTTTTTATTTGGCTCATCAGGTGGTAGGTTGTATAAGCTGCAACACCATCCAGAATAAAGGAGCTAAGGGTCCTTTTGGAAATATTTGAGTTCAGTGTACAGGTTATTATTCTTCCATGACTTGCCTTTGCCAGAAGGGATAGTTCCATTTATAACCTTGCCTGTGACACTGTTCTGTATTCTGGTCAGGTGTGTGTGAGTGAGGACTAGGAATGAGTAATAGACTTAGAAAGAAAAAAAAAGGGGGGTATTTTCCTAACAGATCGGGGAAAAACCCTCAAAATGTCACGTCTATGTAAATCAGGATATGATAATGGACTAAATATTATGATGTTTAGCATGAGGCAGAGTTTAAAATTAGGTAGAGTAAAGAAAGGAGGATGAAGCAGAGTCACTGTTTTTATAATCAGAACTATCTTTATGCTAAAGTAACCCACACATTCTACTGTAGAGTACTACCAATAGTAAGATGTAAAGCAAACCCATTTATTAGTGTGCTTTCTCATAATTTCTGTTTAAAATATCTTCTTTACAAACCTAACTTTAGGTGTAGAATAACTTTTGGACTGACCTTTCTACACTGAAGATTTTACTAAACCTGAATAATATTGAGGTGATCAATTTATTTGTTCCACATATTCTCAGGATGTTTGTGTTTTTTTCCCCAATGTGAGTATGAAGAGAAGAAGAAAAAAGTGAAACATTTTGAAATTATCATCAGTGTGGAGAGCACAAGACATGGGTCTGTTAAAAAGTAAGATCTGTAGAGGTGTATTTTCCCAGGAGTATGAAACACCACAGTTTGACTGAGCTGTGAGCTTTTGAAAATCACATTTTACATGCTTTTAATGAAGGCTTGGTTGAATTTTGCATGTGTATGCTCTGAAGTTTCAAACCAAATGAGCTTATTCCAGTTCAAGGCCACTCAGGATTTTCCTTGTAATTAGACTTTGGGTTTTCTTCGGACTGTGCTGGGTCTAGTTCAGTGCTTCTGCCACATCTCACATGTAGAATGCTACATGCAAGATGAGGATGACAATACCAAACAAAAAAAAATTGGTTCATTAGTTTTAGGGGGTGAATTGGACCAAATATGAGTAGAAAAATGGTCTTAGAACTCAGGGGAGAGACGCAGTGAAAGTCTGACCAGCAAAGGGATTAAATTTTAATACTTTTACCGTGCTAGACAGGGTGCTTGGATTGGAAGTTAGGATAGAATTGGAAGTGATGGCTAGAAGTCAGCTGGAAATACTTGATCTGATTGATAGTGAGACCTTAAGAAGTTGAGACTGAGATTTGAAGGTACAGATCAGAAAACAGAAGAAAAGTAGTGTTTACTGGAAAGAATTTGTAGAAAAGTCTGTCCCTCTTCAAGTCCTCAAGTCCCTGCCCTCCTGTAACTTGAATCAGAATGAAAAATTCTTTGGCTACTTTTTGCCACGAAAAGGTGTTGGGCAATGTGTAATAGAAAGCCGGTGGGATTATCTGTCAGTCATGTCCACATGTAGGACAATGTTTCTGCAATATTGGGGATGAAATGAACCAAAGAGATGGGCTGCACGGAGAGATGAGGGCCAGTTGTAGAGTCTATTGGTCATCGAGTAGAATATTCATTCACAGTTGGACACAACGATCTTTATGATCTTTCTCAACCTAAATGATTCCATGATTCATTCCTGTCTGTCATAGGAATCACACTAAATTTATTTCCAAGAGGCTTGCATGAAAATAAGTTAAAATGAGGAGAACTTTTTGTGTTTAAATGAAGGATTTTAGAAGGGGAAAAGACAAGATAAAAATAATTGAGTGCTGTTCTGGAGAAACATCTTTTCCAAAGAGATCATATGTTATACTGTGCACATGTTTCCTCAGTGCCTCACTTGATTTGTCAAAATCTGACTGGCAGCAGTCCCAAACTCCACAACTGTACTTGCACTCCCTTGGATTTTGACCTTACCAACTGTTCTTTCATTACTGGATGCTTTGACAAGCATTTCAAACTGATACAAGAGAGGAGATACTCCTGACCTGAGTTTCACTGTCTCTCAGTTCTCTGTTTTGAACCTGTACCTTACTGTTTCCTTTGTACTTAAAGGGGAGCTTGGGATATACAAGATATGTAAGGAATGTATTGATGAAAAGGCCATCTTGTACTGTGAAGGTGAAATAATCTGTAGGTTCTCCCAATGAGAACACCTCCCATCCTGTTTTTACTCATTGAAACAGAAGTCTTGTATCCCCAAACCTCACCCCTATATACGGAAAAAGAGTTTTGTTACAATGCATATGCAGAAGAATACTGAAATAAGTCCTGGTAGAGCATATTCTTTTGGTTTCCTATCTTAGAATACTCAAATTTGAAATCTTAGCCATGTTTTTTTTCAATGTAAGCTTGTGTGTGTGTGTGTAATAATGTCAATTTATTCTGCAATCGAGTAACTCTTGCAATGAACTACTATAAATTTGCTAGCATTTTAAGTGACATCATGTGAATGTGTGAAGTAGTACAGTACAAAATAAGGTTTTAATTAGGGATATTTTAATCCTAGAGTCTCAGAAGAGTGTATATGGAAGGCCAATGGTTGTACTTTTCCTTTTTCATATGAATATTTTCCTTGTGATAAATTGTTATAGTCTCTAACTCCAGGCTTGAAATACAGAGATTTTTGCAGCAGTGTTTAACTTTTTTTTTCTTTGTGCACCTCGAGAAGGTTTCAAAAATCATTAAAATGCTTATATCTTAATCATATTATATTATATGTAGCTAAATCACATTATAGTAACAGTTGGACTCAATGATCTTAATGGTCTTTTAGAACCTAATGATTCTATGGTTCTGTATAGGATGAAAGAAAACAATTTCCCCTTTCTCAGACAAAGAAAAATATCTGAGTCTCTTTAGAAGTTTCTTAAACACACAGTCATAAGTGCTGGTTGTGATGAGGAGCGATCAAAATTATGCAACGAGCATAATTATTTTATTTTGACAGGTTGAAGGGGAAAGGCTTGGTAGGTGGGGAGGAGGGGCAATGTACCCCAAGCCTAGGACTCCTGCCAGCTTTCTAGACTATGCTTACACCTAAAATCACTTAAAAATTCTATTAAACATGATTAGTACACTTTCTGCTTCATATTTACTCTGTAGCAGCTCTCACCTGTCTCCTCTCAGGGAAGATGGTCAGGGACTCTGACAGGCTGCATGTGTGTTTTGTTGTGGGATTATTGCTTAGATGTGTTAGTGTGATATTTCTACAAATATTTCACATCTATGTGTTTTAGTCTTAGAGATGAGGTAGGACAGAGAATAGATTCAGAAATGGTTTGAAGAATAACATCTTTTTAATACCCACTGGATGAAGAGATTTCAAAAGTATCAAATGTGTGACAGTTGGGGAAAAGAATGAGGTAATACAGACATACTCTTTCAAGTTTGCTTAAGGGGGAAAAATGCCATGTTTCCTATTGACAAATGCTCACTGAAACTGTTGAGAGGGTAGGGCAGCTCCTATACTTCCACGTGGCTGATAACACACAGCTCGCTCTAGAACGTGCAGCATCCCTGATGTATTTATCTTACAAAGCACTGCTCTTGGCTTTGATAGCTGTCTCTAGTGTAGGAACTTATCTATGTAGGCCCACATGATACTATAGTATGTAGAGATAAACAAGTTAAGTCTATCAAACCTTCTCTATGTTTTGCATTAGGATATGTCAAGTCATAGTCCCAGCTCCTTTGCTTGCAGTCCCAGCTTCGTTGCCACAAGTGAGCCCAGGAACTGATTTCTGTACTTTCGTTCTTTGAATCCTAATTAACTACTGTAAGACCTACCCATGAAAGACTACTCAGTATGTATTCTTGACTTTGAGGATATGACTCCAATATATGTATACACATGTATAAATGTATGATTTCAGTGTGAGTAGATACTTTCTCTCAGGTTAATGATGTCTTTACATGTATACATATTTCTATTAAGATGAATATCATGGCTTAAGCCCAGTTGGACATGAAGCATCACACAGCTCAATGCCGCTGGCCACCCCCAAGCCTGTGAAATGGGGAGGAGAATCAAAATGAGATTTATAGGTTGAGTTAAGAACAGTTTAATAGGGAAAGCAAAAGCCAGGCATACAAGCAAATAAAAACAAATAATTAATTCACTACTTCCCATGGGCAGGCAGGTGTTCCGCCACCTCCAGGAAAGCTGGTTACTTGGGAAGACAAATGTCATTGCTTCAAAAGTCCCCCCTCGCTCCTTCTTCCCCCCAAGCTTGACATACTGAGCATGATGTCTTATGGTCTGGAATATCCCTTTGGTCAGTTTGGATCACCTGTCCCAGCTCTGTCTCCTTTCAACTTCTTCAGCAGCATGGCCATATGAAAAGTAGAAAAGGCTTTGGCTCAATGCAAGCCCTACTCAGCAATTGCAAAAAATATCACCACATTCTCAGCCTTGTGTTCACCACAAATCCAAAACACAGCCCCACACCAGCCACTGTGAAGCCACATTTAACTCTACCCCAGCCAAAACCAGCACAGTGAAGCAGCTGAACAGTATCTGTTAACAGCTGTATATAACAAGCATATGTGTCACCAATAAGGTTTATGTCATCAGTGAAAGTGAGAACAGAGGAGAAGGTACTAAATATTTTTCTCTTATCTAAAGCTCTGTGATCTAGTAGTGTTTTCTTCTAGTGACTTGATGGAAACAGAAAAAGGTTCTACTTTCTGGTTACGCCTTCAGAAGTAAATTGATTTTGATGCTGTTGACAGGTAATTTCTTCTAGTCCTCTTATACTTGGAGTTTTGTACAAATGTTTTTTTCAGCAAATGAACCCAACCAAACAGCCCTCATTACTGTAGTAGTCCTGAAAAGTAAAAGTAGGGGAATCAAAAGCAAAACACTGAGTAGAAAAATGTCAACAATTCTCTAAACACCAGGTGTTACACAGAAAATAAAATATGACAAATGTAAAAAGAATATAGAATACAGTTGGAACAAAAGAAGCGAGTTGCTCTATAACAGCTTTTCAAGTGATAGCAACTTTCAGGCATAGTAGTGCTGTTTCATATATTAATTGTGGCAGAGTTGTTGCTGTCAGCTATTTTAGTAAGAAATGTGCTTAAATCAGACAGCTGTGAAAAGGGAGAACATCAGGTATGATAGACAGGAATTTTATAACTGTTATCGCTAATACTGGAAGAACTTGATCCGCTCATTTACTTTAAGAGCACAGATATAAAATGAATTTGATGAATTAACCTTCCTTAATTATTTCTCTCTCTTTTTTGTTGCTCTTGTTTAGTTTTTTGTACTGTGGTAGGGTTTTGTGATTTGGATTTTTTTTTGTTGTTTTGTTTTTCCCCCTAGATTTTCTTTGTACCATTGCTTGTTAATTTGTCCTGATATATTTCATATCATAGAATGGCCATGGTTGAAAAGGTCATCTTGTTCCAACCCCTCTGTCATGGGCAGGGACACCTTCCACTATACCAAGTTGCTCAAAGCCCCTGTCCCACCTGCCTTCGAACACTTCCAGGAATGAAGCAGCCACAGCTTCTCAGGGCTGCCTGTGCCAGGGCCTCACCACCCTTGCAGTAAAGAATTAAATTGGTGAAAGAATTAGTGACGCTAGGAAAAAAAGGTTCTGTTTCTGACTTTCTCATAGCTTGCCTATTTCCGCTGAAGAGTTTCTTCATTCTTCTAGTTTACTCTTTCTGTTTTCTTTGGTGACGTGTATTTAATATGTAGAATATCAATTCTCTGTGTCCATAAAGGTGGTGTGACAGTAAACTTAAACTTACAAACAAAAATCCACAAAAAAACCCCAAAAAACAAAACAAACAAAAACAAATCCCCGCAACAACCCAAACCCTTAAAGCAAATTTAACTTCAGGACATCAGAAAGGCAATGCAGCTTGGAATTAAAGTTGAAGGTATTAGTCATTTGAGTTAGATGAGATGATTGTACACAGTGTAGGTGGAAATCTAGTGATGATTTCTTGATTTAGTCCTCTACTCTAGCCTGAACAAAAATATTTGTCTGACTCCTGCTGGTAGTCAGTATTGTACATAGTCTGGCACTGTTTGCTCTGTTTTGGATGCATAAAGGAGTGCTGTTGAAATTGCCAGCTAAAGAATCCAGAAGACTTTCCATTTTATGTAACTGATAGAGTTGATTACTTAATAAGTAACTCCATTTCCATAATTTGAGGGTGAGGTAGTGGTTTCTACACTATTTAAGGCATTAATCTGAAACCCTGAAATGCATAAGAGACTTGCTCTAATTCCTGTCCCCAGTAAGGCTCTGGTGACATGAAGCCTTTCGCACCCACTTGAATTGACAGCTACTTATTCAATTTTTTTCTATGTTCTGACTCCTGGTTCCAGTCACAGTGAAAACCAGGCCTTTGATGAATGATAGAGATGTGTTTCACTATTTCAAGAGAGGCCTTATAGATTCTGATCTCTGGAACAAACAAATTAAAAAGATAACCCCAAAATTAGCATTTTTGTCCCTTTGGAAATAATGATGAATGCGGGGCAAATAAATTATGAGAATTTTTCTTTGAATACTAATCCTATCTAATTGCAAAAGCTTGAAGCCCCTGGTAGTTCTTTATTTTAATAGGTTCATCTTTATCCTGCTTGTGCAAGAAATTTTTCTCTATTATTTTTTCTTCCAAAGTGAATAAATACCACATTGTGGGTACTTCTGTAACAAGAAATCTACGTGGATTAACAGGCTACTGGACAAACACTTAGAGGAGAGATACAGCTGGGACTGTGAAGTATGAAGACCAAATGGGGCTTGGAAAATCTAGGAACTATTATCTACACTTGTCCCAACTTTCTTCTTTACTAGACATCTGATTGTAGCCACATTTAGAGGCTGAACAGTGGGTTATAGAAACCCTTGATATGAACTGTTATGACCATGCGTTCTTGTATTAAGAGCACTTCTCTGTAAATTCCAGTGTGTGCAAAGGACTTTAGTATTCAAAGACAAGATTAGCTGATTTAAATGGCAGATAGTTCTGAAACTGTTTAGATTGTAGTATACTTGAATTAAATATATTAAAAGTAGGATTTCCTAGTATCTATAAAATCAGTCATATAAAATTTTCTTTGTATGTAATTTCTTTTAAATTTTCTGTGATGTTAGTTAAAAATTCTCAGCAAATGAGACTGGTTGACCAAATTATCTGAACAGTATTTTCTAACTCAGTATAATAAACAGTCTTCATAGAAACTGGAATTCTCATTTAGTGCTGGAATGGATCTTGCAGCAGAGCATGTGAGCCATTTCAAGTTTGCTGCTCTGCATGGTAACCTCAGTGTAGAGGGAGAGCCAGATGCCTAGTTCATAAAATTAAAAACTTAGCAGTGGAACAACTGAGGGTTTAGTCAAGGAATTGCTCTGTGAACCTGGCCTCTAGAAATAACCGTGATCTAAAGTGTTTAGTTTGAAATAATTGTAGTCTTGTTTATGCTGATTCAATGAAGTTGTCCGTTTCTCTCTGTTGGCAAAAAAATAAGACTTTTTGTTGTAGATGGATTGGCATGGCAGGAGGTGCAAGCCTACACGACCTAGGGTAAAAGTCACAGGCTTCTTAGTGGAAGAAGTTTGAGCTGTTACCTTGTAGTAAAGAAAGAAATACATTCATGTGACTATTAATGGCCTTAAGGAAAAAAAGCCAAGTCAAACTTGCAAATTTTTTGAAAGAGTTTTGATCAGAAGAAAAGCATTAAATAATGGATTTGCAAATGTTGATTCTGTGAACACAGAATAAAGATGTGGTTGGCATGCTCTAAAACATTACTGTAACAATGTAAATACTGGTTAAATATTTATTTTCACATCCTTTTTCTTCAAGTATTTTGATCCAATGTTTCATACAATTTTGTTTTCCAATGCACAGTATTGCTGGAAAACTTAGCAGGTTGGGGGTGTGATGAAACCACAGGGCCAAAATGCTGTGAGTTTGGACACAGAGAATTTAAAGTATGTTTCTCTCAGTCAGTAGATGAGTAAGTAGAAGAGAACAGACCACACATATCTATATAAGTCTTGGAAGAATGCCAGGAGTAGGCAATTGCCCTATAGACCAGTAGAGTGTGAATATTATATGTAACATATGGAGACAACTGTCACATCTCAAAGTAGTTTTGTGCAGCAGATATTTTTGGAGTTTTTGAGGTTATATCATCTTGTTTTAAAGCAATGAACCTCAGGATGATTTGCCTACAATTTCTTAAGGCCTGTGTTGTTGGATAAGATAGCAGTGAAGAGGTGGAGTATGTCTTGGGAGGAGTGGTAGGGCATGGGCTGAGACCACGTACAGAAAAAGGGTGAAAACTGGCATCTTTCTAATGTCTGAAGTCTGCAGTGTTGTTATCTCTCACGAAGTTTTACAGATCATTAGTCTCTAACTGATTCTTATGCCTTTAGGTGGGTAGAGAAATATTCTTTCATTTAACCATGCAGATATGATTCATGTAGGATACCTTTCTTTTAAGTAAGGATTTCTGACATATGAGCTTGAGGGTGTATTAGCCTCTCACTGTGTATGCACAGCTTTCATTAATGCTAATTAACCAATAATGATGAAGGTGCCAGGGATTGTCTGGGGATTAAAGAGCAGCTGGGAGATGCTGATAACCTGTGATACTGCTGTAGGCCATTGGCCCCAGCAAGCCATTAATCTTGGAAGTACCTGGTACTGCTATCATAAAATGACAAAAGCATTTGGAGATGGGGGTGGAGGTAGGAATGGGCAGGCAGCTTGTAGATGAATAGAGGATTACAGCAGGACCCCATCTCATGTTGTGCATGTGTGGCCCACAGGAACTGATCTTCCAGGTCCTGGAGCAAAGGGAAAGCTTTTGGGCTCTTTGGCCATCCTAGATATGACATTTCCAAGTTAACTTCATAGAAAGAAGAAAGGAGTGGGAGCATCATATACTGTACAACTTCAGTTCTAGTTTGTGTGTATTCTAAAGAACTAGCTCCAACTGATATAAATAATTTTCAGTAATATTTGGTCAATATGGGTTAGGCAGTTAATTCCAAGATATGAGTTAAACCCTTCATGATTGCCTTTCATGACTCAAAACCTTATAAAATTGCATCATGCTTGCTGTCGCTGTGTGCTTTCATAATAAGTTGCCTAGGAACAGATTTTGGATGCATTAGCTGGCCTTTGATTCTCTCTTCAGCTGTCAGTTTATGTCTTGGTTCTCTCTCCCTCTATTGGGAGATTTTGTTTGGTACAGTAAATCAAAGTCCTCAGATATGTTAAATTCAACGAAAGCAAAATTACTGCATTTCCAGTGTGTTAGAACAATTCAAGAAAAGCAGTGGGGCCATGTGATGGGATCTAAATCCCTCATTGGTAACACGCCTTTATAGCAGTATCTGGAGTACAAAGTCTTGCCATCTTCTTAACTAATAGCAAAGACAATTATTCTATCAAGTTTTGCTTTGTTTTATCAAAAAAAAAAGAGTGGCAAACTAAAAGTGTGGTTTAGTCATGCAAATCCCCAATTCATTAGGTTTTAAATCTAACTAAATTATTTATTTAAATAGTATTATAGTATTTTGGGGAATCATAAGCTGAACAAAGAAGAAATCAATTGATTTCAGCTCCAGAAGGCATTTTTATTTTGTACAGATTCTTAAAAGATTAATGTGTCTAAAAGTGTTAAATCATTGGCTGCACCTGCTGGCATCAGCAGAATTGTTCTGAAAAGTCTACAAGTGGATGATTTTATGGAAATGCTGTTCTGAAAAAATACCAAAGTTTCATTTCCATTGCTCATTAGCAAAACCATAATTATTTCGTAACAAATAATCATGAAGTCTCAAAGCTTTTTAAAGTAAACCTTTTCTTAAGATTTTCAGACTTTCTCTATACTTCTTAGGGGATTCCCTTCTGACAACCTAGTCTTTTGTGTTGCAATGTCTTAGCACCTCTACTTGTTTGTACTCAAGGCTTTTCTTTTTACTTTTGGTGGACTGAAATACCTAAGGGCACCGTATCCAGGTGTGCCTGTGACAGACCTAGTACCTTTTCCTCCTCATCATCTTGTCTTTTTCAGCCAAACTTTGGAGTTGCACATCTGTAGGTAATGCAGTTTAACTTGCAGCATTATTTGTGATGCTGCCATTTGACTGGCACAAGACTACTGCCTTGGGACTATTTTTTCACTTAGAGAAGCTGAATGTCCCATTCATGTTGTGTGTGTGAGTTGCATCTGAAGAGAAATTTGAGATTGCTTTCACTTCTTTTCCTTTCTATTTGTAAAAGCTTGTTGTTTGGGTTGTGGTATTTATTTTTTGGGGTCAGGAGGGACAAGAGGTTGTGGTCAGGTTTTTTTAAATTAGTTTTATTTGTTGAATTACAGTGTGGAAACTGTCATATAACTTCAGTGAGCATTAATGTAAAAGGGAACTAAGGCAATAGCTAAAATGTGCTTCTTATTTGCTTGTTTACACAGCAGATTGGGAATACATTTAAAAAAATAAAAGTAATTATACAGATAATTCATAAGCAGTATTTGTTTGCCTTTTTTCAGCTTTAGATTCAGTTTTTGTTGCAATAATGCTGCCCTAAAATTTTGGGTTACAGGACTGAAGGCCAAAACCTTAAAGATCCAGAACCAGTGAAAGGGCTCTTCTAACCAACAGGGTGCAGTGTTTTCCTCAAAAATATGGTATTTCCAATTTACATGGCTGTTTGTAGGGGAGTTGGGGGAACTTTTTTCATAGAAGAATAGCTGTTGTGCACTTAAAAATGAAAGATGTGCTGAAGATGAGCACCACTTTATTTGGACTTTTGCACTGTGCAGTCTCAGGCTTATCACTTAGCAGTTGTGTCCAAAAATTTTAAGATGGCTCTGATACTGAGTTGTTGTGAAAACATGAGTTAATTTGGATATTAGTAAAGAGAGTATTCTTTTTTAGACTTTTAGTAGTAGTTCCAATGCAGCTTTGTGAATGTTGGGATTATTAAAGCAATATTACTTCCTATGTTGAATGTGTAGTCATTTGCCTTATGCAAATATGCACTCCTAAACCAACAGCCACTGTACAACTTTATTCAGATTAAAGACTGTAATTACAGAACTTTAGTTCAGTTCCACATCATGGCTTTTGTTTCAAAGTATAGTTGTATTTGAAATTTTCTTTTCCCCCTTTCCTCTTTTCATCTGTTGTATGAAAAACTTTAGAAATCCTCTGCCTACAAGACTTATCAAATAATGTGACTGGCTCAAATGATCATTTTCCCTGTTTAAATGAAGGGTGTTTTGTTTGTTTGACTCTAGAGACTTCCCTGAATATAAGTCAAAAACATTTTTTGAGGGGGAAAAAAACCCCAGCAACAAAACCATTAAAATGCAGTATCTGTTAGAGTGGAGTTCTGGCTTACAATAAAATACATTTAATTTCCTTTTGAAGAAATCTTCCGTAGTCGTATCCCAGAAAATGTTTTGTTTCATCAAGTACTGTACCTGCTAATGGATTTTTCTCAAGGCAGAAAAGGGTTGTTGGCCACTGAACTCCATAGCAAAGTGCTTATGGAACTATGGTTACTAGTCTTGTTTGATGTATGGCTCTAGGTAAACATCATGTGATCTAAGAGGTGCCAAGTGCAGGGAATTCTTCATTCACTTAATCCTTTCATGCTGACTGAGTTATATTTCAAATTTTCTCAAAACAGTAAAAATCAACATGGTACCTTAGAAAATTAGTATGAAATGTATAGTGTCCCTTTATCCCTTGAATATGCCAATATTACTGATTGAATTTCTTGGTATTTGTCCACCATGGAAAGGTAGAATATTGAATTGCTTAATATAGAGCTTTGACTAAGACCATTGGTGTTCTGCCAGCAGCTTTTTTTTTTTTCTTAAACCTTGAAAAATGTAGATTGAATGCAAATCTGACTTGCACAGAAATAAAATATTTTTTTTCATGTTTTCTGTCTCTTTGCCCAAATGCAGCCTTTGGGGGGCTTAAAGAGGCCTTTGTTGCCTTTTTTTTTTTTTGACTAAAGTATATGTGTTTTCTATTCTAAACGTTCATTGCTAAGTAATTTAAGCCTGTATCTCACAAACGAACACAACCAATACATTGAGTTTGTGTTGCAGTGGTGAATATGAAGAGTGTTCCAGAGAGTTGTTTACTAAATTAAAATTAGTTATCTTTAAATGGTTAAAGATTTAAAAAATTTGCTTGGAGTGGATTTTCGTGTATTTTTGGTGTTGTTTGATGTAGGGACTTTTTTTCTTCTCCTCCCATAAACTTTAAGAAACATTAATAATCTGTAGGCAGTTTTTTGTTGAGGCTGGAGGGAGGAATTTCACACTCTTCACTCAGCAGTGCCTTTAAAATATACATATGTTTCTAATATATGTGCTGTAGGCATCAATTGTGTGGACTCTCTGGGCTTTGTATCTCTCAAAGGTAGATTTTACACTAAGGAGAAATGCTGACATGTCATTTACATACACAAAAGGGTAGGACACCTTTTGAAAAGATAAGAGTATGTCAGCTTTTGCTGTTATAATATACAATAGGATGCAAGAAAGTTAAAATACAATAATGCAGGAGTCGATTCAGGGATAAAAAGCATGAGCACAGCAATATGTTATAGACATACTTAAAAACAGCTATTTTGGATTTGGTATAACAAAAGTAGAAATCAGGATGAATTCTTCTTAGAACAATTCATTTCAGCTCAGTCATATTTTATATGGTCTGCTGAAGGCTCTAATGTGCTTTTTCAATTCCCTATATTACTGTCTCTTTCTGGAGATTCACAAACCAAAGCTACAGATGTATAAAAAACAGAGGAAAGGGACAGGTTTGCCATATCTAGGAGGGATTGACCTGCACCTATCCCGCCTGAAAGAACCCAAACAACTGCATAGCATAAATAGAAAAAGACACTTAAACACTTTCTCTCTGAAACAAGTATGTACATCTTCAGACTTAATACAGTTGTAGATTTCGGATGTTTAAAATGGATAAATTATTTCATACAAGAAGTAATTTTCTTCCTTTATTCTACCAACCAGGAACTGCAGTATTCTTCATTTGATATTATTCTGCATGCACTTGTGCTCTGTAGATGGTAGTCTTCTAAAGAGCAACCAAAATCCTTAGTTGCTCAGTTTTCACCCATTTCAGCCTCTGCAAATGTCTAAATGATTAAGTATTTAGGATTAATTTTAACAGGACCAGATAAATACCAACCTCTGCAAGTTTTCTTAGCTTGGTTTTTAAGGCTTGGGAGCAGAGTAGTGACTACCTTATTAGTGTAATAAAAAATAATAGAAGAGTTGACAAAATTGGAGAATAGCTCAAAGTGAAAGTGTGCATGTGTGGGACAACATAATTTGAGTTCTGGAATATGTAGGCAGTATTTGTGATGGAGCAGAGAAGCAATGGATTATACCATCCTAGTTTGCTAAGAGATGATGGCAGGCTGGCAAAGTTTTTATTAAAGAATAATTCTGGAATAAATCAGAAGTTTTGGGAATGCTAAATTGCTTTCTAGGTAAGAAATTCACTGCTTTAATTAACATTTTTCCCTCACTAGAAAAGATGATACCTTTCCTGCTCTCCCCCTCCAAATGTAGTTCAGTATTTAACAAGCTGGGGGATTTTTTTTTTTAAGGATTTTCTGATTCATTTGTCACAATTACAGTCCATGAAACAGAAGAGAACAATTATAGTTAAGGATCCTTGTATTGCTTAGTCACAGAAACTGCTACCAAGCTATGCTTCAAAGTAACTACTTTCTATTGTTAGTTGGACAAATTAAGCTTAAAAATCACAAATCAAGTGTAGACTTTTGCACTTTTTCCTGACAGCTGTTACAGGCAAATGTAAAACTAAACAGCATGTATGCAATTTTCTTCAGGGAAATCATCCACGAAAAGATCTTCTTCATGTGGTAGAGAAGTTGACGTTTTTCCCAAGTATCATGTGAATCCTTATTTTGTGGGAGCCAACAGCTGAACGGTTGGTCTTCTGGTGCCTGATTTACTGCAGATCATCCCATTTTGAGGTTTAGAATACAAGCTAGCTGCTGCTTCTAAGCTGACATAGCTGGAGTTGCTGATCTAGTAAGATTGCCTGAATGAGTTGCCCAGGAAGACCAAGACACCACATCATTTAATTACCTACTTATAACCAATTCTCATTGCATGATGACATGATCCTGTTTTAAGAAACTGAAGCTATCCATATGGGCAGTTTTAACTTCATATTGTCTGGATTTCCAAACTATGTTTCTTTGGTGGTTTTATGCTTGTGGAAATTTTAAGAATGGTGATTTAATGTGCTTTGAGGTGAAACATTAATAGGAGAATAGGGTTCTGTGTGATCCATTTTGTCTCTTATTAGTTAGCTTATTGCTTAAGTAAGATTTAGACTGGTTAGTCTCTCAAATGAAAAAAAGCTCAGGCCAGTTTAGCTAAAAGTAATGGGCAGAAAGACAGTTACATTCAGTAGAGATTAGATGGTATTAGATGTAACAGTAGATGGAAAAGAAACTGAAGTTCAGTAAAGAACACTCAGCTCTATGTGACTTTTTTAAAATACATTTTGCATTTACTCCTTTGATTGGGAGCCAATATTTTTGCTTCAATTTTTCATCTATTTGCTTATTAAATAAAATGTTATGGTAGCTTTCCTTGCATAGTTTTGTTCTTCATCTGTGTCCGATGATCATAATGTCATATGTGGAAGACCCTTCTATGGTTGCTCGTTCTTGAGTGTTTATGTGCACTAAGAGATGCAAATGTTCAACACCAAGACTGTATAGATGCACCATAAATTTGGCCTACTGTCACAGTCTTCATAGAATCTTATTGATGTGTTACCTGTTAGATAACCTAAAAAATATACATGATTACTTAACGTGCAAATATCAACCAACAGAACTCGGATTTTCAGTATGAGCTTTCCTGTTGCTTTTCTGTTCTTCAAATGTAAATTGCTATTAAGCAAATTGAAAATTTAGGTTGGAGAAGGCCTTAAGGAGTATGTAGTCCACATGTGGAATCAGATCAGGTTGCTCAGGTGTAGATCCAGTCTGACCTTAGAGATGGTACTATAGTAATTCTCAGTATTTAGTAGGTGTCAATTTTCCATTCTAAAGCAATATATGTAACAGAAACACCAAATTTAAGGTATACTGTACTGTCTTGTGCAAGACATCCTTAAGTGCATCATTTGTGGTGCTTATAAATGTGTGCAGTCAGCCAGGTGCACTGGGTATCAAGGAGGATTTTTCCTCCACTTTCTCTCCTTCATTGCTCTCATCAGTTTCCTAATAATACATCTTGTATAAAAGAAATAAAAATCCCTTTGCTGTTGTGTCCAGTACCGTGGATGCTCAAAGGTGTTGGTAAGTAGATAAAAAGCATTTATCTCCTGATTAAGTTCCATCCTCAGACGACAGTGGAATGAATCACTGGATGGTGGTGTGGTAAGTGTGCAGTGTGCATACTGATGCCTTCAGGCTGTGTTGGAATGGCATGTGTAAGCACTTAGGAATTTAGCAGCCCAGGTGTTACGAGTAGTTTGCAGTCAACAAGCTTGTGTACTGGGATTGAGGGGGTTGATGGTTCATAGTCCAGCTCTTACTTCAGTGACATGCTGTGCAGCTTCAGCAAAATGTCTGTTCTTTCTCATTACCTCTATGCCTATCTGCTGGAGTCATTCCCTAATAAAAGTACTGGGGTTTGTACTATATTATTGTTACTGTTCATTGGAGATTTCATTAGTACTATCAATGGAGAAGTCAAAAACTGACATGGTATTAATACTGGTTGCCTGTCTCATCTTTTTTTGGTTTCGTTTATTCTCTGTTGTTGTTTGATCAGTTAAATCAATGAGTGTTGAATGGCAGGCACAAACTAAGTTCTTGATAACATTTTCTTGTGTAATTCAGTGACCACAGAAATTAAGCAAAGTAGCAGAGCAGGCACTCTATGTAGCTATAAGGAAGTTAAAACTATGAGTGACAGTACAACATATGATAATGGCATTATAAACTGTGTTTCAAGATAGACCTGACCTGTGCTGAGGCTCTAAATACAAATTCCAAAAGACAGTAGTGAAATTGCAAATTTTTAAGTGGCTTTCTGTCAGTAATATTCATTGTCCTGTAAGTTTTTAAAACTAGATGATGATCATTGTAGGTCCCTTCCAACTGAAACATTTTGTTCTACTTTATTCTAAAAGTTTAAGTATTTACTGAACAACCCAATATTTATTCTCTTTAAACTTCTCAACAGAATAGGGCATTAGATATTGAAACACAGCATTTTAAGGTATTCCCTATGAGTAACCATGTTTATGGTTCAGTCATGTAGCTATTAGCTTCCACAGTATATTCAGTGTTGTGATATTTGACTTCATCTTATAATTTTCAGTGAAACTGTTAAGGTATTTTACTTGGGCTACCACATTTTTCTGACACGAAAAATTAAGTGGACTTGAGCAAAGGATAATTTGTGCTACTTTACTTGTTTTTCTCCGCACCCCTTACCTTGTCTCTAGTTTCTCAGTCAGTCAATCCTGATGGAAAAAATTATACTAGATGATGTGCAACTGTATCTTTTCCCCTGGCAGCCTCTCAGTGCTGCTAGTTATTCTTTGGCAGTCTGAATCTTTCATCTTGGCATTATGATACAGCCTGAATGAGAAAATTAACATTAATAGCATCAGCAAGTGTGAGGGGAGCTAGTTTAGGCTGCTAAATTTCATTCCCGTTTAGTACTCTTGAGGGGAGTAGGACCACTGAGATTTGATGTGCGTAGAAAAAGAGCCAAGGCAATGTGTTTCGACTTTATTTCCCCTTGTTCTTGGAAAAACATTCTCTTCCCTGCTGCATATTTCCACACTTTTTATGCTCTTTTTTTTGTAAGACATCCTCATGTGAATAAATTCACTCAAAGAATAAATTTACCTGTGAGCAAACCTATTTGGATGGGTGAATAAGAATTTCAGCTTTTTATTTTATTTTTTCAGGTTCTTCTCCACTATGAATGTCTAGAAACAGTAGTAAATGTTCAATTTTGATAGCATAAAATTGAGGCAGAACAAAAAAAAATACATGTTAGAAACTAACAATATTTAAGACAATTCTTTTTTTCCTGGTGTTGGGGGTAGTTTGGATATCAGTTTTTTGTTATTTTTTTTAGCATCTTGCTCACAATTCTGAAGGCCATTATTAGAAATTATATTCAGACAAACTCTTGGCATGATGACAGGTGGTGTTGCGAACATCAGCAACAGAGATGAAATACTAATTCTTATCAGTCTCCATTTCAGACAAACAAGAATGAAATTTCATTGGGACAAAGTAAAGGCACTTTTAGCTCTTGGGCTCTTTCTCTGATTTTGCAGAGATTTTCATTAAATGATGAAACCCAAGAATATAGTGTTAAGGTATGCATAGAGATGATTAGGCTCAGGCCTGCAGGTTGAGCCCACTGAATAAACACTGAGAAACTTCAAGATATGATGTGAGAAATCACTGAATCTCTGGAGCAACAGGGTAAGAAGATGACAGGGCGTACAGAACCATGAGGAGTGGCTGGGTTTCACAGGTTGTTACAGGCCATGAGAAAGGTGGCCACACCTCACCAATAACTTTTTGGGAAGTGAAATCTTACAGGCCAAGTGGTGTTTTGGTTATATCATGGATATCATGTCAGACTGAGATGAACTAGATAGCAATTATTAGAAGTTCTGAATTTGAGAACATTGTAGCCATCTGGGATTAGCAAAAAAAAAAATCTAATTAGGTACAAGTGGCTGATTTGGGAGGAAGCAAGAGTAGAGAGAGAAGGATGGGGAAGGAACAACCATGTGAAAATGGAGAGAAGGAGCATAAAGATGACAGGTCTTACTTAAGCAAGCTGATAGTCAAGATCCTTGTCAGGTTGCACCTTACACCTTATCACTGCAGGTTGTTGTCTTAGTTCAAAACTTTGATCCTGATTATTTTCTGTGTGAGTGTGCTCTTGTGTGTGAGACCACCAGCCCTGAAGCAGGACTATGTGGGTAGGACGGAAGATCAGGGTCCAGCTACTGGAGAACCGGCCGTGGGTCCCAGGAGGCTGTAGGTCTGTGATAATAACTGTAGAGGCATCTGATGGGAGGACCAGCTACTCCAGACACCAGGAGTCCAGCTACCAGGGGTCTGTGTGTTTGTCTGCTGGTCTCCTCCTGTCTTGATCCCTGAGGCTGGATGTGCAGATGGTGTTCGTGCAATTACTGCTTGCCTTTATGTAATCAGATTACATTGATTTGCGTGGCCAGGCCTGTCAGCACCATGTGCATCCCTGAACCTTTGGCATGAGTGTGGACCCAGCGCTGGAAGGGTGAAAACCACAGCAACCAGACTCCCTCACTTTGTGAAGGTGTGGAGGAACCACAAGCTGCAGAGCCTGTCAAAGTTCTGATTTGGGAATTTGTCACAGATTGTGAGCCATGCGGGACCTGTGGGGACACAGCAGACCATGTAGTGAGTGGGACTCCCTGGCTATGTGGGGGTTCAGGGTGGACTGGCATGGGGCAGGTTGGGACCTCCCCCAGCAGCCTTGCCCTGCCATTCCCTAAGGAGAGCAAACAGAGCCAAGATAATGACTGTGGCAGTGGCCCCAAGACTGCCAGGCATGGCCATGGGGTCAGGGGATGCTCTAAATGCACATCAGGGACAGGTGCAGTTCCAGCTGTAGCCTGGAGATATGCCTCATATTGTGTCTGCATGTGTTGGGCCACCACATGGCTGTCACCTGAGAACAGGTTGTAGAGTATTTATTATTAATTACCCCTTAAAGCCAAGTAAGCAGACTTGTCAAACTGTGGTCATTACACGTGGGATTTGTCATCTTGTCCCAGTGTATGTTCAGACTTCTGTTCAAACTCCATCTGTACTGATGTAGTTGTTTCCAAGAATCTTATGGGGGAACATCTCTGTGAAGCAAGTCATGTAGCCTACTTTGTCTAGAATTTGAGTCAAGTGCTTTGATCTCTTTCTCATTAACAGTTTCTCACTGAGTTGAATAAGCATTTACAGTTTACTTTCCAGCCCACCTAAGGTGGCTTCCCTTCACACAACTGATTTAGAAAAAGTTCACTGTGATTAGTTAACATTTTAACACCTCAGTTGCATTATTTACAGAAATCTGTTCTCGCCTCACTAGTGGAAGTGTTGTTTGTAGAACAGTGCTGACTGTCATTTCTCCAGAATTACTGTAGTCTTTCAAAGGTGTGTTTTCAGCCTGTCACTTTCTGGGAAAGGCTAAGCCTAAAGGGCCCTATGCTGAAGGAAGCCACAGTGTAGACTGCCTGTACACTGTGCAAACGGAGAGGAATTTGACTACTAGGTTAGTCAGAGTTTGTGTAATTCCCACATCCTGTGTCATAGGCCCTCTTTACAGGACTTCATTTTCTCATCTAGTCGATCTCGCGGAGCTCCAAATGTGCTGTGAGGATTATTGGCCATAGTGACAAAGTGACTTCACCCGTTCTTCTCGTTCCTTTGCTGATCACGGTGTGACAGGAGGTGCTTACTGTTTAGTATTTGAAAATGGTTAATCCAAGTGATTTGTGTAAATAAGTGAGACTGTTAATGTGCCCATCAGCACTATGGGCACAACTTTGTTCCTACCAACTCTATTGCACAGGCTTAAAAAGGTGAAGTGTAACTTGGGGGAAAAAAATGTTGGAGATCTTACACTGCAGCTTCTTCTGGCATCAGTGTATGTCCATCTCAAGTATGAGAGGATCCACTGCTATTGAAATTCTGTAGCTAATCAAAGCATCAAAATAATTATAAGGGAAGCAAAGCAATAGAATCACTATTTTCAATGTCCTTTACTAAAACATATTAAAAACTGCAAATATTTCTAAAGTAATCCACTGCAGGTTGGCTATTTTGGCAAGAGTCATTAGAGAAATATGGATGCATATATTGCTTGTACTTCCAAACTTTAGCATAAACTCAAAACTTAAGCATAGAAGTACAGGCTAGGGTTTGTCTTAATATTCTGTTCATAAAAATATAAGAAACTGGCACAGTTTATAAAGTAGGGACTATTAATATTTTGCTGTTTACCTTTACTTTCTACTTCCATACTACCCTACTGGTGTCTGACTTTTGCTATTCTGAATAAGCATCATGTTTAAAACATTCATTTAGTTTTAAACTCTTTATAAACAAATAAAAGTAGTGTAGTATGAGCAAGAACAGCAAAATATTACAGTGATGCATTATTTAAAAAATAAATAAAATCAGATTGTGATTATTTCAAGTAAATTAGAACATTAAACTTGATGGCATTGTTACCCAGTTTTACAAACTCTTCTACAGTGGCTGGTAGTTTAATTGGAATTATGAATTAAGGTACCCTATTGTGGGTACATGAGATTTTCTTAAAGCTCAAAGGGAAAGAATTAACAGATTAGCAAGCTATGTTTCAGGAATTTGTGTGGTACTTCATTTTTATTTTTTCATTATGTATTCTCTTTAAAGATGGAAGTGTGATATTTACTTTATTCCATTTATGATGATTGGCTTAACTAAAACAATTTTAATTTTTTTTTGTGTTGAGCAAGATGCTTTTGATAAAAAAATAATGAGTGTATTAATATTAAGGCAATCTGATTTCATCAAAATTGCTAAAATATTTTTTAAAAGAAAATATAATTTAGCTGAAAGATTAACAGAGTTGTTGAATATTTTTTTTCCTATCTTCTGGCACTTAGACACTAAAAATGTCACACTTAATTTGAAACTTACATTGACATCTCCCTGTTGTTAATGCACATTTGAAAGAACAGCATTATTAAAAACGTGTGTTGTGTCCTCTCTCTATTTGCTGGACTTATAAGAAAAGTAAAAGCTGACCTTTAGCAGTTCCTTCAGTTCCATGGTTTGGGAATATCTTTCAGTGGCTTTTAAGACATGTAAAAAAAACCCAGATAAAGCTGTGATGAAAATTACAGTAGACACACTCAAGGGAGTAACTCCAAAGAATGTGTAAATTTAATACAAAAGCAAAACATCTGTTAGAAGATGTTTCTTAAGGCTAATGCAGCCCAACATGCTGGATACTGAGTGGATGTGGGTGGGAACGGTAGTGGAGGCTGTCTGTACCTCAGAAGAAATGCTGCCTTTTTTCATCAACTAAATAATCTTCAGAAAGTTAGAGGAAGAAGAGTTTTACTTTATCAAAATTTTACTTTTTGCCCTTCTACCAATTTAACACTCTTTAAGATATACAGCCAGGAATCTCTCTCAGCCTGACACATTGGTGGCATGTGCTTGTGGGGGAGGAAAAAAGGGAAGTGAAACGTTTGCAATATAAAGGAGAGAGATGTATGCAGTTTGGGAAAATACACAGCAAGATGTGGAATTACAGTAACGTAAATATTTCAAACAGGCTAAAGCAAGCTTGTTTTCTCATACTACACGGAAGCACTTGGTATCATGGTACTTAAATAGAAGAAAGTTTAAAGTTCATGAAGGTCATTTCTGCTTCTGGATCACAGTAATTTAACTTACTTCTCATATTAAAATGTTAAACAGGGCTAAACTTGTGAATTTCTGTAGTGCAAAGCTAGAAAATGCTCTTTTAGGTATGAGGTCAGTGACAGGAACTTTTGAGTAGGCATGGAATAGGATTGAAAATACCACAGAGCCATCACCTCCTTTGAGAAGGTATTCCCAAAGGAGATGTCTATTCTAGTATACAAAGTAGTTTGCAGTCAAGCATGGTATTCCCTGGCATTTCTTCTAGTTTTGATAGGGGCTGGTGCTGTGCTGCTCTCTGCAAGGACACAAAGCCGTGGCATCGCTCTTCTCTCCTGGGCCTTCTCTCCTTCATGCTGTTTCCTGAAAAGCAGAGCATGTAGCCCATGAGACTCTTTTTTAGTCATTTTGCTTATGTAACTATTGGTAAAATAGAGCCTACAAGAGCACACAACTTGGATAAATTGTAAACAAACGACACTTTAGGTGTTGTATTTCAAGCTTTTGTGCCTTTTGCTGTCTTAATCTCCACTGTCTTGAAAGCAAACTATTTTTTGGTTAACTATAATGTAGTCTCAAGTGCTTGAAGATCTCACGGAGATTCACCAAGCTGTACAATTACTCTGTAAAGGGTCTCTGTAGACAGATTTTCTTGTCTCTGTTTGTTGTGGCTATTGGCAATTCCTTAGTTTTACAAAGAGTAATAAAATTAAGGTACTAGGATCTTTTTCACCACTTTCTGAGAACTTGACTTGTGCCTAATGAAAATAAGGATTATGGAGATATACGTGATTAAATGGGGAGGATCACATGCAAGTATTCTAAACATACTGTAAACTCTGTGGACTTTAACATGATACTTCAAAGTGTTCTATAATATTTATGTGTGAACTATTTTAAAAAGATGGGGAGGGGGCAGCTTAGTGTTGTGAATATTCCAATGAAGAGCCACTGCCATAGTCCAGGAGAGCATTTTTCAGTAAAAACAGCAGTCATGAGCCTTTAAAATTCCTATATAAATGTAGAATGAAACTAGATGCATATTTTTGCTGCAAATTTGCAGATAAAGCTGATCTCATGAATTTTTTTTATGACTTAAACTCAATTAATGCTTCCAAATGGCCTGGTGCTTATGCATAGCTAGGTATGCTACAGTTCTCTCTGTAATTCCAGCACAAATTTCCACTGCTGAGGACCTTGCACTGGCTTTTCATATCATTTAGATATGCTTAATATTCAGGGGGAATAATTACACTAGCCACATCAAATATATTTAATCAAATGAGGGGAAATGAAATTCTTTCCATTAACCATAAAATTGACTTTCAATTTCTTATAAATAATTTTACTTATTTATCTTACTCCTCTAAAAAGTTATACTTGCAAGACAAAATATCCTCTAAAGAAAAAGAATAAATATTTCTGTGGTACAAATGCTTGATATTATTTTACTATTTTTTATTTTTAACACACTGAAAGGTAAAATATAATAAATTTTAAAATTAGTATTATAATACTAAAATTAAGTATTGAATAAGCATTCTGTATGTTCATTATAAGTTCTATCACTAGAATATCTAGTAGCTGTGACTTAGCAGACAATTTGCTGTGTGAAGGGTGAAGTATTTAATGAAGGTAAACAAGGAGTTATACATTTAAGATACAGGAATTTTTGCCTCAGATTTGGATGTACCCAGAACATTGTGATCTTTATAACAGTGAAGTTTGAATGTTTCTTTCAGAGAAGTATTTAGGGATTTAATTATTTTCCTCACAAGTTGTTCGGTGGTCATATATAACCAAAATGGTTTGATCCTGCATGCAGTGAAAAAATGAGAGAAAACACTTGAATTTTTTCTCAAGTTTCTGAGAAATTTTAATTCCTGCATAGCTCTTAAGTACTTCAAATGACATGCAGTAGTTCAAATACTAGCTCAATTAATATTTGAACATTAAAACTTATGACTTTATGCTGATATTATAGTTTCAAAATTAAATGTGTTGTAAAGCCCTAGCTAATGAACTCTAGAGAGATGCAGAATTTCTGGGCTTAAATGTGGCCATTTAATGCAGTTGTATTTCTTTGGCAACCAGGCAAGTGTGATGATGTGGTCCTGCCCTGTCTCCTACAGGTGTGTAGGCATGTGCCAGTAATAGCTCAAGTGATCTTAAAGGACTTAAGTTTTGTTCATCCTTATTAGCCATCCAAGTCATTCTAGGGGCACATGGGAGTTCTTGAAAACCTACTCTGTTGTTGGTTATGTGTCATTCCTAACCTGAAACCTAAAAAGACTTCAAGTATCACAGTACCAAGTGGCTAAAATTCTGCATTAACAAAATGAAATACATATTAAATACTGAAATAAGGCTTTGGCCATCTGATAGAAATCCAAACTCCTCCAGAGGACTTCTAACCAGCTTGCTTTATTCTGCACATAAATAAGGATAATCAGCTTCCTAAAGTAGTGGTGAATTTAATTTAGTATTACCTCTTCAGCATGTTTTGTTTTCTGAATGATATAATAATGATTAATTTATGAAACTAAATGTTTTTTCATGAACCTGTATCTCTATTACCTGGAAGCCTATTCTCTGTAAGTCAGTTGTTAGAAGAAGTATCATTTGTTTCTGATCTAGTAGTTTAAGCTTCCTGACGCTCACTCATCAATGATTTATTTGTCATCCTAATTCTATCACTACGGCAAATAAATATTAGAAATCCACAGAAAACATCCGAGACTGAGAAAGTGATTTTACTGTTATTCCACTTCTAGGTTAGAAAAACCAAGTATGAATTACTTATTTGTCTACAGACCTCATTCTAGAATTAGAGGGACTCTTTCTGTGTTTGTGTCTTAAAACAATAATCTGTATCATATTCTGCAGAAAACAATTTGGCAATAGCATTAAAAAGATAAGGTGAGTATAATACTGGAGTTAGTTATGGTTGCCACAGGTATATAAGGCAGACTAGTATGTCTTCCAGTAACACCATTTCATATAAAACATTTTTATTTCAGTATAATTGCTAAACTCTGCCAAAATACTTCATTGTCCTTCAACAAGAAAGCGTTTTGCATAGGCTATGTATGCATTGATATATTGACACTTATAAATACATGTTCATATACAGGTATAAAAAATATATATAAAAGCAAACAAGTTTTAGCATGAATTTGGAACCTCTGTGTAGTATTTAAATCTGTATTTTGCAACCTTAGTAGATCTCACTTTCAAAGAATTTAAAAGTCTGATTCTCCTTTCAAAAACTACTTCAACTATCACCTGGATACTCTGTCTTTAAAAGTAATATTACTATTTGTTGTCTAATTATTGTACAGTAAAGTATATATATTTGGAGAGTCAATGAGAATCTGATTTGGGATTTTCTTTCTCCTTGATCATGCGGAAATATTTGCCCTAACTATGAGCAAAAGTCACTGTGTACTGAACTGTATCAGAAAGCTGACAGTTGATTCTATGGCTCGCAAAATAAGCACATGAATAAATGTTTTAGGAAATATATTAACCTGTCATTTTTATCATTGACGTCTTTCCTACAAAGAATAGAAAAATGTTAAACTTACCTTTTTGTTTTCCCATATGTGAAATTAGTTTTTCCCTTTAGAAGGCAGTCTGCCACAAAAGAAAAGTAATAACATAGTTGGTTGTACTGCCTCCCATCTTTTAAAGGATATTGCTGCATTCTTTTATTTATGTTCAGAGCCAGAGGCTGCTTTTAAAATATTTAAGCTGCTTAAATGAAAATGTGATTTAAAAATAAAAGGTATTAATGAATCTGTGGAGGTTTGTGTTCCATTCTAGAAGCTTATTTTCAACAAAGCAAACAAGTTTTAGTGGGTACAGAGGGACAGACACTTATCTCTTTCATTCAGTTGTTTGAATTTTTTAGTACTTGTGGTGAATGCAATTATTGAAAAAAGCTACTGCCCAGGAATTGCATTAATCATTTATTTACAAAGAGGAGGAAACTGTTTTATGGGGATTTTGGATATGGGGGTTTTGTTGTTGGGGTTTTTTTTTCCCTCCTCTCAAGTATTATTTTACTAAAATAGACTAGTTATTTCTGCTAAACATATTTAAGTTACATATTTAAGTTAATGAAAACACTTAAGTAGCTCTGGTCTGCTGCACAGATGGCAAAACATTTACTGCTTTTATTCTGTACATCAGGGTTAGATAAAAAAATCCCGTGATTCAGCGTTCAACTTTCTACCACTGAATAAACACTATAGGATTTAGGGGAGCTGGGGATGGGGGAGGATACACAAATAGGCTTCTTTAAATGGTTGCATCTTCTTGGTGAGTAATGGGCTTTGACAAGTTCTTCACTTTGGTGGACCAGTAGCCTGTGTTAGTAACCTTGTAATTTCTGCTTTGGAGTTCCATAGATTTAGCTGATCTGTGATAAAATCTCCTTGATTTTTTTGGGAAGAAAAACCATGTAGTTGTGCATTAGGCAAAAATAAAATAAAAATCAGAGTGGTGAAAAACCTCAGTGCCACACTTAATCTCATTGACGGAAATGGGTAATTGAAGTGCCACAATAATTTTTACAATTAAAGCTGTACTTAGACCAAAGCTCTTTTGCAATTAAATTCTCATAGGGTTCACTTTCCCATGAAATGGACAGGAACTTGGCCAATAGATTATTTACTTAATGAAATTTCAGCTTCCAGAAAAACTGCAGAAATGTTCTGACACACTCAAGCTTTTCTTTATTGTGTATTATGCAATTAGTGAAGTTTAAAAGGTGTTTTCAAAAAGAATGATATTTTAATAGGAAGCAGTTAAACAGCATTTGCAAAAATAGGACTAAAAAGATCATGAGTGATTGTCATCAGACTAAATTGTACATAGGGATGCTTGTAGGAAATAAATTATATATGCTTTTAATAATGAAGTATCTGAAAAGTCTTAACCTTTAAGTCATCATGCTATATTTTGCTTGACGTATATTCCCTGTACCTTCCTAATTTCTAGCATAAACAGAGGTGTTTTATTTTTAAATCATGTCTGTATATTCACACTAGAATTGCAACCTGTGCAATTTAAAAGTAAGCTCTTGTGTTTGAAGAACTGCATGTTAATTATGGGTCTCATCCATGGTGACTGGAAAGAGAACTACTGAATTTTCTTAACCACTTTTCCAGGACCCAAAAGTTACTCTTTTCTATAGGTAGTACTGTGATTTACTTCTCTTTTAGCTCTTTCCTAGAGGAAGGATTTAGGAAAATGTAAATCTAATATTACCATAACCATCATCTTAAGCTTAAACCCCCAATTTTATCTGCTCCCTTTAGTTTGTTGGGGTTTTTTTTGTTTGTTTGGTGGTGATTTTTGGGGTTTTTTTTAGAGGCTAATATATTTGGGGTTAAGAAGTCTCACAGAACGTGTTGTTGGGCTGTTACTTTCCAATAATAGAATGTTTTGCCAAATGAGCTCCAAATAGTCTTCTTTATACAAAAGAATATATTTAAGATAATGGCAGCTGAATTTCTGTCCTTTCTATAGAACTTTTTGAGAATTTGGTTGGTCTGTCTAGGTTAATATAGGTATAGTTTAAAATGTCTGAAGTGTATGTTAAATAAACATAGACATTATGTTTATTTAATAATTGATTATACCTGGCTTATGGAAGAAGTTGTGTGTAATGATGTATTATGTATTATCTTGCTATAGTGTAAGCCACTAGAACAATGTCACTTTAATTAGCTGTTCATAAGAATCCCATAACAACTGAAGAATCAAGCTCCATTATTTGTTTGTTTTCTTGGACCTGTGTTTTTCCTGTTGCTTTTAAGTATGGTTGTTGGCAAAGATTCTGTCTTTATTTCATTCTGAATAACCTTTTATTTGTATTTTGATGTATCAGAAAGATCTAAAAATTATTAACTGTAGAAATATGAGAACTGAAACCAGTAGTGTGCTCAGTCTGAATTTGGATGAGATAATTTCCATGCTTGGAAATACTGCATATAATTCCTGTAAGCAGGGATATCCATACCATATTCCTGCTATGCTTGTTGTAATGCTGGACTGAGTCCATCCTGTTTTGCCATCTATTTTCTTGCCTTTGAACTCCAGTACCTGGGTTAGGGAAGGCAAGGTCACCTGCTGTCTGACTGAGTATCCGCACAGTTGATGTTGTGTGTTGGTTGCTTCAATTAAACTAAGTGGTTTCCCTGATACCTTTTTTGTAATTTGATCACTGATCTTATTAGGAAGCTGTTTATACAAAGACATTGATGCATGCTTGTATAGTACCTGGCAGGCATATTTTTATGTTAATGCTATTATAGTGATGCTCTGAACTGGATTTTTGGCTAAGTTGCTCAAGTGTCTCAGTAGCATCTTGCATTTCAAGGAAGTTCGGTAGGAAAATTTCAGCAAAGTAAGGAGTGTCCGGGCTCTATTCCACTTGTGTTGTTCAGAATGTGTGGAATAATTACCAGAGCTTCCCATTTTTCAGATGGGGAATTTCGTGCTGAGTAACACTGACAGTGTTACCTATTGCTGACACATCTCTAATGTCTTACTGGTGTCTCACATTCTTGTGTTGCTAATGCTGATCGTGATGGCTCATAAATATAAAATAAGCCTCTAGCTAAATAAGCTCATGCATGTAGCACTTTTATAGTGTGAAATAAATGTAAATAAGGTTACAATTTGGCCTAGTGGGATTTTAATGAAAATTTTTTCTAGTAAAGTTTTATTTTAATGTAGGTGGTGTAGGTAATACCTTAGAAAGTATGTATTTTTTCCATTCAGTCTGTCATTTCCCAATAATCTAAAAACAGAGCAAACTTAAACTTGGATCCCTTTCCCAAGGATAAGATCAATAGCTTGATTAGCATATATTTGTGGTAATGAAAGTAAGTGTTGACATGCTGAGCTAAACAAATTTTGAGGAACAGCTAAACAAAGGGAGCTTTCTGTCTAGTTCAAAACAAGTTGATACCTTTGTTCATTGTTCTCTTTGGGAAATGACTTCCAAGGTGTGTGTTTACTACCCCTGTAGAAATTTCAGTCTCATTAGCCTCCTTTGATATGTCGACTGTGGAGCCCTGAGAACACTGTGGGTGTGAGCACAGTGGGAACAGCTGAAATACTGCGGCTGAAATACTTGCTCACCTATGTAGTCAGGAGTAGTTTAGGAAGAATGTTGTCCAAGTTTACCTTGCATTTGCATAGACTGAAAAACAAATGGAGTGGAAATCTATCAATCCATTGTTCATTCTGCAAATATTATACCTTCTCAAACTGTAAAGATGTTTTGTGATGCACTAAACAAGACTTCTTTTTCTTGGGAATTTGTGGACACTAAGACCACCTCAGTAATTATGAGCCACTTTTTAGTTAAAAGAGAGTTGAAAATTCATGTCATTGTATCAATTTATTGAGAAAGCAGGGAGTGAAATTCAAATGAATCTTTCACCACTGTGTTCAATATAGCATGAAGGAGCAATTAGAGCATGGTAGTCACTGTATTAAGGTAATACTGATGGTGTTAGGACAGGTTAAAATAGATCCTATATATTAAACCTGGAGTAATATTTATTAGTTAATAAAAATGCAGAATTATGAAAGTCAGGTGAATAACCCATATTACTATACTAACTGATGAGAGAGATAACTCTTCAGAATTCTACAGGGAAAGGAGGAAGAAAATGGAAAAAAATATGAGTGTTAATTCCCCTTCCATGATCCTGTACGTTCTGATGAAATTTGCAAGTTAGATGACTCAGTCTTCAAAAGGAGGCTCTAGCTTACTGAAGTTTGCATTAGGGTAATATTGATTGTATAGAGTAAAAATACATTCTTTGATCTCTCTGTTCTTCATCAGTAGTTTGAAATCATTAGAGACCATGAATTAAAAACTACCCAATCCACTGGTAGCAGCACACTCTGTCTTGGTTTTGACTGAGCATTTTTTGGGTTTGGTTTGATTGGACTTTTTGCTTAATCCTCCATAGGAGTGAACTTCTCCTGCCAATGATACTTACATTTTCCTTGCCTGTTTATTAATGCTGTATCAGTTGGAGGTCTGTCCTGGTATAATCAACAACTAAAAAGGAATTGCTTCAACAGTTTTTGTTTTTCCTATAGATTAGTCTGATTTTCCACTTGATGCTGCTACTTGTACAGTTAAAAGATGGTCATGAATAGCTACATTTATTGACAATGTCAAAGATAGTGTAGCAGTTGTAGTGATGTGCTAGTGCACTGAAAGGAAGTGAATCCATAAGTTTCCTGCTGATCACGCCAACACACGCCTACTTGTCACTACAAACACCTGGTGTCCTGTAGAACGTGATGCAGTTGCAATCGTTGTTGGGCAAAGAGGAACAATATACTATATAATCCAACAGGCAGGTTAAGTGCTCCTGTAACATGCTCATATAACCTTGTTTGTGTTGAAGAGCATGGTCACGTTGGATGCAGCTCAGTCTAATGTCTCTTTACATTTCTAAAATTTCTACTTTGAACATTAGAATGATCATATAGATCAGACCACAGGTCAGTCAAGTCTTAACATCCAACAGTGGACTGTGATGGATGATAGAAGTATAATAGCAAAGTAAGCATAACATGACAATTCCTCAGAATTATCTTTCTCACCACTCAGAATTTGCAGTACAAGGATTCCTGGCCAGAGGTGGTACTTCTCTCCAATATTGTAGTATATGTAAACAAAGTTATTGGGGGCCTGTTTCTTTTTTTCCCCATTGTTCCCAATGGTCTGTCTGGTATCATTTAGGTGTATGAACAATGCATGTATATTATTACTGAAGAGTAAGTATCTATTGATGATTGTATTTGCAGTTTTATTAGACTGAAGAATTGTTCCAAGCTTCTAGAATGCTTATAGATGGATCCATTGTTCCTTGGAAAAGTAGTTGCAAGCGTCCAATACATTAATCCTTAAGAAGGACACATGGAAATCAGTATTCATTTACACCTCTGTAGATGTATTTAAGTGTTACAAAAAAACCATAGCTATTTAAAAATAAAACTTCACTTGCTGACTAAAGACAGTTATAAGGACATAAAAGGAAAGCAATTTGAAATACATATTTATTGTGTTCTCACATATGCGTGACTGTGCAGAAACTAGAGTCAAATTTAATTAAAATAATCCCCCCTCAAACATCCTCTCTGCTACCCGTCCTTTCCACAGCAGTCGGAAATGGTGCTTCTGCCACTTGCTAGGCTGTTTGTACAGGCATAACCTCTTATTTCTCATGCTCGTTGCCAAGCAACTATTTTTGCATTTTATGCCTTGCACTGCAGCCATTAATTTCTGTCATGTTTCTTTGTTTATTATATACTAAAGAAATGTGCGTACAGGAAAATGAGGGCACTTTTTGTAAGGAAAACAAAAAATTTATTTGGTGATAATCCAATGTGTTCATTGGATACTGCAGGGAAAAACTCATACAGTCATTTTACAGGTGACCTAAAAGGTGTTCTCCAGCCTGTGCAAAATCAAACTGGGACTCGCTTAGAGCAAATCTTTATGAAATATATCAAATATCTGCACTCCAAAAGGTAAACAAAGGGATACCTGGCATTAGACTAGGATTAAGGTTGTGTTCATTACTCCCTTCTTCCTTCCCCTTCTCTAGCTGTGTATTAGATGTTTTGTACTGTTATGCAAGGAAGTAGCTCTTCATACTCTCAAGCACAGATATGCCCTCATTAACCCTTAAACTGGCCTGCATAATTCTTGACCAGTTTAAGTTGAAAGAATTCTTTCAAGCCTGGATGATTTTTCTCTCTGACACTGAATTGGCTTCCTGTTCTGTAGAAGAATGAAAGAAAACAACTCAATAGAAAGCTTATTTCTTTGTTGAAGCTATCGCTTATTAATACTTTTTCCATCCAGATATTAACATAGAACATTAAGGGTTGGAATGAACCTTAAAGATCATCTTGTTCCAACCCCTCTGCCATGGACTTTAACAGCTTCTACTAGACCAGGTTGCTCAAGGCCTTTATCCAACCAGGCCTTGAACACTACCAGGGCTGGGGCATCCGCAACCTCCCTGGCAACGTGTTCCAGTATCTCAGCACCCTCACAATAAATAATTTCTTCCTAATATCTAGCCTAAATTTCCCTTCTTTCAGTTTGTACCCATTACTCCTTGTCCTATCACATCAGTTCCTAAGAGAGTCCCACTCCACCTTCCCTGTAAATCCCCTTCAGATAGTGGAAAGTTGCTATGAGGCCTCCACATTGAGGGATCGACCCACCTCTCAAGCATGTCAAGGACCCTCTGGATGACGTCCCTTCCCTTCAGCTTGTCAGCTGCACCATATAGCTCAGTGTCATCAGTGAACTTTCTGAGGATGCCCTTATTTCCACTGTCCATGTTGTCAACAAAAATGCTGAACAGTATTGGCCCCAGTAACAACTCCGGAGGGACATCACTCATTGTCTCCATGTGGACCATGAGCTGTTGACCACAACTCTTTGCATGTGGCCATCCAGCCACTGAGTGGTCCATCCATCATTTCCATGTCTCTCCAGTTTGGAGACAAGAATGTCATATAGGACAGTGTCAAATGAGTTGCACAAGCCCAGGTAGACAATGTCAGCTTTGCCCCCATCCACCAATGCTGTGACCCTATTGTAGAAGGTCACCAAATTTGTCAACCCTTAGTAAAGCCAGGTTAACAGTTATCAGTCTCTTCTTTCTTTTTCATATTTACCCATAATCAGTTTAATTGATGATAAAATCTCCAAATCACTCAGGTATTTTTGCAACAACATAACAGCGAGGCAAACTGGATCAGCTGTAGTTAGCTAAAATTATTTTGGTCATATTCAGCAACTGATTTTATCTTTTGCACACAAGCAGTGTTGACTAGAGAATATACTTGCTGAGCTGTTCTCTCTTCTCAGTTTGTAGAAAGGAGGACTGGTAAGTTCAGAAATATGTATAGGTAGAGGTTGCACTTGCAATTGTGAAATTATTTTTAATATACTCTAGTGGGTTGGGAAGTAGAACATCAATAAAAATGCTTACATCTTTTCCTTTTCAAAGACCCCTATGACAATACATTTATCCTCACAAATGCCACTGGGGAAAGTAGACAAGTATTAGCATTTCTGCTTTACAAAGAAACTGAAACCATGTTTGTTTGATACAACAGAACTGTTAAATGTCAGAGGCAGGATTAGTAACCTAGTCCTTTGAGCTTATCTTTTATGGGCATAATATTTACTGGTGAAATAGTGAACTTTATTTTTGCTGTTGCACAGTCATATATTACAGCTGAGGAAGAGTAACTTCCACGGTATTTTTTATCATTCTTTGTGTTTGCAGTTAACATCAGGTTTCAAGGGATGACTGGTTTATCTACAGTTGCTCTTCATCTAATCTGGAATAGCTCACAGTGATAACATCTAATAATAAAGACATGCTTGCATGCCACTTAAGTTCAATTTACACTGTTAGTATAACATAGACCAAATATTCTTCAGATAGAATCAGCAGGCTATCACTTTCTTTAAATAAAAAACCTTCACACCTCTACTGGTGATGTACTAGTTGATGAGTATAAAGGATTCATTCATGGAAAAATTGGGTGTAAGTATTGGAACTGCTTCCAGTGGTAAGTGACTGTGGCAGAATTGAACCAATACTGTACCAAGGTTTACTGTATTCAATTTCTCCTCCCAGCCTAATGTCAGGGTGCCCTCCAGCATCGTAACTGCCTGGGAACATGAAAGACTGGGGAGGCTCTGAAGATGCTCTGCCAGCCCTCCTTCTCTGCTGCCTGAACCTCATTCCAGAGGTAGCAGTGGGGAACTGAATTGTGTGCTATCAACAAAAGCTATAACAGCATACTGTCCTTCCATGGCCTTTCTTTTTTATCTTATAAGTGCAGAAGCCAGAAAATTGATTGCGCATGGAAGGACCTGTGAGAAAGGGGAAGTGTGCTAGCAGTGCTGTGTGTAGAAAAAAACATAAACCAGGCAAGGTACTTAGGTATCTGAATGATCTATTTCTGGAATGTTTTGTGGGTTTTTTTTTTTTTTATTTTACATTCTACTTTGATAGCTCTGAGCTGCGTCTTTCCAGAATAAATATTAGCAACAAAACTTCAGAAACTCTGTAGTATGAAAGAGTATGTAGTATGCTTCACTGCACTTGTTGAAAGATTTTCTTTTAAAATTTTAAATATGTGTGTTGCAACAAAGAGGGACGGTTGAGCACTAGATCCCAGAAAGCATGTCACCTCAAAAAAGAGAATAATGTTGTTTCAAAAGCTTTGTCTTGGAAGTCTGCAAAAAAGTGCATCAAAGGTTTTTAATAAGAATCTACCAGGATCTGTCCTGCTTCTACACTCGTGCATAAATCAGTGAGTGATAACGGTATAGCTGCCAAGGTAGATGACTGAATGCTGTGTCTCCAGTGGGGGTATATTCAAGTGGCCTTTGTTCCACTCTTGAGGTAACACAAATAATAGCGCATAATTTATTTACACTACTTGACACAATCTAACTGAAAGAAAGCTTCAGATTCTGCCTCACCTCTATTTAGCTACAATACAAAAGCTTCATCTTTCTGGATACTTGACTCTCTGCTTTGATTTCTGAAGGATTTACAGACTGTACCAAGAAATCCCAATTAGCTAACAGCTTGCTGGGCAGAAAGTCTTGTGTTTTGTTGTCCTTGGGAGAAGAATCAACAACTTTTAGAAGAACAATCGGGTGTTTTTCCAGCATCCTTTTGGTTTTCATGCTTTTATTTGACTTACCTTTCTTTTTCAGCATGTGCCACTTCCTACAGCTCACTAATAGCATTCAGAGAGGACCATGGATTGAGTCAAAAGATTAATTTCTTCACTGAAAGGGTGTTCAGGCACTGGAAGGGGCTGCCCAGGAAGGTGTTAGTCACCATCCCTGGAAGTGTTCATGAGTGGATGCAGCACTTAGTGCTATGCTTTAGATGACATAGTGGTGCTCGGTCAAAAGTTGGACTCAGGCATCTTGGCAGTGTTTTGCTCCCTTAATGATTCTATGGTTCTGTGAAAGCAGGCTTGGAATAGTTGTTGGGATGTGGCCAGTGATGTGTTGTTAGGCTGATGTCCTTTTTGTGTAAGCATAACCTGGTTCCACTTCTAATTCTGTGGGATACTGGCAAAAAAACCCAAAACTTTACTAGAAGTAGAATAATTTGTTAAAAATACTAGTTTGAAAGTAGTCACTCTTTTAGAGACTGACATTCTTTTAGTGGATTTTCTCACACATCTAGCAATCTCCTGGAGAAAAATGTGACTTAGGAAATACTACGAGCTGAAAACTACTACACTGCTGATTTACTTAACAAATATTGCAGGAAATTAAATCCTGGTAAAGATGGGTAATTGTGAAAAGTCTTAGTGTATCATTTATTTACACTACTTGACACAATAGTTGAGTAGAACATAAGCACAAAAGCGATTCAAGAGAAAATTAGCCCATTTCTCTAGAATTGATTGATCATATATGTGTTCAGATACTACCACATCCTCAGTTTAATAAAGAAAACTAAGACCTTTCAAACAAATTGAACTCCAGATTACTTCTTCCCCCGCTTTATAACTGTTCTGGTTGCCAGCAGGTTATCATGCTGTTGCTAACAACTGCCATTTATTTAGTGATTGCAGTTTCAATTCTGTCTGCAAATACAACATTAACAGTCTTGCCTTGGCTGTAATCTTACCTTCCTGGGGACTACTGCACCTAAAAAAAAAGCTCTGTAAATGTTTTCTTCTCTGTACCTCTGTTTTCTGTGTTTTACACTCCTAAGTACACACAGCAGAAAACAGTCACCAGAGTCTTACGGTTCCCAATGTAAACCCTGCCCTGACATTTGCCACCACTCAAATTTACTGCCCATCCCTGGAGCATTTGCCTCCCCGGAATACCCAGGTACCAGCAATATTTCTTGTAATTACACTGCTTCGCATTTAGGACCATCTTAACATGACCTTTAATTTAAACATCTGTAGCTGTCTAGATATGAAAACTGCTTATAGTCATCATGGAAAACAATATTGACATTTAATTGCTGGCTTGTAGAGCACGTTCTTTTTCTTTAGTGTTGCTGTTCCCTCAGTACCTTGCCAGTGTTGATGGAGTCCATTAAACCTGTGTACGCAAGAAAATTGAATGAACTTAGATAAATTTGATCAGCCCTCTTGAGTAGACAGTCTTAGTTTGAGGAAGAGTGTCTTATAACAATTTAGTTAAAGTAAACATAAACCATCATTATCCACAGAGAAGCTTGCATTGATTTAGCTAAATCACTTTCTAAAGCACATTTTTTTTGTACAGTGTCACAATTCCCTTGTATAGAGAAGAACTTTATTGTCTTTTTGCTGCATAACATTAGGAAACTTGCCTGAGAGGCTAGAAAAATTAAGGAACTTTCTAGGCTCTTTTATTATATGTTCCTTTTCAGTTTCACAGTGTGGTTTTTACAGCTGGGACGTATCTTCCCTAAGTGTGCAGAGGTTTATGGAAGCTCATTTCAGAAAAAATACCTAAGATAGGTTAGATGAGTTGCCTGCTGGTGTTGTCTGTTTTTTTCCCATTTGCTATAGAGGTGTGGGCTATGATTTCAGACTTGGATATCAAAGTTGAATTCAGAATCTGTTGCTGTGATCTAACTGCCTACATAGCTCATGTAATCAGACTTCTTGCAATCAATTTCCATTTGGTGTAAAAGTTTTTAGAAAGCAAAATCTAATTTAAATTTTTAAAATGTTGAGAGATTGTCACAAGTTTTATTCATTTTATCCAAAAAGCTATGTTGAGGTGCATATTATTTGTAATTGAAATCTACTTCAAATCCAGTTAAGGTAGAACCTTAAAGTACATTAAATTTCTAGTTGTTATGCAACTTCAGCTTGTCTGGGTCCTGCTTGATATTGAATTGGTAGGATTTACTTACAGAAAATGAAGACTGAAACTGCTTAGCTTCTTGCAATGGTTAGCATAAAATGTCAGCATTCTAGGTTGTTCAGTAATGGTGTCTCAAAGAGGCACTCCAGACTCCTTTTAAGGGGATGACTTTTTTTCCCCTTTGATAATGAAATAGTAGCCCCTGTGGAGTTGTGAGAATAATGTTAGAAGAATTGTTGTAGAGTTAACACCTGTAGGAGTTATTATTCATTTTCAGTTTCCTGCAAGCTAGATGGGGTTAGGTAATTACACTCAGATATGAAAAATAACCACTATAGGCACACAGCAATAGCCACAGCAAAAGGTCCATGGTTTGCTAAAAGGCAAATTAATTGTTCAGATGTATGTGTGATGCCTATATGGGTCTGAACTAGCACACAAAAAATTGTGCACTTAGTATAGCATCAAGTTTGTGGGTCTTTTTTGCTTGAAAGGACTCTCCTATCTATGAGAGAAGTAAAGATAAGAAACCTAATTGTAACCAGTGGTATAGATGGAACCAAGCTGAGCTCTTTTTGAGACTGCTGTGTGGGATGTGTGTGTGTAACCCCGGAGGTACAGACAGACTCAGGAATGAGATGCTGGACAGCAGTGCTATGGAAACGAACCTGGGGGTCCTGGTCTAGGCCAGGTTGGGTCTTAGCCAGCAGTGCCCTGGCAGCCAGGAGAGCCAACCGTGTCCTGGGGGGCATCAGGCAAAGCATCACCAGCTGGGCGAGGGAGGGGATTGTCCTGCTCTGCTCTACACTGGGGTGGCCTCACCTGGAATACTGTGTGTAGTTTTGGGCACCACAATGTAAAAAAGACAGAAAGCTGTTAGAGAGTGTCTGAAGGAAGGCAATAAAGATGGTGAAGGGCCTTGAGAGGAAGCCATGTGAGGAGTAGCTGAGGGCACTTGGTGTGTTCAGCTGGTAAAGAGGAGGCTGAGGGGAAACCTCACTGCAGTTACAACTTCTTTGTGAGGGGAAGAGGAGAGGCAGGCACTGATCTCTGCTCTGTGGTGACCAGGGACAGGACCCAAGGGAATGGCCTGAAGTTGTGTCAGGGGAGGTTTAGGTTGGATATCTGAAAATCTTTGACCCAGAAATTGGTTGGGCATTGAACAGGCTCCTCAGGGCAGTGATCACAGCACCAAGCCAGACAGAGCTCAAGAAGCATTTGGATGATATTCTCAGGCACATGGGGTGACTCTTGGGTTGTTCTGCACAGGGCCAGGAGTTGGACTTGATGATCCTGATGGGTCCCTTTCAACTCACCATATTCTATGACTCTATGTATTTCAGTCAAAGAGACGGATAATGATTGCTAGAATTAATCAATAATTTTAATGTGTATATATATAAAATTTGTAAAATGTGTTTTTTCCAGTTATTTTTAAATGCTTGTTTTACCTAGACCACATAAAATGGGGTCAAACTTCTGCAGTTAACTTCATATGATCAGGCAAATGCACTTACCTAAAGACCACTGAAGAAGAGAATCTTAGTTTTTTGACCAAAGAACTCTGTAAGAATCATGAGATCAAACTTTTGGGGAGAAAGCTTTATCACCTTGCCCATTGAGATACTAAATAGATATCTGTTCTAAATTGTTTAGGTGTGTTCCCCAAAATTGTAATTGTATTTCACAGACCTGATCCTTTAAAATCTTCTCTCTCATCAAAATCATAGTTTCAAATTATATGCCTTACAATTGCATGTATAAACATATACTAACAACAGGCAGATTTCTGTTATGCTAACATACCTGTAGTTATAAAAATACGTGGTTCTGAACCTAAAAATACTTACAAGTTGAGCATAAAAAATTATAGAGCAAAAGTTGCAATCTTATTTCAATAAGATGTATAACTTTTCCCTTTCTATATCTGTGTCTCTTTCAGGTTACTAATTGGCATTTTGGCATCAGATTCTTGCCAGTAATGCATTTTACACTGCCTTAAGTCCTGCCATTATATAAAAATAAAATCTGATGTAATATCCAGATAACAGTCATTTAAACATATTAACAGATGGATCTGCTTGAAAATCTTAAGAAAAGGCTACTGGTCTTCTTAAACTGCACTTACAAGTCCATGGTAACTAACTCACAGGTTAATGGACATTGTTTTAAGACATTTGTAAAGCGATTATTTTGTTCTCTAAACATGTTTAATCTCTGTTAAGTTCAAAATAAAAGAAGCATGGCTGATACTGTCATATAATTAGTAGAAAATACGTTGTCACAAGAATTAGTTGCTCTTGGAAGATGTACACTTCTGCTGAAGAAAGCTAGGGGTGAGCTATTTGAATTTTTGCTTCCAGGTACTTCAGTGTAGGAGGATATGTCAGTAAAACCAAAAACTGACTGCAATTGTGGTACTGTGTTTTGAAAACAATTTCTAAAGTGTTTTTGAATTGTTTTGATATGCTTTAAATTTATGGGTTTTAAGTGAGATAGGTACTGATTTGACAGTTCTCAATGAGGTTGCTTATGGAGGGAAGGAGACCAATTAAGTCCAAACCATGCAGCTAACCATGCAGGATCACTGCTTACAGGTAGTGTCTTTTCCTCTTCTAACCTAAGCAGTTTTTCAAATGCTGTTTGTTAGAACTTCTACTGGATGTTTACAATATGTGCCATTTTTCTTTACCTTCTTTCTCATATCTTGTGCTTCACAGTTAAAAGCTTCCTCATCTTGTCCTTGCTTCTCACTTCTGCCAGTAAGGCATGTGTGCTAGAGACTGAGGAGAAGCAGCAAAGCTAAACTCAGTTATTTAGCAAGCTCAGTAGTGTGGCTGTTTGTGAAAATAGTTTTATCTGTGGGTAATACAATTTCATAAAAAGTAAAATACAAAGCCATATTATTTTGACACCATTTTGTTTCAGAGCGATGGAAAAGACTGGAAGACAATGTTAATGTTTTGCTTTTTAATCTTCTGTTGCATCAAAATTCAAAATCAAATGTGTCATAAACCACTTAAACTTACTATTCTTCGGGGGGTTTCTGTAGAACATTTTATGTTTAAGTGTCTCTTTCGGTCTGGCAAATGTTACAGACATACAAAGCAGTTTTGTGTTATGGAGGGATAAATGTGGCTTAGCCTGGTGGTTATCCCTGCAGTTTTAACAGTAAGTTTAAGATAGGAGGTTAGAGGAGATAACTTTATTTAAAGAAAAAAAAAAAACAAACAAAAAACCCCAACCAAACACAAAATGCAAACAAATGATAAACTGGCATTTAAATAACTGAAATACCCTTTTCAAGTCTGATTTAGTTCAGTCAGAAGAGGTAAACAGGATAGTTTATATAATCTGGGCAATATTACACTCTTTCCATAAATCAAGATTTTGTCATAACTGCTTGTTTAGCAACTGATGTTCTCCAGGTTCCAGTTAAGTAGTTAATTTGTCACAAGGTTTTGGGGTTTTTTCTCCTGGTTATTAAAAACTGTCTCCAGCTACAGCTTTTGAAGTATACTTTGATTTAGACTAATAGAGTGTGGTGTTTTTTCAGCGGAGTAATTAATTAAGAAATGGTCTGCTGAAATGAGCAGGTGCTGCTTCCTGGCCTTGCTTGTGTGATTTGGGTATATTGTGTTTGTTCCCCATCTATTTGTCATTCTCTGGTCAGCACTATTTATCATACAGAATTTTAGTGGCTCTAACTCTTGACCTGTGATCACTGTAAACCCTTGAAGCCCAAACAATTTCACATTCTGTTCCAAGTGCATTCATCTGATTAGGTAATTCAGTACAATCCACTTCCTTTATTTCTAAAGCCTCATCATGACACTTTTCTTGAACGCTGGAAAGTCTGCAGTCAGTTTAACTGGGAGCAGTTTAGCTGGGAATTCATTAATTTTAATTTATATATTCACTAGCTAATTATTTAAGTACAATTTAATGAATCAAATTATATTCTGATTTTGTTATTTTACCACTAAATTTGCCCTTTTTCTGAAGAAAAGTTTTCTACTTCACTAGTTTGTGGTAATTATGTGCTGATATAAATAGTTTTTAGAAAGAGCTAATAGTATTGTATTAGTTTTGTAAGGTATCGTTTATCATGACATGAGAAGAAACAACTGAGTCTGATTGACACTTCTTCAGATGATTTATGAATTTATATCTCCAGGAGAATCCCCAGGTGGTTTCTAATGGCATAAGAAAATAAATCCTTTTAGAAGAGCAAGAGTGAGGACAGATAACCTGTCAAAGGTTTACTCACAGGTATTGTGACAGAAGAGTAGATATGCATTAAATTCCTTTTCAGATTCTACTGATTCATCCACATCAACAACTTGACATCACAATTTTTGGGGTGATACATGTGAGATTTTACCACAAAAGCTGTTTCAGGCTGTTGCAATCAGCTGTCTTTCAAAGAGTACTGAAATAATCTTTAGTATTTCCTTCTGAATTCCCTCTGTGGACTCTTGGTCCCACAGTTTCTTGCTCTGAGGTGGATTAAACTTCCATCTCCTGAAAAACCTAGAAAACAGAACACTGCTACTGTCAGGCTGGCAGAAGGCATTTAAACTTGCTTTTCTGTCGAGTGTGGAGTTTGTGGCTTGTCTGTTAAAATTAAGATACTACATGTGGTAGGATTTCATCTGATTGGCTTGTTTCTTTGCTTTCTGTGGTGAGAAGGAATTGAGATTGTTCATTGTCCGATGGCCTGAGGAAAATCGCTGTGTTTGCTTTCCCCTGCAGAGAATCCCCACTATTTGGCCTCAGCAAGGTTTAACCCCAGTTTGTTTGTTCTTTCCTGTTGAGAAGGGAGGCAGAAAGGGACCTGAATGCTTTCTGTGACCTGAGCTGAAGAAGAAAAGTTTCTTGTTTTCTGCTGTTGCTGAAAACATTGCTGGAAAATTGTGCTGTCAGTTCTTCACATCAGCAAAGACAGGAATGTGCTGTTACCCCTTTCTGCTGGGGAAGGAACATAACTGGATGTCCTCTAACTCTGAATCCAGGAATCCACACTTGCATTTTAGTAGACTTATTTTTCTGAAACTTTATCTAATGGACGTCCTGAATCAAGGATTCAGGGCAACAATGAAATGGAGCCATTTATTTCTGCAGTCAGATCCCCAGTGTACGCTCTCAGTAACTGTCCAGCATAGTGTTCTGTGAAATTGATGTGTCTGCACATGGTAGCTCTTCTTGCCTGCAGTTTGTTTTATTCCTTTGTTGGTGGTTTTCAATGGTGTTGGGTGCCTGCATTTGATAATAGACCTAGTTCTGAATTCTTTTATGCAATAGCCATTTAGGTTATGAACTTCCCTACAATTTTATGACGTTGTGTTTTGTAAAAAGCTAAATCTGCTTAAATTGGTGAATTTCACTGCTTTGAGTCAAGGTGTATTTGGAGAAGAAAAGAAAAACTTGATAAGGTCACAGGTGGCCTCAAAACACATGATAAAGAAAAGAGCATTCTTTAGGGCCATGGGAAATTAAACAGTTCTTTTCACCCAGTAAAAACAAATTTCTTAGTAACAAATGGAGTAATGGTATTCCTAAGACTTATTAGCTTATAGTTAATAACAGTGTTAAGAGGGTGCCAAATAGAGGGAAAAGCCAGCTTAGGACAAATACCCAGAATCCCAGATGTGCCTCACCAGGACTGAGCAGTGAGAAGGGTCACCTCCCTGCACGTGCTGGCAATGCTCTGCCTGACGCAGCTCAGGGTGCAGCTATTAGAGTGTTGTTTCAAGTCCTTATTACACACACTGTCTGCTGGAGCATCACCTGCACATCCCCTGTTCATTGTGGAAGCATTCAGGGGCCTCTCTGATTAAGTTGCAGTGGCTTTTTAAAAATCAGTTCAAATTGTGTACGGCCTTTGAATCATATTTGACATGAGGATTTAAGATATTAAACAATTGATGCTGATAAACAATATCATATAAAAAGGGAATAAACTGAAAATTCACACATACAGGTGGATATACACTGTTGTATGGCGTGGAGATTACTTTTGAAAGATACATTTTTCAATCTTACACTACAGTTTTTGTGGAAACAGTGATAAGAAAAGCAAGGATTGGTTCTCATTTTAAAGAGAGATTAGCTGTGGTGTTCAGGTGAGAGAACCATTTACTTCATTGTAATTCTATCCAGGAAGATCTAAAATCACGGCCTTGTTTTAAAAAAAGGTCTTTTCATTGTTTGTTAACGCAGACATTAAAGCAGCTGAATGAGGCTCACTTTCTACATTCTCCTTCCCCGAGGGCTAGTTTATTCTTTTCCACCCTCTCCATTTCTTGCAAAAACACCAAAACGTTTCCCTCTTAAATGAGTTCTAGCAGGGGACTAAAAAGAAGAAAATGAAAGAAAACAAGCTCAAACAATAATGAATAATGGGGAAAGAAAGATTTTCTTCAATATTTACCATCCAACTGTTCCCAGCCCTCCCAAATCTTTAACATGGACAAAGCTTGTCTGAATTCTGTTCTTTACTAATCAATTATATTACCCAAGGTTTAAGTTTTTACAGTAGTGTAACATTAAGAAATGATCAAAGTCCTAACAGTTGAAGCTCAAGCTTTTCTAAAAGATGATTTGGTGTCTTAGTTTAGTTTAGGAGTTTAAGTCTTTAGGAAATATCTAACTATCTTAAGTATGAGAATTCCCTAAGAAGTTAAATGACGGGATTGTATTCTTCATGCACTTCAGTGTCTGCAAAAGTCTCAGTTTACCAAGCAACTGATTTTTTTATATTACTTTCAATAAAGTGTAGGAGAAAAGTTTCTAGAGCTCATCTACAAAACTATAAATTATAGAAGTGGCTTAAAACTTAGTGGGGGAAAAAAAAAGGAAATGTGTAGTCCAATTATCTAATTATATTTTCAAACATGTCTTAGATATTTTGGACTTTCAATGTAGTTACTCTGGCCTTCAGATTAAATTAAATCAACTTCCAAATCAACTTCCAAATACATTTTGTGTGATAGTCTCGAAGTGTCAAGGTATACAATTTGTATTGTGTGTTCATTTTTGCTAAATTTACGTCTCAAAAGTAGCGTGATAGTTATTTGGGAATGAAGTTCAAATCTGATGTTTGCAAGTACTTTAGACATGTTAATTTTCTGCTTGAACCAGGGTAATACCTGATCTGGACACAAAGAATTGGTGTAATCATTAGGTGAAGGTAATTCATGTGTGTGCATCATGCAAAAGCTGATGCAGAATGTGTACTTGTACACCTTTTGAAAGCTTTAGTAGGGTTCTTAATATTTGTAAATTAAACTATAAGTATTTCTAAATCTGATTGTAACAGTGGAAGGAAAAATTCTGTCTTCTGACTGGTAGATGTTTATTGTGTTATTGAGAAATGAATGAAGAGGGTGGCAACATTGCCATGGACTTCACTGCTCCAAGATTTTGCTTACCCAGTGTCAAACCCTTTTGGCTGAGGTGCTTCAGTTGAGCTCAGGGATTGACACGGGGTCCTTGGTTGTCTCACTGCCATCCCAAATGCTGCTTCCTCTTGCCGAGTATCAGGGAAGAGCCAGAGAGGAAGAAAAGTTCTGCAAATATTTGCTTGGGGGACTCTGCATCCCTCCTGGTGCTGGATGAATGTCAGATGTGCTAAGTAGGGCACATCACACTGGGTACCCGGGTGGGACAGCTGCTGCCCAGCAGTGGCCTCTTGCCAGTAAGACTTGTCACTAGTGGACTCCCTTTGCTGCTGTTCAAGGGAAGATATTTTGCATTTAATAAACCAGAGTAATTTGTAAGCTAGTTTAAATTAAGATGCATAGGCTTTTGAGAACAAATTCTGGGCCTAATTAAAAAACACAGACATATCCTAGGATGAATTTTTGTAAACTATTCTTTATTCGTTACCAAAGGATCTTAAAAATGTTTAGTGTTAAGAGACGGAGCAGGAATGGAATATTAGTTACTTAAAGTGACTTGCAATATCAGCTCACATAGTACTCCATAAAAGTTTGAGAATTTGAGAGAGCTACTTAATTTCTTTTGAATTAATTAACATCTAGATTTCACCAAGGATTAGAAGTGCTATGTGGAATTGTTAAAATTATGTCAATCAAATTAATTTTGAGTAATACCTGGAAGGTAACAGCAGCATCATGATGGGTCTGTGGTTGCAAAAGAGTGCTATGTCTCCAATCTAACAAGTATTTAAATCTGTGCAAAGTACTGAACTTTGCCTACCGAGATTTCAAATTAAATTCAGCCACCTCAGTCCCAAATTCAAGAGTTCTGCTGTCACATGGTGCTTTAAACATATAAAGTTTATGATAGAGAATATAACTCATGCTATTACAAAATGTGCATTTCTCTAACTAGCTAAATTATAATATTTTGATATTTGTATTAAACTACATACCATGAAAATCATGCTTGGTTCTCAGCAGATACTTGAAAACACATTTCAAGTTCCAAGAAATTAATAAAATAAGCTGCACACATATTCCAGAGAAAAGACAAGCACTGAAACAGAATCAGTAAGAACTGATAGTAGTAGGTGTATACTCTGTGTGAATTTAGAGACTCTATTTGATTATTTTAGCATTAAAATGCCGTTTCATTTAGGCTTGCTAATACTGCTGTCTGTTTCAACCTCACTATCTATTATATCTCACTATATACCGAAGTATATAATATATAATATTTAAAGAGCTCTTCTATCCATCTCTTTTTGAGTGTGTATCAGAGCTGATCGTGAGTTATCGCTGCCTTTGCTAAATGCTGTTGCAGGTATTGCTGACGGACACAAAAAATGAAAATAAAATAGTACCTACTTTCTCTGCTGAATTCTCTAGCTAAGGTGTCATGAATGGATTCTTCTGTCTTCAGTCAATGCATACATTCATCCTCTGAAAGAAATAGGCACCTAGTTGGCTTATGCTTTGTGCTCTTCAGAAGCAAGAACATTGATGTGTTTGTGCCATCCTGGGACAAAAGCCTAGGAGTGCAAAAGAGTTAATGCTATTTGTGTTGTACACCAGAATCAGGTGTCAGGGACCACTGCACAGACCATGGAAAAGGTTGTAGCAACAACCACACACATCACTTATAAAAACCCTACAAATGACAAAGCAGATCGGCCAACACAATCCAGTCGTAGGTTTCTCACAGGCACTGAGCTCTTTTGTAGCAGTAGTTGCCAGTGGAAATCCTCTCAGGTGCACACTGCTGCAGGACTGTGCAACCCTGACCTGACTGATGACAGTTGATGTTCTGTGTTCTTCTCTTGCCTGGACAGCAGCAAAGTTGTCTACTGAACCCCAGAGGTATTAGTGATGGGCCAGTTCAACCAGTGCCGCACAGAGCGGTGCAGCCCATCCCAGCAGCACCTTCCGTACACTGGTACACACAGGAGATCCATGGAATGCAGAACTAAGTTATTGATCTCCAATTTCAAGGCATGTAATGGTCTGGGCTCAGGGTACAAAAAGGGTGATTATACTGTAGAATGAGGGGTGAAGACGACAGTTGTATGAGAGCTGCTATCCAGCAAAATAGCACAACAGGGTTGTGGTTCATGCTCAGTGTGTGCAGCAATGTGTGCTTATATAGGCATAAAAATTATAGGATGGTATATACTTACGTGTACTCTTAAGAGTGTAGATGTATAAATCTGTAAAATTATATGAGCTCTTGCAAAGTAGAAAAGATAAAGAGGAATGAGCACAGCCAAGTTAAAACACTTTGGAAAGGGGTATGAGAGCTGTTTAAGAATCAGCTTGAAGAGGGACTTAGAAACCTGAAGGTTAAACACATAGACAAGTTTAAATACCCTCAGGTACTCGTAATATGCTAATTTAAAATAATAATGCTTTAACCAGCAAATATTCAATAGTTGATGAGACAGATCGTTTCATTGTGAAGTGAACTTAATAAAAATGTTCTCAGAGAAGCTAATTGCCTACTGGTAAATTGCTGTTTAGGTAAGGTTTCCTGTTGCATGAGAATTTATCACATCATCCTACACCACTCCTGGTGTTTTTAAGATTCCCAGTGTACTGGATGTGGTAACATATTATGCAGGTAGAATTCTCTTCCACTCTGGACGGTGATGGGTGTAACTATGTTGTCCTTCGAGATGAGTTCTCATGCAGTTGCTGGTATCTCACTGTTTGGCAGCCTGCTGCAGATAAGAATGAGTGATGATGCCCTAGATTTTAATGGAAATTTTAGAGCACATGCAGGGATAGGGTGCAGTCTTCAGCAGAGAAAAATGAGCTGACTTGCAGGCATGAGGGGTCATCAAGAAAGATAAAGAAATCAAATGTATACTCCAGCCTAGGCAGGGCTTTTAAAGGGATATTATTGAAATGAGAAAGAATTAATGTAATCTTTAAAATGTCACTCCATTTAACTTTAAGATACAAGGTTAAGGTACTGTGGTTTTTTGTAACGGTTAAAGATTTGAGATGTTCTTTTTGTTGGAAACATTGAATGTTTATGTGGTAAGGACTAAATGTGGCAAAAAAAATTGAATTTGGAAGCATCAGAATTATGTAGCTTCTCCTCCGAAAACCATATTACAGGCAAATTTAAATATAAAGCAATTATCAAATTTCATTCTGACAGTAAAATTTCCTTAAGAAGCCTCTCTTTAAAGTTAGTTTGATCCCCAAACACTAATATATCTTGTTTTTATGTCAAGTCTATGATACTACATTAATCATGCAGCAGCTGAAAACAGCTCCCTTTACAACAAAATCTTGATGCTTCCGTTCTTAGTGAAACCTGATTTGCTCATTAGATGTGAGACTTTACAATGCATAAGGTTTGCAGTACTGTCAAGATTATTTTAAATTATGATGAATTGAGTGAATTTTTGCTCCGAAACCTTATGCAAACACTTTATTTTTAATGAGGAAAGATGATGCTCTACCCCTCCTGCATAAGCACATAAAAATAAGAAGTGGGCTGAAAATTTTCCAGATGGTCTCATCTTAGAAGGCAGGGACAGCATAGATATGGGAAAACATTTTAACTTTTCTTACTTTATTTTCTGTCTAAGGACACAATAAATTGTTTTTGAGTCTTAATGAGTCTTTGAGTCCATTTGCAGTGAGGTGGTCTGTGTCTGCACTATACTATGACTGCTGTTACAGCTGTCTAGGAGATTCATCTGGAGAGGTTTTAACCACGTTTTTGTTTGGTATGGAGTGCAGTTACTTAGTGTAACCAAGTCCTCCTGACCAGGTCTAGTGAAAAATGATGTGCCATACTGGCTATTCAGGCCACTACAGGTTCTCTTGACTAACCCTGGTTTGTCAAGGCACTATTTCCACACAGGTCTTATTTCAGTAGTAAATAGGAAGTGCAAAGACAAACAAAACTCTGTGAAATTCAACTGGATGTATGACAGATGTTGATTGGACAGAAGCTTATTCATTTTGTCTCAGTTCATCCTCTCTTCAATCTCAATATCAGGGTTGTTATATAAGTTTATAGTTAAAGGTGTGTGGGGGGAGAAATTGTGTGTTGGGACAGAAGGGGAAAGAGAAGATAAGTCGAACAGGTCTGCCAGTCAATCAGAACCCTTGTGGGACAGAATATTGGGGTGATACTCCACACACCTAATCTTAGTTCTTATGTTGGAAACATTTCTGTCATAATTAATGGTAGTCTTTTGAGCTTATTTCTGCAGCAAAGGTGCTAGTGCAATCAAGGAGTAGAGAATTGCTTGTCTTTGAGAACTGTCTCTCTTTAAACACCCATGAGCAGATTTATAGTTACCTACTAAGAGACCACACTTCTGTGAAGGACAGCTGGTGTTAGTTTCAATAATTATTGAAAATTTTTTTTTATATTAAAGTTCTGGACTGATTTTCAGAAAGCAACTTTTGCTGGCTCTTTAGTGAGCATCAGGAAAAGGAATGGTTATGGCTCAGACACATGCTAGTCATAAAGACAAAACTTGATAGATGCATTCCACAGAAGGAGGTAAAAAGGGTCTCTGGAAATAAAAAAAGGCTTAAAAATTATATATCTTATTTTTTCTTAAGAAATGTGGCTAACAATATATATCAAAATAGTTGAGTAATAGGACGAGGGACATTTTAACACCAAAATTCAGAGGTTAAAATTGAGACAAAGGTAACTAGAATATGGCAGCAATGCAGACTCCTTTAGGTTTTTGATTACCTCGCTTCATCAAGGCAATTCTGAGATGCCTTGATTTCAGAGAAACATAACTTCAAAAAATAGGAATGAATTATGGTAACACTGTTCATTTCTTCTGTATCCAAATACAAAAACATGATTATGGTATAAAAGGCTTGTTATGTCAGTATAAAGTGTTTTATGTACTGCATGCATGAGTAAAACTTTATCAAACTCATATAAATATACTTTTAAGTAATTTTTAACAGTAGGGAAATTTGAAAATGTAGTCAGTGTTGGAAAGGACCTTGTGAAAATAGGTCAGAACAAGCAAAGGAAAAAGTCCTAAATTTCCTACTCTCTTTTCTCAAATATGCGTAAACAAACATGTATAAACCTTTTCCTAGGTCTTTAGTGAAGAAATAAACATAGCACAGACTTAAGACAAATTCTGTTGCCTGTTGTGTTTGGTTTTTTATTTTGATTTAAAGAGTGCAGGTGCTTCTAAATTACCAATGGTTAATTTCTGTAAAATGTAGTTTTAAGTTCAGAACTACATACTATTCTGTACAACATGTTGGCACGTTTGCTACAAACTAGTAATGCAGACGAGAAAGCAGCACAAATATCCTCACTCCAACCATCCTTCCCAAGAAGCAAACAGGACTGTGGATGCGTTAACACTGTGAGTCATGAGTGTGAAAGACGTCTGCTTTTCTCCCATGTCCCAATTTTTTGTTCCTTGCTATTTCTAGAATTTTCTCTGAGATCAATGGAAAAGAGGGGTTTGTCTTTAAAGCCTGATTTATTTACATGCTATCTTTAGCTTAGCTGAAGTTCTGGCAAAAAGAGAGATCTCGAATCTTGGCAATGACGAGGATCAAGAAAGTAAGAGAAAAAGAAATTACCATACCGGAGTGCTTTTATTTCTTGTAACTATATTGTTCTTGTTTTCCCTGGCAAGATCCTTTTATTCTGCCTAACAGATAAAATAACGGTATAACAACTTAAATGATGTGAAAGAGAGGCTAATATTTAAAGACAGGCAATATAGGGGTACAATTTCATAATTTAATGTATTTTTTCCATTTTCAGTAAAGATAATTCCTACTACCAAGTAAGCTTTTGCTGATTCAGAATTATTCAAATTATTGAAATGGTTAAAAACCCAACAGCTTTTCCATCTTTGTTAGGGAATTGCACTACATTTTCAATGATTCAAGGAGTAGGTAGAATGGATTTTTTTTTTTTTTTACCGCTTCCCTTTCTGGAGCCTCTAAGTAGAGGAATTACAACAGATGCATATTTCTGTGAGCAAAAGTTCCCTTTCTCTCTTAAAAATTGTAGAACTGATTTATCATAAACAATTTCAGACAAAAAAAATGGCAACAACACACTTGTTTACATTTCCAGGTCTGTTTCTTATCGTGCTCTCCTCTTGGGGTTCGAAACACTTCACTTGAAACACTTTCTTTTTGTCTGACTTAAGTTTCTCATGGAGCTCAGGAACACTGAGAAAAACCAGTATTTTAAGCACGATCTCTGTTTAAAGGAATTGTGTTGTCTAGTGTCTCTGGAGTGTCTTGAAGAGTGTACATTATTTAGAAAAGCTGTGTTCTCATTTAAAATCTCACTGCGTTGTGCATGTTATCACTGACAACCCTTCTGGGAAGTATCCTCCTGCCATCACTCCGGGGTGGTTATTTACCTGGACAATTAGATAGCTTGAGTCACCATTAAAGGAATGAATTATGTAACTTTGGTCTTTGCACATTTTCTAAGGACTAATGTGCTATTTTTGACTAGAATTGGGAACTAGGAAATCTTAAACAAAAAAAATACCCTTCAAGGGAACAAAAAATCCACACAAAAGAAAAAAACCCCAAAACAAATACACACAAAAAAGTTGCTTTTTGTCATTGTTTTTCTTCACATAATCCTCTTGTGTTCTATACTCTTCAGAAAACATTAAGTCTAGAATAAGAAAGAGAGGGGATCTCATTCATCTGAAAGCTGTGACTAAATAGTGTTTGGCCTTTTATTCTGCCTTGTGAATGTCCAGTGTCACATAAAACAAACTGTGCAGACCTCAGCGAGTTCAGACTCCTCTCACCTCTGTTTGCAGGTAGCTGTTTCTTTTCTCACCAGAACTCACTGCAGCTTTCTTCCTGTCGGAGGGCTGATGTTTTGTTAATAAGAAATATATAACGAGAGTGGAGTTTGACAATCAGAAGTGCCCTTAATTGGGAAGTAATCAAGATTTAGAGCATATCTATCATGTAAAGTGAAACACCTGAGATGCTTCAAGACTGGCTCTCATAGAAACAAGTATGTGCTTAGGATATTCCCAAGTGTTATGGTGGGTAGAACAACAATGAAGAAAATCTCAGTGTAGGTTTTCTGTAATTACAACAGATTTAGTTGCTTTTAATTATACCCTTTATTTCCTTTTCTGTCTGGTCTTCTGTCTGAGGCAATGTATTTTAGTTGACATATTAATTTGTATGAATTCATCAAATATTTTAGTGGACTTATTTTTTCTGGCTTCCTGTCTGTCTTTATGCAAAGGAATATTATTTACATCTCTTTCATGTTAGTTGCTGTTTTCTGATACAGCAATTAATTAAGAGAAAACACTTTAATTTTGCTCAAGGATATGTATATGAGAACCAGAGATTTAATAATTATGAAGGTTTAAGCATTTTCAGATGGTAACTTCAAAACAATGTTTTATTTTGAAACTACAACTCCTGGTGGACTCAAAGAAGCAGATTTCTGTACACAAAAAAAATCTTTACCTCTCCTGGCAAGTGAAGAGCAGAGAAGCCCCAAAGAGGTGGCATGTGAACCTTAGGTGAACTACTTTTCCCACATGCCTCCCAAACTATAAGCCTCATGCATAAAGTGCCACCAGCCTCCCTGAGTGCAGTGAGGGTCACAATTCTGCTCTAAGGCCTCCCCTCCCTTTCTTTTCTCTTCTCTCTCTTCTCTCTCTTCTCTCGCCAAACTGGGAGGACTTGGAGGGAATTTACAGCCTGTTTTCCTGAGTAAAATGGAGCTTCTGAGATTTTATTTTCTGTCTTCAGTCTATGATTCATAGTATGATCTGCAATGATTTTTGAATTCACTGTTCATCAAATCAGAATCAAAGATTGCCAAATAATGAAGTTCCTCCAAGCCTTAGGACATCAGTAGCTGGGTAGGACGTGACTCAGTGCTGACAGAGAGAGATGCAGAGGTTAAAACTTCCCTTGAGTAGCAACCCACGAGCTCACAAGTGAACGAATCTTGGTCCACAGACTACCGTGGACTTATTGTGCTTTGCTGATTGTGAGGGATGCAAGCACTGGAGCTGTTGTTTTGGAGAGGGATGGGAGATGTAAAGGACAAGGAGAGAAAAAAAAAATATGGCATTAGGTCCATTCTTATAGAATTTGTTGTTGGTTGGTTGTTTTTCTCCCTGCCTTCCAGGCAGTGTAGTATGGATGAGACAGAAAACCTGCAGGGTAGGTATGGGCAGTCCTATAGATAGAGCACCTGGAATGGTTGTGAGGTGTCTCACTTGTTCTGTGTGTAGGGCAGTTCCTGGGAAGCCAGGATGGGGGTTTTCCTTGAGGACCTGAGAAGGGGATCTTAGTTTTGGTACAGGGATAAGATCTATTCTTTACCCTTCAAATCCTGCAGGAGAGCAAAGCGTCGTTTCAAATACGGACTGAAGAAGTGTGTGGATGTTGGCATGCATACGTTGGGGCTTTAAATGAGGAGATAGTATGAGTTATTGCCAGGTAGACCACTGTGAACTCCTTTTAAGAAGTATCAAACTGAATCCCATATTTGATTTTCGTCTCCATGCCCAGAAAAGTTGTTTATTGCATTGGATTTTCTAAGGCATGCATACTCAATCCTGTAGCCTCTAGTCATTCTGCAGAAAAACAGAAATAGTGAAGTGGGTTTTATATCCAAATAAATATTCTGCTCTTTTGTGTTAAGGTTAAAATTTCATGGCCAGACACATGCAAAAGCTATACAGTCTATAAGGTGTATTAGGTATGCAGGATCCCAGTGAAATGAAGAAAAATACTTTTTTTTCTAATGTTAAAAGTTTCCATGAAACAAAATTATGTGCAGTTAGAGAAATATCTTGATCAGAATTACTCAGAAAACTGTAAACACGTCATTCTGCCCAAAATGTTTGTGAAATATGCTAAGCACAATTTGAGCTATTAGCCTTTTTTTTTTTTTTAAGGGACAGAATCAGCTTTGATGGCTGCAAAGAACATCTGATTTAGGTTGTTTGTCCTGTTTCCTGGTGATTTATTAAGTTATTAGCAACATCTAATTTTATCCAACTTCTTAAATGGGATTTTAGTGATTGACTGAAAAATTCTGTGGATCTTTTGCCCTTCAGCTAGAAATCAATATATTAATTTTGAACCAAAATAAATTTTTCTATCATTAATAACCATTTTTCCTGCTGTGAAACATGCTGCAATACAGAAGGTGACCTTCTTGGTTCTGCTTAAGTATTGAGTAGATCTTTAGTATGGTATTAATTTTGATGACATTTGTGTTTATTCTTATTGTAATATTTTTAGTATAGGTACAAAATAAGCAGACAAAATTAATTATATATGTGTCCTCATTTTTAAACTCATTTTGGGAGAGATTGATGTGTGCTAGAAGACAGGACTCCTTTTTTGTAGCAAAACTTATTTTTCACTTAGAGGGGTTGAATTGAAAGTGTCTACCTGTGCCAGTTTTTTGATGGGATGTACTGTTCTTTTGTCATCTTATTACAAAACGTGCTAATTTCAGTCACCTAAGGTCATATTAACATACAAAAACTGAATTACTTATTTGATAAGCAAGTATTTGTTTAAAGCAAAAATTAATATGTTATGTCCTACCATAAAAATTCAATGTAAAATATAAGTGTAAAAATTTGTGAATAAAAACAGGGGAACTCCATAAAATTCCCTAAATAAAACAAATTGGTTTTGCAGAGCATATTGGTTTTTCCTGTGTGTAGCAACCTGCAGATAAAATTAGTTTGCAGTGATGAGATTGTCTTAGTGTTATTATAGCACTTTTGCAAACTTTATTCACACTTTATTAAAATAATCTAGTGTTAATATAACCTAGTAACAATGGGATATTTTTATTCTTGGATGATACTGTGGACAGTGATTAGATGTCACAATAGTGAGCTGTAAATGGCCCTCTCTAACCACAGAAAACTGTACTTAGTTACATGTTCTCTGTGCTTAAATATTAAAGTTTTAGAATCATAGAACATCCTTAGTTGGAAGGGACCCACAAGAATCATTGAAGTCTTAACTCTTGGTCCTGCACAGGAAAACCCCAGAATCACCCTGTTTTACTGAATTAAGTGTTCCTCTTCCCTGTGCAGTGTTACTTGGTAGAAGAACAGGTGTTTTTTTACCCAAAGCCACTTGGCTGGGATTTAGTTCAAAGTAGTACTGAGTCTCCTCAGCATCCATCAGGGAAGCTGAGCATGTTAAAAAACTTACAAATTCATGCTTCTGCTTCATAAATTTGTATGGATCAGACATCTAGTAAACCAGCCATAACTCTTATTAAATATTTCAGTGGAGGAAAAAAAATGTAAACAAGGTGTTTGGGGTTTTTTGTTTGTTTGTTTCTGTTTGGAACACGTCTATAAAATAGTGACACAACTTCAGCAATGTTTCCTGAATTGCCTGCTCCCTGGATCCTCATCCTTAATTGCTTCCGGTATCCCCATCCTTAGCCTGGAGTTCCTCTGTTCTCAACACCTATTTCTTTCCAATTCAATACAGTTATTTCAATATTACCTCTGGCTGAAGATGTGAGAAGAGCAGTTTTGTCCAGCAGAGTGTACCTCTCTTTTATTTCTAAGCCTTGATGTTTTAAAACAGCCTGTTTCTCTTCCCCTAAAAGATCAGTATGTAGAGGTGCATGTTTTTCACTGAAAGTAAACTTTCTAATAAACATATTGATTTGTACTTTGAAACTGTGGTGCTGTTCTGAGGAAAAAATGTTAATATTAAATATGCAATGAACATTAGTTCCTGAAAGTCTTACTATGTTTATAATATGAACTACTTTGAAGAGAGCTGATGAATTTAGTAATCAGAAATGAAATTATGGGAATATGTAAATCAGATATCCCTTGAGTAGCAACACTGGCATGCTTAGGAAAGCATTTGAATTAATAAAAGATCAGACCCCAATGCTATAATTATGCTCTGAAGAAGAAACAAGATGGATACACAGGCTAAACCTATTAGATGCTGAAGAAAATAAAGCGTAGCGGGGATCGAGAAATACCCTGATGGTTGTTGTAGGGAGTAAAGCCAGTCTACCTAAGTTATTATGACTCAGTTGGGATAGAAACCCCCTCCTCAGCACTAAAAGAGCTAAAGCAACTGTTCTTAGGAATCCAGAGTTGGTGGAGATAGGAAAGGCAAAGAAAGGACCAGCAGGATCTAAACAGAGGTAAATGAAGACGACGTGATAGCTTCTTCCAGGCTTCTTGGTTCTTCCTCTGTCCCTCGCCACTGACATTCTCCCAACAGTTTTATCTTGCTCAGAGGCTTGAGGCAAATGCTGCCTTAAAGGAGACAGGAGGAGAAGAAACACAATGTGGACAATTAATTCTGGCTGCCAAAATCTTCTAGTAAATGATTTGCTAGGAATTTTTGAGTCTGTCTTAAATTCAAGACAGTTGACCTTATGCTGTATTATATTTCCAGCACTAGGCAGGGAAATAACTTTGTCGTTATAAACAGACTTCTTCCTTCTCTTCTTGAAAATTGGGTAATTCACTGGCTTGGTTTATTTTGTTCTGGTGTTAACCCGACTGGAATTTCAGGCAATACTTCAGTTTTGTCTCCCTTATCTCCTTGAAGCAATGCCTGTGGTTTGTTGTAATTGTTGTAATGCAAGGCCATAATGCAATGATGTATAACAGATAAATTATTAAGCAAGGCTGTTCATGGTACTTAACACCATTTTACTTGCTTGGTACTCAAAGCTGTCTGTTTGTAAACAGTTGCAACCTAAACTGATTCATCCCCTTGCCTACCACAGTAATTTTTCACAACTGGGAAGCCGCTTTTGTAGACTGTGATGACCAAGGGTTTTCATGAATTTGTGGATTTTTATACTTCTGTGTAGTTTCCTACATTTCGAGTAGCTATCAACCTCTAACCCTGTGCTAGCTGTCTTAAGGGTCAGATAATAGCTGGAACACCATGCCTGGGAAACATGTACTAAGACAATTAGATACCACATTAGTCAAAATGTTACTCAAAATGTTAGTCAAAATGAGAAAGCAAAGCCCAGCAACTTTGGAGAACTCCAATAAGGGAATGTGGCATGAAGATGATGATAAAGGATGAAGTAAGGGTCTTAAGACTTCCAACTCAATTCTAGGAGAGGCGTGCCATGGGGCGGTCCCAAGGGAAGTTCTGGGTATGGACATCTCTTAGATTGGATGCAACCTTTAGATATGATAATTGAGTAGTGTTATAAAATTAGTATGCTGCCACATAGATGGAGAGCTTTCCCAGCTTCTACACCTTGTTGACATTTCTCTCTCTCTCTCACACACAGACACACACTCTGCTGCCCAGTCTGATGCCCTGTGTCCCCCCACTGAAATGGAGGGAGGGAGCTCACAAGAGCTCTGCTTGCAAAGGGGGGTTTTTCCCTCCCTGGCTCTCCTAAGGTGGGGGGAGATGTTTCCCCTCCCTTGTTCTCTGGGCCTGGAACTCAAGAACCTCAAGTCCTGCTTAAAGGAAGACGAGACTGGTAATGGGAACTGGGAACTGCTGGGGGTAGCTGAGCTGCAGGGAAGCAGCTGCAAAAGGCAGTTTCTCCCTTGTTTATGGTGGGCTGGGAGGTGAGCTGACTTGGGCCCAGATGTTGCAAGAGTCAGTTTCTCAGCCTGTGGGTGAAAGGGTCTTTCACCTGGGAGGGGCAGGTTGTTGTCCCTTGTTCGCTTTGGTAAGGCATGGCAGAGTGGCTCAGGGGTTGGCTGGGTATGTGCACAGCGGGAATGAAAGGGGCGCCTTTTGGATTAATTTACTCTGCATGGTTTGAAGTGGTGGTGCTTGGGAAAGAGCTCACATGGTATTCCTGAGGCCATGAGTTCAACCTAGCACCGGTCTTTTCTATCTGTTACTTGCCAACATGTGTTGTGCTCTTTTATACTCTTTTTATACTTTATGTACTCTTTTATACTCCTTTATATTCTGTACCCCAAAACCCTATAAGTAAAAGAACTTTTGTCTACCCACGTAAAGTTGTCTTTGAAAGTGTTTTTTGTTTCTTTCCCCTTATGGCAACAACTGGATGTTGCTCAGGATTCATTTATTCCTTTATGACTTGCTATAATTGCAGTCAAGTCAGTCTACACTGACCACTAGTCCAAATATTTTTGCCTTTATTTTTTCTTGTAAGCAGTCATGATGTGATTATTGGTAGGATTTTGTCCTTTGTCTGATATGTGACTGATATTGCAGTTTCCACAGAATAAGAAGTATCCAGAAATGATTTATTAATATTAGTGATGTAGAACAAACACACAAGAATTTTTGGATTGAAAATAAAAAAACGTGTACTATTTTAACTTGCTTTAAAATGAAGGATAAAAGATGTGGATTGAAATTCAGACACAGAGGGTTTTACAAACTGTCTTTCAAATACTAGAAAAGGGAGATATCTGCAGTAGTTTGTCCTAAAGGAAGGCTATAAATGACCAGCACTAGAGAATCAATATATATAGCTTGTTCAGTATTTCCAGTCTGCTAGTTTTAGGTAATGGGTTGGGCTTTCTTCATATCTAGGAGCATTGGCAAATAACAATCTAGTAATTTCAAAAGGAAGAGGTAATATATACAGCTTAAATATCATGTTTGAAAGGAAAAAAGGATGCTGGGGCACATGTATTTATTGCAGTGCTGCTGGCTTAATAACTAGAGATGATAATTTCCAGGTATAGGTTCCATGGGAAAGCAAATCCAAGTTTCCTAGTTTTTGATGCACAGGAGGTATATAGGAAATGAGTTGTGCAAGGGTCTGGATAGTTCTGTAAGAATATGAAAAAGCTGTGAAATATTAAAAATGTTGTAACTATCTATTTTTAATTGAGGAAAAATAAATTGATTTAAATATGCCAGAAAAAATTAAGAACTACATTCACATTGAGTTGGAATAAAATCACTTATTTAGCTACAAAAAGTTGTCACGATATTAATAAATCTTTCAGTATTACTGATGTCCTTGAAAACTTAAGACTAGGCTATGTTTGAAGAAACTAGGCCATGTTGTTATTTTTAATATACTGGGACCTATTGTGTGAGTAGTTTGATTTGTGATAGGTGGAAAGAGATTGAAGATGGAGCAATTTTTCTTATCATTGACATTGTTTGCTCAGTTACAGCTTTGCAGAGCAGGTAAAATATCAGAAATTGCAAATGAGCATGATATCAAATCAGGCCATAATCACAACTTAATACTATTATGTATAGAGGCAAGTGAAAACGTTGTCTGACAGAGGCTTGTCTTTACATTTTAATGCAACATCAATATGGAAATTAATACATCTGAGTGGCATGCACCTGTGCCGCACAAGCAGTGCGGATGTTTTTGGACTCTCACTTCAATTTTATGTGTTTAACCTGAAGCATTATAGTTAGTATGCAGTAGCAGTGGAGTTTTTGGAGAAAAAAAATCTCTTCTTTTTTCCCTGCAGTATTTCTAAATCAGTTCTAAAATTAAATTGAATTAATATACTAATGAGAAGCAACTGTGTAATTTGGGTTAGAAACACAAAATAGACCTCTGGTCATGCACTTTACAGCTTAATACTGAAATGACTTTCATCACAATTTTGTGTCATGTTAGAAATGGACATGAAATGTGAATTTAAAGAAATATGGCCCATTTTAGCAATTACATCTCACTGGAAAAAAATAGGAAAGTGATGTTCCTTTTTTCTTTTTTTGTTATTTTTTATTAATCTGATGGATATCTTTATAAAACCACAAGCAGTTTGATTGCAAAATTTCAGCATTTTAAGACAAATACTGTTTATCTGAATAGTTTTTAAGATGATGAGTAAATTGTTAGGATCAGCTCTCATCTGAATGAATAATATATATATATAATTTTTTTTCAGTGCTTTTAACTCCCAGAGAGTTTTTTTTGTGGTGGGTTTTCCCTGGCTGGATATTAGTTGCCCATCAAGCTGCTCTGCCACTCCCCTCCTCAGCTGGACAAGGGGGAAGAAAATGTAACAAAAGGCTTTTGGGTCAGGACAAGGACGGGGAGAGCTCACTCACCAGTTACCATCATGGCTAAAACAGACTCAAATTGAGGAAATAATTAAATTTATCACTAATCAAATTACACCAGGGTAATGAGAAACAAAGCCAAATCTTAAAACACTTTCCTTCCACCCTTCCCTTCTTCCTCAGCTTAACTTCACTGAGTTCCCTACATTCTCACCTCCAGCAGTGCAAGCGGACAGGGAATGGGGCTGCAATTAGTGCATCACATGTTGTCTCTGCCTCCTTCCTCCTCAGAGGAACTCCTCACACTCTTTCCCTGCTCCAGAGTGGGGTCACTCCCACAGGCGGCAGTTCTGCACGAACTGCTCCAGTGTGGGTCCCTTCCATGGGGTGCAATCCTTTGGGAAGAGACTGCTCCAGTGTGGGTCCCTTCCATGGGGTGCAATCCTTTGGGAAGAGACTGCTCCAGTGTGGCTTCTCCGTGGGGACACAAGTGCTGTGAGCAAACCTGCTCCAGCATGGGCTCGTCTCTCCATGGGGTCACAAGTCCTGCCAGGAGCCTGCTCCAGCACAGAGTTCCCACAAGGTCACAGCCTCTTTTTGGGCATCCACCTGTGCTGTCCTACACGTGTTGCAGGTGGATCTCTGGATCTCGTCCCCCTCCTCCTTCACTGACCCTGGTGTCTGCAGGGCTGTTGCTCTCACATGTTCTCACTCCTTTCCCACAGCAATTGCACAGGGTTTTGTTCCCCTTCTTAAAGAGGTTACTCCAGAGGTGCTCCCACTGTCACTGATGGGCTTGGCCTTGGCCAGCAGTGGGTCCATCTTGGAGCCAGCTGGCACTGACTGTCTCAGACATGGGTNAGGAGCCTGCTCCAGCACAGAGTTCCCACAAGGTCACAGCCTCTTTTTGGGCATCCACCTGTGCTGTCCTACACGTGTTGCAGGTGGATCTCTGGATCTCGTCCCCCTCCTCCTTCACTGACCCTGGTGTCTGCAGGGCTGTTGCTCTCACATGTTCTCACTCCTTTCCCACAGCAATTGCACAGGGTTTTGTTCCCCTTCTTAAAGAGGTTACTCCAGAGGTGCTCCCACTGTCACTGATGGGCTTGGCCTTGGCCAGCAGTGGGTCCATCTTGGAGCCAGCTGGCACTGACTGTCTCAGACATGGGTGAAGCTTCTGGTAGCTTCTCACAGAAGTCAACCCTGTAGCTTCCTCTCTACCAAAACCTTGCCTTGAAAACCCAATACAGCTTTGAAACTTTTTGTCCGGGTAAGAATAAAGGAAAGCAAAGAGAAAAATGTAACACAGGGATTTTTGGAATGTCTTTGGGCAGGGGAATGAGGCAGCTTTTAGAACCATAATTAGTGGTTGCGTTCAGGAGATCACGAGCCAGTACCAAGTCATTCAGAGCTCCAAGTTGGATCATTCTGAGAAGCTAGGAAATTGTGATGAAGTTGATTGTCTCCAGAATACCTTCATTGCAGTTGGCATATGTGACAGGAAATTTCAGTTTGCAAGCTTTGACTTCCTCTTACCTTTTGTATCACTGTGAATCTAAAGGTATGAGAAATTTCCATTAGAAGAGGAGACAAAGTCAAGTAAACTTTTTTTATTACAATGAATGGGGGATCAGATCTTTTCACAAACCAGATTGCCACCTTGGTGAAATTCACAATAGTAAGTCTTACTGGGTGATATGTGCCTCTCAAGACCTAATTATGCAGGGAAATTCATTAAGGGAAATCTAACAAGAAGAACTGGAGACGCATTTGGAATTATATTTTATAGTGACACAGGCAGCAGTGACAAGAATCTGGAATTACTGTAGCAAGCTGAGGTGTGAAATTACTAGGCCATTAAAGTGTAGTAGACTACTGCTTTTGGAAGGACAGCAGCTTAGACTGAAGAATTTGTATAGATAAAATGATGAAATTTCAGCTTTAATGACCTGTCTTCTGAAGAATGAATTTGTCACTTTCTAGAGGAAAGAGGCAAAGTCAAAGGATAAAGTTTTGAATACATTAAAACTTTCAGAAAATCTGGGACTCTTGTTGATTAGAACCTTTTATCAGAGTATGAGAAATTATATATCTCCATTTTTTTTTTATTATACATTTGTAGAGTAACATTTTACCCAAATTTCTTTGTGTATAGTATCAGTCATGGACAGTTAGGAATGCATCTGGCAATACTGGACCTCATGTCTTTCTAATTAAATGGAATCAAAATATTGAAAAAAATAATATAGAGAGCAGGATGGAATAGTAGTTTTGTAAGGTTCTCCAACCAAGCAGTTTGCATACCAAATCAAGCCATCTTTTATATTCTTTATAAGCTATTTGTATAAACTGTGGCTTAAGCCACAAATAATTATAATTTTGCTCAAAGTGAGAATAAAATTTCCACGTAATTTTACAGTATTTATTGTTTACTCAGGAAACAGATCTGTGGCAATTTTCTTTTCCTTTGGTTTCTCTTACACAAACCTGGTAATACTGACTAGGTGAACCTGGGTCTGCTTTATAGGGCGAATCTGCCCAGAGCCCACTGTCACCTCTTTCAAATGGTGCTCTTGAGCAGAGTTGATAGTAATATTCAAACCATAATAATTCCTATAATTTATGCTAAGAAGAAAACACTTTGCTTTAAATTGTCAACTTCTTTGCAAACATTGCCTTCCTTCTTCCAGCTCTTTCATCTGTCCTAAGTTTCCATAATTCATAATAAAAACACAATAACATAATGCACAAGAAGCAACAAAGATTGCAAAGCTGTTTATCACAAAGCAGCAAGAAAACAACATATACTCTTTGTTGATTGCTTTAATCCTACCAAAGTGCCAGTAATGTGTCTCCAGATTAAATCATTGGGATTTAACTGCCTAGAAAATTAATTTCTTCCTTATTTCTATTAGAATCTTGAAGAGAGGTACATAATCCTAATGGGTAAATTTATCCTGGTAACCAAATGCTAGCAAATTGTTTTGAGGATAGTTTTCCACCAAATGTTTTCACAGTTCTCTGATTTATATTATTGCATCTGGGTAGACACTTATGTCAACCTTCTGGTTTTATACAGTTTAAAACAGAAGAAATTATGTAAATGACTGAAGAATAGCACATTAATGCTGAATTTAAGATGACAGGTTTCTGAAAGTGGTGCATAGTACCTTTGAATGATTTTTTGGATCTGTTTACCTTAATTACCATAAATGAAGGAAAGGCAATACATTATTTTTCTCTTAACACATTCTGTGACCATTAATTTTTCTGACAGAAATTAGCTTGTTTGTGGTATTTCTTAGTGTTGCTACAGGGCTTTTCCATAACAATAAATTATTGTTAAGTACGTTTGTCTACTGCAATGAAGAGAGGAAAGTGTTCCTGAGATTGCTCATAGAATAGTTTCTGATTAAATTTTACAGAAATAGCATTTTAATGTGAATGACTAGAGAACATGAAATTGCAGAAAGGATTGCATGATACATGGTCAAGTTAACTAAGAAATAACAAGTAAGGCAAAATGATGCTGTTCAGGTGCCCTCTTGTGTAAATGGGTTCTGATGAATGTTTAGTTTATGTGATATGGGAAAAGCAATCAAATGGATTAATTTCAAATCCTCATCCACTCATTTTTTTTTTCTGTTTTAATTTATATCAGGCATCTATCGGAACAAATAATTTATCTTTCTGTCATATTGCCTAGTCAGTTGTCATGAGCCTTGTGAAAAGCATCAGGAAAAAAGGTGGTAATTAGGGATGTGATGATGTAACATATTTGAAATTGCTCAGTGAATTCTTTAATCAATTATGAGTTACTTCTCTTTGTCTATAACAAATTTAATCATAGTTTCTTGGGGTACAATAGCATAAAGTATAATTAATACTTCATTATATTGGTGATGGTAGATTAAGCAAATGTGTAGTATTATTATCATAATCTTGAACAATTAATAAGCATCCATTAAAAAAGACAAAAAAAATCTACTGATATTACAATTAAAAAGGTCGATAAAACTAAAGGTCCATAACTTTCTATACTTACATATTGTTTATGCAGTAGGTACGGCTGTTTATTATAGGATGGGATTTGACAAAATATGGGGGATTTTTCAGTTGCTTTTGTTCCTGATGAGGTAAAGTTACTGGCAGCTGTCTAAACCAAGAAGGCACAGTGAGTAAGAAACCATTTTGGTGAGCATATTGCTCACGTTCATTTTATTGGTTAGGTAAAATGAGTCAATAGATGGACTCAACTGGGAAGCAGTGCTGCTTTTCAAATGCCTGTGTTGCAAGGTGATTCACAAAGAATCAGCCTCTCCCACACAAAGCACAGCACCTTTAGGTATCCAAAACTGTTACCTACTGGACTTTGATACACAGAAGTGTCTCTAAAGGCCTTGTGCACAGTTGTGTAGAAATTTGTGCAGTTTAACTCTTAGATGTCATTAATCTGAGCATCACTGTGGTCTTGTTAACAGCCTGACTTCAAGGCATACACTAGTTGTCCACATCCAGGAGAAAGAAAGTTCCTTTGGCTCCTTGAGTGGTACAGTTTCATAAAAATAGATGTACTGCAGAAAGGAGATTAAAAGAAAGAGTGGTATAACAGTGAAAGCAAACTCAAATGGGTAGAAGTCCGTAAGCACAAGAATGGCAACCCACAAATCACTTCTTTTTTGGAGTGATGTGGAGCAAGCTTGTGAATAGAAGTAGCCCTAAGATCCCACATATAGCATTTTTTAATCAATCTTTGGTTGTAGGGAAAGTCAAGCCATGGGACTGATTGGGAGAGGGTAAAAAAGAAAAAAAAAAGGTAATAGAATCACTGAAAAATTCATATGAAAATAATAAAAGGTAAAGCATCACAGAAAGGAAAGTAGAAAAAGATGAGAGGAAATACAAATGTATTTTACTGTTAGGTATTTCCTCAGAAAGGCTGAGGGAATTGTTCAGCCTAGAGAAGAGAAGGCTGTGACCCAAGAGGAGTGACCTTATTGTGGTCTTTCAGCACCTGAAGGGAAGTTAAAAGAGAGATGGAGAGGGACTTTTTGCAACAGCATGTAGTGATAGTACAAGGGGGAAAGGCTTCAAACTGAAAGATAGTAGATTTAGATTAGATTTTAGGAAGAAATTCTTACTGTGAGGGTGGAGAGGCACTGGAACAAGTCCCAGAGATGGATGTCCCATCCCTGGAAGCATTCAAGGCCATGTTAGATGAGGCTTTGAGCAACCTGGTCTACTAAAAGGTGTCCCTACCTATATCAGGAGGTTGGAACTAGTTGATCTTTAGGTCACTTCCAGCCCAAACCATGCCATGATTCTATGAATGTTCTTGTTCTCTCTTCCTTTTGGGGGATTTCTACCTCATATTTAGGTATAAACTGAAAGCCCTTACCAAAGCGATTTTCTTTAGGAAAGCAACATACAATATAGTTGAAAAGTGCTTTTTAAAAGATAATGGTGTTACCAACAACTTTGTCAACTTTGCCACAAGCAGTTAGGATTTGTTTAATAATTATCTTAAGAACAGCTTTACAAGTCACAGATATGCTAATATTGATGCAGAAACCTCTGAGTGTTCAGAGGCACAAATGAAACAGTGTTCTGCATATGCTTGGGGAGGTCAGAAATGATGCTGAAAGTGTCCCATTAACTCTTTGGAGAATTTATCTTTCCATTTTTCCTTTTTTTTTTTCTCATTTCTTTTTTATTTTATGTTTGATTCAAAAAATACCATTAAGCAGCTGTTCTTGTGTTGTCACGAAGCAGTTGCTTCTAGGAGCAGAAAGTAGAAGTGAGAACTAAAATTAGTACCAGTAGTGAACCAGAGCAGAGATTTGAAGCTGATTCTGGGTAAGTCCCTGCTATTGCAGAGACAGCCCTTTTGACTTTGGGGAGGATTTCCCCTGTGCTGATCCCATATTTCTTTTTCATTTCTGTTCCACTTAGTAGTTTTCTAAAAGAGCGTGCAGATTTTTTTCATTTTACGTAAATCTTGGAAAATAAAAAAAAAAGGCAGTTGAATCAAAGAAGTATTGTATGAATGTCTTCTATGAAAGTGTAAAATCCTCAGTATGAGAGGTGAAAGTTCATTAATATAGTCTTTCTGCAGTTTTTTTTATTCTGAGATTATTTAAACTTTAATTTAATGATTGGTCCTTCCCTGCTGGTGCTTGGGAATCCCAAGGAAAAAAAAATGAAAGTGATGGGTATTTATAGTATCTTCTGTTTTTCTCAGTAGCTAAAAAATGCAACAAGTTTAGAGCAAAATACATAGAAGTATCTTCATTCAAAACTGTGATTAGCTCTGTGTGTGTGAATGTTGAATCATAGTGTGATTTGGGTTGGAAGACACCTTTAAAGGTCATACAGTCCAAGTCCCTGGCAATTAGTGGGGACATCTTCCACTAGATAGGTCACACAGTGCCCTGTTCAGCCTGACCTTGAATGTTTCCAAGTGTAGGGCATCTACCACCTCTCTGGGCAACCTGTATTCCAGTATTTCACCACCCTCATTGTGAAAAAAAATCCTCCTTGTGTCTATATAGTGAGCTGTCTTCTGAGTTGTTTTATGTTTCACCATTATATAAACATACAATTTGCAATTAAATTTGTTTCCTTGCTCTGTTCATAAAGTGGTTAGAAACTGTATGATTGCAAGTGCAAGTATCTCCAATGGCCTTCTGAATAAGCTGGGAATCCAGAGGACAATGTGCCCTTTTGCTTTGCCATTTGCTTTGCCTTTTGCTTTACCATGAAAGAGTGAAATGTCAAGTGAAACCACAAGAAACATACAACGTCAATATTCCTTCTGTAGAACCATAAACCTTTAGGCTGTGGGAGGCAAGGATGTGAAGGCTCCCAGCACCTTGGCCTCATGAAGGTGTGTGGAAAGCATAGAAGGAAAGTTAATAGGAAGCTGTAGGTGGTAGAAAATTTTAGATACTGAATGTAAGTTGTGAAAAGCATCTTTGTGGTTAAATGGCTCTGGGATGAGTGTGTGAAAATGTGCCTTTGAGCAAAACAGTTAAAAAAGCGTTTGTTCACTTCAGACAAAAATGCTTTTTTAAAAAACTAAATGTCTTCATGGGAAGGCTGTGCTTTGTGCAGTACCCATTATCAACAAAAACCTTTTTCATGGGCCATGGATTCTTGGTGGAAGTTCACACTTCTCCTTCCTACACATCCTGTGCAAAGTTTCCCATTTCAGCATTAGGGATCTTATGTTCCAAGACCATCTTTGCCATTGAGCTAGCTATTTTCTTTTTTACTTTGTAAGTAAGGCCTATTATATGTCATGGGATAAATGAGAAAATTCCCTTGTTTAATTTTTTGTCCATTAAAATAAGTATGGAAATCATGCACTTGTTGCTTTTGTGTGTGTGTGAATGCTGGGGGAGGGAGAAAAACTAATTTAAGCTGCTGTGAACACAGGAAAAAGGCTCAATTAGAGTATTTAAATGGGCTTTTAACTAGCATTTCAGTTTATAATAGTATACTGACTGGTCATTACTTCTGTCATTTAGAAAAGGTGATGCAGAGATAATTAATTTCTAAAAATGTTGCTTCTAAAAACTTTGGAATTTCAGAAGTAGAATTTCCCTTCTTTGTTCTCCTTGCCTTGATCTCCTATTCCAAATGACTGATCCTTTGGAATATTAGCAGAAGTTTTGTTCTGAGTTATTTTTTCAGTAAGTGCTCATGCTGGTCTTGGATCTTAACTTCAAACAGACACATGCAATAGCACGAAGGTTTCAGGTACCTAACTGGAAATAAGGCAGTTATTGTAATATATTGTTCCTCAAACTGTACATTGTTATGATTTACCCACATAAGGCTCCCTACTGCATAATGCAAAGGCTTGAGTGCTAAAATCAATGTGAAGTACAGTGAATATGTACAAAAGCTAGGTATTCATTTTAAGCTGGGCATTGCCAAAACAGAAGTGTGTAGTGGAAAGGCCAGGGAGTACACAATATTTGCATTTAGGCAAACTGCCTGACTGTTACTGCTATTCATTGCTAGAAGTGAAATCATGTACCTGAAAATAACAGTGAAAAGTTGGATCAGGTACTATTGTATTAGTGTGCATCATAGAAAAGAAAATCTGATACCTCAAAGTAAGAGACTTTAATGTGCCTTTTCCAGGTCTTAAAAGATCTTGCAGTTTCTGCTACAGCGGTGTCTTAAAAGCCCTATGTGTTCCACCGGCAAAGCAAAGTGTGCTGGGACACTGTGGGTCAGCAGGTGCTTGATGTGATGTGACTGGCCTGTCACAAAAGCTTGCTAGGATCCTGCAGAGAGACATTTCTCAGCCTCTCAAAACAGAATAAAACAGTATGCAGATTACTGCCACGATATGCTCATCACTGCTTCTTTTTATTCTGAAACTGTGGGACAAGAAAATAGCTTGGAGAAAAACCCAACACAGCAGCAGACCAGTTTTTACTGAGAGGAATGTAAGAAGGGAATAGTTTTTTTGGAGGGGAGTCTCTTTAACAACCTAAAAGAAACTGTAAAAAACCCAAAGTATAGTAAGAATAAGCAAAATCTTAACAGAGCAAACCTCTCCCTCACCTGGGACTCCGGTTCAGGACTGTGGGTAGACACCACAGCAACCTGCTGACCTTGACCTCCATGCCCCAGGCTCTGCTGCTGTTGGTGTGCAAGCTGTCCATGGAAAATCTGTGCAAAAGCTGAGACAGGGCTGAGATTAAACTGGCTCTGTGCAGTTTAATGACTTAGTAGCTGGCTGCCACTGAGTTTTGGTCATGTTAGAACAAGTTGCCTTCCCGAATGGTTGAGTTTGTGGACTTCAATCATAACCTCATTACTGGAGCTATACATCAAAAAAAGCATGAGGAGGAGTTATGGTCATCTTCTATATTCCTGCAAAGTTGTATCCTGCCAGTTTTAACTGTTCCATGGACAAATTTTATTTCATGCAGCTTTTATTTATGCAGCTTTCCTGACTTGCTCTGCAATTTATGTTATGCATTTAGAAAGAGAAAACAATCATATAATGTTTTTAGAGAGTATGATATGCTGAAGTATTTGGTTTCTTCCAGACAAGGTAGATCCTGCATTTTACTAGAAGGCCCTTCTATGTAAGTAGGATTCAGACACACTTCCTGAGGTTGTGAAAGCCTGTCATAAGTCTGAATATCACAGTGTAGGTTGTTGTGGATGTTTTTTCAGTTTCTGTTTACTTTAGCAGTAAAGTGTTGAAAATGATTTTACACTTGCCTGCTTGTACATTTTGAGTAATTGAAGGAAAAAATACTCATGCTCTACTGATGATTAAAAATATGAAAATATTTATTTATTTATAAATATGAACTTAAACAGTCAAACAGTTTTAAAACGTAAGCTATACAGATTCAGAACTGTGTTGTTTTTAAACATGAAGTAAGATACCAACAGGGATATTTTCTTTTTAATCATAAAAGTTGTAGAAAAATGTATCCTCGTGCATGTAGTAAAACTTGAGAATGGTCCACATTGGTTATCTTTTGGTAGTTTTTAATTCTGTTGTGTAAGTAGAAATATTGTAATACTTTTTCTCAGGAGTTGTTGTGCCCAGTCCTGTTAAAAAACACAAGCCAAACAAACAAAAACCACCAAACTAACCAACCGACTACAACAAAATCAACACCCCTCAAAAAACCCCAAACCAAACCAAAACCGGACAAACTCTAAAAATAACCCCAATCCAAAACAAAAACACATGAGTGAACAGATTATTAGGCTTTTTGCAACTGGAGAAAAATGTGTTCTTTAATGAAATGAAAAGTATTTCAAACAGTCTCTGCTTTCCTGACATTGCTTATTTGAGTTGATAGCTAATAGGGACTCCATGCACTGTGCTATTTAAGGCTTACAGTGCTTTGTAGGCTATTGAATAAATGTGGTCTATGCTTTTGGGTATGTAGAAGTGTATTTGTCTGTAACTTTTATTTATTAATTGATTTGCAGAATATTGCTGTATTGATCCTGAGTAGTCGAGAATACAGGAGGGGATAAAAGGCTGTAGAGTTACTGAGAGGTCCTTGTGACAAAATCATGAGATGTCTTTCTGTCCACTTATCTTTGTATTTTTCATTTGGAATTCAGGAAGGAGCAAAAACTCTCATCTCTTTCCATCTGGCCAATACATGATGAAGCATTTCTTTTTTTCATGATTTTTTTATGAGTACATGTATGTGTTTTTTATTTTACAGGAGCTTCAGGATGGCATTGGGCGACAGCAAACTGTTGTTAAAACATTGAATGTAACTGGTGAAGAGATTATTGAGCAATCATCAACAGCAGATGCCAAGGTGCTGAAGGAACAACTGGAAAGTCTGAACAGCCGGTGGCAGGAGATCTGCAGACAGCTGGTAGAGAAAAAAAAGAGGTAGGTTGAAAGGGAGTAAAAGTATTAGGAAAAATATTATTAGTTATTTTAGATTTTATTCTGGTTTAAACTTTCAAAGGAGCTCTCAATGTCTAGAGTTCTTATGTATATAAGGAATTATCAGTAATTAAATTTTACATCCACTATAATTTGTTTAATTCTTCTTTTCTACATGCTCCTGTCAGTGACCACCATTCCCTTCCACATTTTTGTAATTTCACTCCTGATGTTTAAAAAAGAAACAAACAGCATACATTATTACTTGATTTAAAAATAGGACAGATTGGAGCTTCATTTACAGAATTTACCGTTGATTTATAACCTTTCTTTTTGATTGTATGTCATTAAAATAGATCTCTGTAGTACTAATAATACATTAGCTAATTGATACAGTTAATCCTAATCTAATTCACTTATAATTAATGCCATTAAGGTCTACATTTCGTAGGCTGGATAAAAAGAATGGATGGAACAATTTAATGTTATTTATAATCACTTTCACATCAATTTGTTTTTCTCATGCACTCACAGAATGCTTAAGTGTTTTAATTACAAATAATACAAAAATGGCTTTACAAATTTAAAAAAAGATTTCAAATTAAAAAAAAAAAAGTTGCTGTTTAAACTAGGTTTTATGAAAGTATATGTTCTTGACCTAGATGCTAGGACTAACTGGATATGTCATTTAAAATGCAGTAGAAAATACACGTAGAGCTTCCTTCATCCATGGTTTTTAAAACCCAGAATATTTCTTTTAGAGGTGCACTAACGAGTGCCAGAGAGATATTAGAAGAACTCGAAGTGTGCAACAGATTTTGTTACTTCTGATGCATCATGCACCATTTTTCTGTTCAGAGCCATGGAGGGGCAAAAGCTGTGAAATTGTTCACTAGAGTCATAGAGGAGCCTCCTGAAAAGTTATTACTGGGTTTAATCATGATTAAACTTTCAATTGGGACACATTGTAAAGTGTTGGAACCTACTGCCCGGGGAAGAGGTTGAATCACCATAGAATGGTTAAGGTTGGAAGGGATCTCAAAGATCATCTACCTCCAACGTCCCTGCCATGGATAGGGAACCTTCCACAAGGTGTAGTTTCTCAGAGCCCCATCCAGCCTGGCTTTCAACAGTTCCAGGGATAAGGGCTCCACAACCAACTTTGCTGGACAACCTGTTCAAGCGCCTCACCACTCAGAAGGAAATAATTTCTTTGTAATATCTAATCAAAACTTCTCTCCTTGTGAAGTAGATAATATGCAGGTACCCCCAAAAATGCCAGACAGTGGAAGTTCAGGAGAATTTATTCCAAAAATCCAGAACACTAGACTTACAAGGAAAAACTGCAGAAAGACACAGCACCTGTTCTCTTCCAGGCATCTTGTCTTCTCTGTCCTACCCCTGCTCCCAGCCCTTGTAACATCTGTTTATCTCTCTGCTCACCAGAGAAAGAGAGCCTGCAGCTTCCTCTGGAATGTAGAAGGAAAAGAAAAGCATTCAACTATTTTTTGAGAAAAGTATTCCTAGGCAGGAAGGACTGCCTAAGTGAAACAAGATGCAACAAGTAATCTACAGCTGTCAGAAGCTTCAGGGATACTTTAAATAATTCTTTCTGCTGTATTTCCAGGTGTTGATGGTACCGCTGCTTGTTACACAAGGGAGTCCTTGGTCTTTTATTTGTCACACTAAAAGCTGTTCTTTTGTACATTAGAAACCCATCTGTGTTTCCAAGCGTTAACTTGTTATGTAAGTGTTAGCACTTACAAAACAATAACACATCATCTTAATAGCCCTGTAAGCTTCTTTGGCAACACAGAAGAAAGAGATCGATGGTCGAGCTTTGTCCGAGATTATGAAATGTGTTCCAGTTCAGGTTAAGATGGATATTGTACGATCCTTCATTTATCAGTAGAAATGTCTATCTGTATGCTCTTTTGGCTCAATGCAGCATTACATGGAATTTTTTGGCATGTTTTCTATTTTAAGGAAGGAAGCCTAGGATCTGTTAAGTGGGAATAGCACAGTTATGTTTCCTAGATGAAGGTTTTTGAACAAACACTTGCATGTGCATTCCTCCTTATGGTCTATTCAGTGTGTTGACTGATTGGTTTGTTTTCCTCTGGAATGACAGCTTTGAGGACAATGATTGAAGCGACCTCAGTTGGTGAACTTTGCATAAAAAATGCATTGCACCAGGTAGTGTTGTGTTAAACTGATATAAACTGATATCAATCTTCTTGGTGTACTTCAGTGAGACTTATGTGCATCAAGGGGGAGGAGTTTGTGCATTGCCCAATCTTCCTGGCTGTCTCAGAGCCAGGGAATGCTTTTTGATCCCATGTCTTGAAAATAGACCCTACCCTCAGCTTAGCTGCTTCTTCCCAGCATGTCTTTCTCTTTTTTCTTTTTTCTTTTTCCTTTTTTTTTTTTTTTAATTTCCTTAATCTTTTTACTCTCACAGACTGGATTTTCATGGAGAGAAACCTAGCTGACAGGACAAAGTGGTGTGTTTTAGCTAGTTCTCAATTGTTGATGATCCTGGGCATGAAAAGACCATAGGCTTATCAGCTGCACAGTCTTTATATAGCAGTGGTTTCATGGGATTTTTATCTCTTATGCTTTGACATCTTAGTTGTCCTAGTTGGGTTTGGGGTACAGTCAGGTTCTCTTTTTTTAGGACTTGAAACCCATGTCATCCAAAGTGTTTTAATTTATCATGAAGATCAAAACACGATCAAAGCACACAAGAAAGTTGAAGGAGGTGACCTCTACTTGCAATCTGAAAGAGCTAATATAGTCATGGCATAGCCCAATAAATGTGTTTGTACTATGTCAAATCTATTGAAATATCTTAGTAGAATATAAATTACAATAAATGTGGGTCAAATAGCATATTTTGACTCCCTTTTTTCAGAATAGATTTAAAAAGACTATTAAAAAATAAAACCCAGCTGCTAAGTCAGAATGCTTATATTCTGGGTCACATAAGTTTTAATAGTCCTTTAATATTTGCCTATCTTTCCTAAAACTTAAAATATTCATGGTTAAAAGAATTTTATTATTATGAAGGGGGGTTTTTTATTATTATAAGGGGTTTTTTTAAGTCTATTTTGAGAATGAGAAAATGGAACCATAATGGAAAGTATTGCTGAAGGGAGAGCAGACTGGGTATAATAAATCTTCATTTAATAATTTCAAAGAAAAGTAAAATAGTTTTCAAAACTAACATTTCTAACATTTAGAACTCCCTTCAAGTCAGAAAATAAAATTGTCTCTAAATTTTTAGTAGGTTTTACGTTTTATTCTTTATAGTCAATACATTGTGCTCTGCTTTCAAAGCAGTAGCTCAGAGGAGTAGTGATCAACTGAAATTTTGTTTTCTATTAATTCTTTTGGCTCAGCAGATCTCAAGATAAAGAAAGTGGGAAGAAATCTGCAATTGAATGGATTCCAGAAATGAAATCTGACAGTGATTTCAGATTCAAGTGTAGTGTTGCTATGCATTATTTAAATGGCAAGGAAATTTTATATACTGTAAACTGCGGTTTTGCTATTTGCTTACCCAGATGGAAGAAATTGATTATTATAATCCTGTTTACAGGTAGGCCATCGACACTCCATTTTGAGCATATTTCTCAAGAACTCAAAGATCCTTTGAGGATCAGGGGGTGGAGGTTACAGGAGTAACAGAAAGCAACACAGTATTTTTGCAAGGTGCATGACTGTGACAGTTTAGTGGAAGATAGGAGGAGTATGGTGACATTTCCAAGGATGCTGATGATATTAAGCCTCAGGTAGTCAAATGCTGAGTTGATAGTTGGAACTCCAAATCTGAGCAGATGGGCAGATGATCTTCATCAGAGACAAATGGGAAGCAACGTATATTTTAGATATACAGATTATACCATGCTTAGATGATGCTAAGGTTGTTACAACTCCTGAAAGTGATCTGGCTTTATCACTGGCAGTGTTTGCAGGCACTGGATGGAGTGGCAGCAAAAATAAAAGCCATAACATTTCTGGCTGCATCAATAAGGACATTGTGAACAAAACAAAAAAAATGCTGTTTTGCTGATATCAAATGTAATGCTGTGCTCAACTTGGTGACTGTGTGCAGATCTCTCTGCGTGGCAAAGGACTTGCAAAAAGCATAGATGAAGGGAGGCAGCTAAAATGAGCCAAGGTTTAGAGGAGCTGCACTGTGTGGAGAGACTAGGAAGCTGGAGATCTTCAGTCTGGAGAGAAATCTCAGGAGGGAAATAACTGAAGTTTACAAAGTCGAAGTGATGGGTAAACTGAATGTGGAGCAACATGTTATTCCCATAATTTCTCAGTACCAGAATTAAGGTTATTTGTTGGAAGTGTAAGAGATAGTAAAATGGATTTAAAATTTACATTATAGTTTCTGAATGTCTTAAGGTTTGCTGGCCAGAGAAAGCTGTGAAGGAAAACATTATGACTCAGCCCTATAGAATTCTTAATCTGATGTCAGTGGAGCCTGGGGGAGTATGAGGTGAATGGAGATAGAAGGTGGCCAGTGTTCTCTGTTCCCTTTAATTGTCATCCCCAGTTAGCAATGTTGGTGGCATTCTATTGGGCTAGCTTTTCTCACACACTCAGGCACTTTTCATGTTCTGATGGACTGATCATATTTTGGGGAGGGGAGAAGGAATTCTACAAAATTGCTTTGCCAGTTTTTCTAAGCTTGCAGAATGGTTGGCTGTTTATTCCGTATGAGAACATAATATTATCACTGCATTGATAAAGAACCCTGTAAAATCAAAATATTTACACCATGTAACCACCGTGAACCCTGTGGTTGGTTGACTTGAAAGGGGAAGATTCATGTGGGATATAATTCCAAGCTTCAACGTATTAATATGGTTTTCATAAATAATTTGGAATAAATATTAAACTACTTGCATAATAAGCACTATAAACCAGATCAAACCCATGATATTCTATAAATGACTGAAATTGATCTTAGGTTCACTAGACACTAATAATAATCTCAGTGATAGACTGACAGATTTAATGAATTAAAATTATTTGGACCACAAAGGTCAACTTAATTAAAAGCAGACAGGAAAACAAACTGAATCTCAAAACAATTTGAGGACCATGTACTGCTCTTCAGGAAAAAGAGTCTGGTTTTGAGTTTTAAAAGGTCAAAGGCTGATTCTAGGCAAAGCACAATCTTAAAATTGACTCTGCATCTCTTTTCTTTGGTGCTGAAGATCAAAAGGTTATGTTTGAGTTATGTTTGCATAGGATGTTATCTTTCACTTGCCTTTAAGAATTTCAAAATTGTAGAAGTTGGAATTCAGTGTTTAAAGTTTCTGTATCTTTCAGTCTAATCCATCCAGCTAAAGATTAGGTGAGAATGTAATTTTAGCACATCTAATCATTTTATCTTACTGCAAACTTTGAAACAGACTATGCAGTTGAGTAAAGTGGAACTTGATTGAAAATCTGATACACTGATAGTTAGCAAATTGGGAATTTTATTGGGTTTTGGTTAATATTTTGCTGCAAGTGGCGTGTTTCGGAGAAGTTTGTACTCTAGAACAGTGTTACTCAAACTGAAATGAGGACTTTGGAGACCAGCAGAAGTCGCAGTGGCCCTTTGAACAGGTGCTACTAATCCCAGACCAAAGATGGAAAAAACGAGTGTCTGTTTCTTTCTCTTTATACTGCAGCAATCATTTTGAATACAGAATCTTCAAACCTGCACCAACAGAAGCCTTTTTGTCCTCTGAGATGCATCAAACTATATCACACTGTGCATGTCTGTGCCAAGACATGCCACTGGGACGGTTGAGTTTTGGATGACTTAAGGATGGGGTGGCTTGTCACATCCCTAAATCCCTGTGTGCCCTTCAGTGCTCGGGTGGCAGAACCAGGGCTGTGGCTGCGGTGCCTTCACTCCCGCTGCAGGAACACAGGGCCAGGCAGAGCTACTCAAGGGAAAATACACAGGAGGAGAAGAAACATCTCACGCAGGAGCTTGATGAGGGGAAGGCTCATAAATAAGGCTGTGGACAGACTTGTAACAGTAGTGCTGGCTGGTCTTTTTGTGGTTTTTACCTTTGTTAAACATTTGCTTGTGCAATTTTTGAAAACAGATGCTTGGGAATTAGATTCCTTCACTGTTTCAGAAGTAATCAGTTTGGAGGGTTTTTTTCATCACGATCCTGACATTTGTTAAAATTGGGTTCAGTTGAATGGAAGAGAATTTTTCATTATTTTAGCTGCAAATACATTTACACTTTTAATGAGTTTGAACCTGCAGACTGCCTGTTCAGATCTCTACTCAAGCGAGTTTGAAGTAATTATGGAGAGAATGACAGAACAAAGGCTGTTTACCAGAGTACTTCCAAATACTTTCCTGAATGCAAAAACACAAGCTTTCTCTTCTAAATAAAAAATAATGGTTATAAAGTAAATATATTTTTAAATATTTTTCGTACTATATCTTCATTAAAGTAGTCTTTCTTTTGCATGGCACACTAGCTACAAGTGATTGGTTTCCTTCACCCGAACGCTCAGTATATTGAAGGTTGTGATTAGCTTCCAGATGCAATTTAAAAACTGGTTTAGGATGAAGAGATTTCATGACAGTTAAGTCAATAAATATATTTTTTCTTTCCAACACATAATTAGCTACATATTGAATTTTTCTGAATTTTCTTGTTTTGACTGTTCAGATTTCTTACAGTGAATGACTAGAAAAGAATCATTGGTATAAATTTGTTTTGTTTACAAGTAGTTTAGCTAAACTTTTTACTGTTTAGTATTTGCATTTAAATACATTTTCTAAAGTTTATGCAGTATTTTCATTTCAATTATTTAAAGTTCCTTACCTTAATGAACCATATTTGCATATTCTTTAGAGAAAGAATGAAAATTAATTTTCTCTCAGTAAATATTTTCTCTAAATTGTTATTATTTTGGTAGCCTCTTATATTCTCAGTGACATCTACTAAACACATTAATTCCTACTCTTAGAAATACAATCAGTACAAAATTGACAGGTGAATGTTAAAAAAGGCACCAAAATATTATTGCATTTGCACGTGGGAATATGAGTCACAAATGCAGATCTATCCTACTCCTGTGATTACATATCTTATTTCTATAGCTGGCATCTCTCAAATAAATCCAATATCACTTGTGTGCAGTTACAAACTCTAAACATCTGATGTGTTTCACAAACTATTTACGGGTTGCTATGGTATTGGTATCACATTGTTGACTGTAGAGAAAATACATGAGCTGCAATATGCATTTCATGTGGTTTCCAGACACTGCAAGTGAAAATACAAGCTTTCTTGAAATAGGCCATGAATGTTTACATAATAGTTAACAAATATGACTAATGATTAATGATTTTAAAAAAATAAAAATCTTTCCAGGGTATTTAGTGGACTGCCATAAGAATTGGATGTTGATTCATTTTAATACTGATAGCAAAACTAATCCCTGATCAATGAAATTGCTTCCAGAAGTATAACATATATAAGACTCATATAAACAGGTGTGCAGTCAGAATAGCTGACAAAGGGATCCTATGAATTTAGAAATACAAGCATAAATCTGCCAAGTAATGTGATTAAGAGTAGCAGTCATGTAGAAGACAAAAAGTTACATATGAAATTCAGTACTTCTCTGCTATAGTTTGAGAATTTTCTATCAAACAAGATGGGTTATATTGCAGTGTTAATGAAATAAACCTTTTGCCAAGAGAGAAGCAGTTTCAAAGCTCTTTGGGAACTTAGACTGGTTTATAAGGATAACGCAGTGGTATATAACAGCAGTGTATATACCTGTGCTGGAGATGGATCTGCTTGGCTGCATAGGGCCAGCCGCTGAAATGATCTCTTATTCCTCAGTCACCAGCCAGGCATACTCCCAGCTGCTCTCTCTTGGGGCTGCTCTGTCCATGTCCGAGTCAACTGGTGGCTCACGTTCTTTACTCCAGTTTGCTTAGGCTTGGATTTGGAAGCCCATCTTCCCTAAATGACAATTAACTATTAATTTTTCTTTGCCACCATGAATTTAAATACCTAGAAATTACACACGTCTGTTGTTCCAAATGTAATTATGGTGATGGAAATCAGCTTATTCAAAAGGTGTAGTCAGTCATTGAGTTAAAACTTTTAATTTGGTTAACTGGTTCAGCTAACACAGAGTGCTTTATTTTAGTGTCTTGCATAATATGACACTCGTGCAGGATGTTATTTATAATAGAAGTAACATTCTAGCGGATCAAGAACAAATTGTAAAATAAATTATAAAGTGCACCTACATTTCTTGTTAATTGCAATGGGCCTTTTAATTGCTGTACTACATAGTGTTCCTGACTAGAATAAAGATGTAGATCTTTATGTAATACTTTTTCTTTCTGAACTCTGAAACCTTCTGTGCACATATATGTGTGTGTATATATACATGTATATTTATATGCATATGGGTATGTGTGTGTGTATGTATATGTATAAAACATTTCTAAAATAATTCCTGGGAATCTTAAGTTAAAAACATCCCTGTCATTCTGAGTAACATTTAAATTAGTCCTCAAAGTGGAAAAAAAAAATCTTCATGATAGGACAAGTTTAAATGTTTTAAGGGTTGCAGCTAAATTCATAAGGGTGATAAAACTGACAGTATACTTAAGAAGAAAAAGGAATCTTGCCAAGTGCTATCTTTTCTAGAAGACAAGAAATCTTTTTGATTTCTCATTCAAAATACTATGCAGCTCAATAATTTTGCTCTCGGGTGTATTGAGTTGAAGGCTATGCCTTTTCTGTGCCAGAATTAACGCCTTTAAATTTGTGTCTTTCTCAGATACATCCTTAGGGTACCATCATATAATGCCTCCACTGAGCTATACACTTCATAAATGAGTATAAGTGAGAGGAAGCCAAAAAAATTAAGCTGTTTCTGAGAGCTTAAGTTTTGGGGAACCTGGTCAGGTTGAGAAACAGAGGTTTTATTATATAATTCATGGTGCAACACTGCATGATGATTCCCAGACTTCCATAACTAGGGCAGATAAAGACACCGCCTCAGAAAGATTTGAAGTTGTGCTTCTGCTTTTAGGATTACAGGGAGTTAGTTTTTAGTTATTTTTATAGTTGCTGTGCTGTAGATCTCAGCATGGATTAGCATCTGCCTTAGTTTCACACACACAAAATGTTTTGAGTAGCTGCTTTTAGAAAACCTGTTTTGGCTTGAGAAGAGCATTTGACCTCTCAAGCACATAAACACTTCTCAGTGAAGGACACAAATGTAATGCTGTACAGTTGGTTCTTCTCTGCATGTCCTGTAAAACCAAAATAGGTAAGTCTGTGCATCAGGAAGGTCCGGAATTTCTGGCTGCATAACAGTCCTCAGTAAGAGATCCAGAAATACTAGTACAAGAAATACTAGAGCCCAGCACAATCAGACACTTTGTTGTTACGGGTCTAATTTCCAGAAATCCTGGACAAATGGCAGTTCCTGAAAACAGTCATGCAGGATTCCACAAAAAAATCTATGACAAAACCAAGAAAGAAGGGCTTCTAATTCTTTTGTTATTTATGGTATTCACTTTTTAATGTATTTGTTTGTATAAATGTAAACATATGTGTGTTTGCATGGATATACCTATATTTTATATATAAAGACATAAATAGTTTTGGAGGATTTTATTTCACAGTATCAGCTCTTTTTTTTCTCTAAAGAACAATTTGGCACCAGTGGCTTGTGTTTGTCTAATTCTAGGCAGTTACAGAAGACTAACTTGTTTATGAGCTGGAGAAAAGAAAAAAAAAACCAAAAAGAAAACTAGTGATGGGCTCATATGTATACTAAATATTAGAATATACTGTGTTAAGAACAAAAGCAAATATATCTGCTGATTTAAAATCTGTTCTAGATCTAAAGCAGGAACTTGATCTAGAAGTATGTTGAGAGTGTTCAGAGAGAAATTTGCCAAGCATTTCAGCTTATATATGTTAATATATAGTATAATAATTATACAAACTAATAGCACAATTACTATTGTGAAACATAATAAAGGTAATATTACAATTAATTCATTTATAAAACCAGCATTTTCATGCTCTAAATATAATTATGAACATTGACTTTTGTGTGTTGAACTTAAGCTTTCTCTTTGGTAAAGGAGGCTCGGAGGAGATCTTAGCACTCTCTACAACTACCTAAACGAGGTGGGAGTTGCCCTCTTCCCCCCACTAGCAAACAACAGGACAACAGGGAATGGCCTCAAGTCGTGCCGAGGGAGGTTTAGATTGAATATTAGGAAAAATTTCTTCACAAGAAGCTGTCTAAGGTTGAGTCACCACACCTGGAGGAATTTGAAGGACATGTAGATAAGGCACTTGGGGAAATGGTTTAGTGACAGACTTGGCAGTGCTTTGTTAAGTGTTGGATTCAATTACTTTAGAGGTCTTTTCTTGTTTCTAAACAACTCTATCATCCTGTACCTTGGCTGGTGCAGTAGGCTTCTCTTTTTCCCTTTTTTTTTTTTTTTTTACTCTCTCGTTTCCTGAAGATGTGGCATGTTTAGGGCAGGCAGACTGTGAGATGTAGCAGCTCACTAATGAAATTCAGTCAAGAGTGTTGTATTTGATACTTAACTTTGGTTTTTGCTCTATTATTTCAGAGGGGAGACTGCAGACCCTATAGAGTATTTAACAATTTAGTATAGTGATGCTCATCTTGCAAGGTTGCCTTATTAAGGAAACACAATAAGTAGCAATAAGATGGAAGGCAGCAAAAGTTCTGTTAGTTTGCAAGTTGTATAAAATAATAGTTTAGTTGTATGCTCCTGCTTCTATTTTATAATGGTCAGCATTCCAACCACAGAACTCTTTCTCTCCTCAAATCTAATCTTAATCCAGATAAATTTCTTGCTTATACAGTGAAGTCAGTTGTTTATTTTTTTGTGAAAGGAAATATAATTTAATTCAGCTGTATGTTTATGCTCCTCTGCCAGTACAGCTTTCACTGCTGACCAAACCAGACTTCTCCCATTTTACACTGTAACCTGGGTGATATTTAAAAGGAATTTTGCATCTCTCAGTTTTTCTTTCTTTGCATTCCCTCTAAGTGAATGCTTTTACTTAAAATACTGGGAAGTAGCTTTTTTTCCTTGCAAATACACATTTCAAATGCAGAACACTTGAAGTTACTTGAATACTTTTATTCTCTGGAAATTGCAATGAGGGGAACAGATTTTAGTGACTTAAAGTCAGATTTCTTATCGGAGAGTGAAATGTTTGGGGCATTTGGATGCACAAACTTCTGTAAGACAGATACTGGCTGTTGGAAATTCTAAATTTCTCTTCTGCTTTAACAAATGTCTGCAATTTGTAGTTTCTGAGCTGTTTGTCAGACTCTGTGTGTGTGCGTGTGTGCAGGCAATAGTGTCAGTACTTTTTTTTGTTAAATGAAGTGACACTGATACTTTTTATTGATTCAGTTTTGCCTGAAGCTTAGTCTTGTAGCTTTCCTAAAGAGACTTCTTTACTTAATTCAACCATCAGAAGACAGTTTCAAAAAAACCCAAAAAAACCAAAACCAAACCAACCCAAAATCCGAACTCTTAAAATTACAAATAAATGACAGTGCAGTTTAAAATAGATTGCATTCCATTTAACTTCTCAGTGTGTTCTGTGGGCACTGACCATCATGGCATGTATGGGAGGCTTTTTAATTTTCTTTCTTCTTTAACATATTTTTGCACTCAGAAATAATATATTGGTAATAATGACTTTGATTCTTCACTGTCATGTTATGTTCTTAAATACTAATACAAGTTTTTATTATGTGTAGTGTAAGACTTAGCCTCTCAAACTCAGAGAGTTTGGATATTGGAAATAACCATAACAATTAAAAAAAAAAAGTAAAAAGCTGTTTTTACATCTTTTTCTTTGATCTCAAGTAATCTTAATTAAATAACTACACTCTATTATTATCTAAAAGTGATTATCTATTGTTTAATTTTATTGATAATGATTTGGTCTTTCCATACAGGTAATATTCAGTGTAATGTCAGTTTTGTGGATAAATTTGGTGGGTAAATTAAAAGTCTTTTCTACAAAAGATAATTTTTCTTCTTCAGAAGGGATCCACTCATAGCGTTAATTCCAAAGGGTTCATGTTCTGCCAATTCTCTTCCCTGCCACTCTTGAAAGTGTTTTGCATTCATGTCTTGATAACTTTGGAAGCTTTTGCAGGAAAGTTCATATCTCAATATATTTATATAGTCATGGTGAAAGTAATCTTACCTGACTTTCGACACCTGCAATGTTTATGTCTTAGTTGGTCAGCTGGATATCATTTAATTAATAAAAGGAAAAGTTTCTATAGCAGAATTAATGGCTTCCTATTGTAATCATCTAAGATGAATCTGGATGAGAAAATGAAGACATGAGTTGTAGACTGAAACAAAGCAGACACCTGAAGTTATGTGTCAAGCATAAACCTTATTCTGTTTTTTTAATGGACTGCAAGACTTATCTACTTTTTGTGAATCTTGACTGGAACGCTTTACACAAACTGTGTGACAGCCACTGAAACCTTCTTGTCCAATATGTCCAAATGAGTCTGTCTCACTTTTTACAGATCCAGTTTGGTAAAACTTGATGCTAGAAACTGTGGTTACTGACAGTGGACTTTTCTGCTATGAGTTCACACAAAATTTTAGTCTGAATATAATCTACAGTTCTAGTTGTGGTGTGCTTGTTTGCTACCTGCCATATGTAATTTGGAAGCTGAGTTTAGCAATGTCACAAATTATGCCTTGAGCTTTCCTTTTACAATACAATTAATTCCATGTTGAAATGGTGTTGTTATGATAATTTTGATATGATGGCACACTTATAAAAATAATTAATATAAATGGCAAGAATTAGTTATGCCTCGTCTTTCAGTATGGGTAAGCACTTCAGTATAAAAATAAGTTTATAGAAATGTTAATTGCTCATTTTTATTACAGGTTAGAGGAAGAAAAGAATATCTTATCAGAATTTCAAGAGGATTTGAACAAGTTGATTTTATGGTTAGAGAAAGCAGACAATACTATTGGTATTTCCCTTGAACCAGGGAATGAAGACCAGTTGAGAGACTGCCTTGGCAAAGTAAAGGTATCGTGAGCTTTATTCTTAATGTTCTCTTTGTCAATTCTACATTGAAGAGAATTAAAAGCTATTTTCAGAAAAGGTTTTTGCCATTGAACACCGCATTCATTTAGCATTTTTAGATAAATCAAAGAAGTGGAATTTCAAAACACAGGTACAAATATATACTGATCATGCTAAAACCAGAAAAGTAATGGTAAATGTTCTGAAAAGGAAATATCCTTTCACTAGGCAAATAATCATTATCTTTTTCATCCCCATTTCTTAATTCAGAACTTGGCTGTGTTATATGTACAGCATTTCTCTATAGGTGTCTTGTTAACATTTTATGACTTCTCACTTATTAAATGGTATTCAGTATTTCACAAGAGTATCCAGAATTATATGAATAATTATAAATGTCAACTCTAAAATATCGCAGCAACATTTTCTAGACTAAACATCTAGGTGACTTATTTTAAAAAATGCTTAACTCCCCCACCCCCATCAGAATATTAAATATTTGTTTTTAAAGGCTGGAATATTTTCCTGAATATGTTAGCACTTTGAATATATTTATTAGCAGTATCAACAGAAGTTGCTCTGTTTAGTTTTTTGAAATGTGTTCAATAGAATGACTATCTTTAATAGCTCATACAATAATAAATTAAGCTGTAATTGGAAAATGCATATTACTTATAGAATATATGCCTAAAGGTTTCCTGTTCTCTCTTGACGGTAAGGACCTAGTTATCCTTTATGTCAGTCCCAGTTGTACAAATTCAGCAAGTGATGTATAAAGCATTACAGAATCTGAAGAAAACTTGTCAGTTTGCTCTATCCTTCTTTCAACAAAATATAAAAACAAAATTCTAAAATTCTAAAGGATACTTTAGTAAAAATCTATCTTCAGTTTTCTTTTTAAAAAAAACAAAAATAGAATAAATAGCATTTGAGGAAACAGAGACTTAACCACATGCTGAGTTTGTCCCTTTGACTGTGTAACATAAGATGTCAGTGAGTTGGTCAGGCAATTTCTGAGGCTCTGCCTCTGGTGTTGAGGATATCACAACCAAGGCAAAGAAATACTTATAGGGCTGTTAGATGCATCTTATATCTTGCAGACATGATTAAAGGTTTAAGGTCTAAATTGATTGCTTAGAACCATGAAGGCTCCATTCCTCATATATACACAAATTCTTCCTATTTATAGTATTCCCGATGGACATATAATTTGAAATTAAAGGTAGTAACATCTGGTATCTTGTTTTGTTTTTACAGTCCACCTTCTTCTTTTGGAGCTGCACCAAAGGGAATGTATGCTAATGCAGGAAATAATAATGCACTGGCTTGTAGTATGGCTCATTTCATACTACCTGCCTATGTTAATAATAAAAAACAAACAAAGAAAAAAAGAACAACAACAACAAAACAACTGGAGGAAGTGTCTTTTACCTCCATTAACCTCACTTGATATGTTAACTTACTTTGACAGTATAAGTTTTCAGTAACTACACGTGTGATGGAGAAGTGGTACATTTAGATGCTTCCTTGTATTCTTTGTCTTTCCTTTTTAGTTTTGTTTTTTTTATAAACATACATGAACAATCTTAATTGAGATGTTAGAATGGAGGGCTTTTCACCACATACCATCTGGATGACTCTGTTCTCAGCATGGAACATATTCAAACCCATCTCCAAAATGCTTGCTCCTCACCATATTAAAAGATTATTAAAATTCATATACATGAGGTATTGAGTGTCCAGAGGTGGGATTTATTATGTAATAGTGATTTAGATCTTGAGAAACCCTGTATTTTGTCACTTAGGGTTGATTCACTGATAGAGTTTCTTTTTTGTTGTTGGTTGGTTGGTTGTTTTTTTTTAAACTTCTACATTCAGAAAGCAACAGTTATTGTGCCTTGAATTGAGTTTATTCCTTCAGCTGATACACAAATCGATAAGGGTGAAGATAAGAGAGCTGAAAATTCTACCACAGTTCATCTTAACTCTGTGTTTGTCTCTTCCAGTTAAGAGTTGAAGAGCTGCCGCCTCACAAGGGAATACTGAGACGATTAAATGAAACTGGAGGAATAGCACTTGGAAGTGCATCACTGAACCCAGACAGAAAACATAAGCTTGAGAGTACACTGAAGGAGGCTAACCATCGTTTGTTAAAGGTTAGACATATTACTGTTATAACTGTGGTGTAAAATTTTAATCTGCAGTGAATATTTGCATTATATATTTTGTGGTATGTATAATTTTTCCCTGTATGAAGAGACTTTGTATGCATAATGAACCTGAGGAATTAAAATGTATACAATATACTGCTGTGAGAAACAACGATAGCAAACCAGGGCCATTAGTGCCTGAAGTGATGATGCTGCATTCAAATTACAGGCCTTCTGCTTAAGGGTGGAATGCAGAGCATCATTTTTGTAGCCTGGTGCTTTGGCTGGTACAAAATATTTCAGCGTTGTGACTTGGGTGTGCAAGAGACAGTAGCAAATGGCTGATTTTCTTTATGGAAACACTTCCCAATTCTCTCCTGTTCCAACCCCCAAGGTGGAAGCCGCACCCACTGCTTCACCTTTCACCATGTTTCTTCCAACCTTGAACGTTCACTTCTGGTTTCTGTGTAGCAAAATACCACTTATTTTGCTTTCTGGGATCTCCATACTCATGGAGGAGTTTGTTCTGGTTTATTGCTGAGGTGGCATATTTTTGTGTTGGAAACTGGTGGAAATGAGTGGCAAATCTGGTAAAGAGAGGTAGATAATTTGAATGCTCTCATGTAGCAGAAATGATAGAAAGCATTGTCCAGAGGATTACCACCCAAGGTATGGATTAGCCTGGTGTAGAAAGGTGAAGGTAGAATCAGCTGAAGAATTTCTGTTGAGACTGATGGTAAAGTCAGAGTCTGCGAAATTAACCTGTGGTATCTATTTGTTAAAGATACCAGGTGGAAAAAAAGAGTAATTAATTGTGTTTAACTCTGGACTAAAAAAGGTGAGAACATAATGTCCTGAAGAGACAAGGTAGAGTTTGTGGTCAAGAATACTGCATCCCAGGGGGTTTTATTACGATTTCTGTAAACACAGTTGAATTTCAAGCACAGACCTGAGAAATAAAAAGGAACTTAATGTATGTGGTACTCCTACTAGTTTCTTCCTAACAGAAGCAATCTGGCAAAGTTCAGAATATTAGCTAATGGCTCAGGCAAAAGTGGATAATAAATATTGATCACATTCACAAACTCCAGGTTGGACACATAAATCATTATTTTTGTGGTTGGACAGAAGTATCTCTTTCTCTACAAATGGGTTTCTGAAATCAATGTACTTAGAAGAATTCAGAACACTTCAAGATCAAAATGGTGTTATTTACTAGCTGAAGGAAGCATATACATAGCTGAATTTAGGACTGCAATTTGAATGTCTTAAGCTGCCTTTAATAAAAAGACAAGTTTTCAAGAAAAAAAATCTTTATTTTTAGTAAGATTACATAAATAAACTTCAGGAAAATATGCAGTTTGTCACTGGATATAGACTTTTACTGATTAGTCACATACCTAAAAACTTTGTATTTTCATTTTCTGCCTGCTGATGCAAAAATGTTTTAGGTTACTTGTCACAGTCAGAGCAACCATGAATTTTGCTGAAAGTACTTAGGTTTGGATGAAATATGGGACACAAGACTACTGTTTAGTTAATCATTACAATTTACCGATTTTTTTACGATTTTATGTCTCCTAGATCTAAGCAATGTGTCTGGCAAAACAATTATGCTTGGAATTTACTACTTGAAACCTTTCATTTACTTATAAAAGAGAATTGAACAAGAAAATTAATCTTCCATTTGAGATCATTACTTAACCACATCATTTTGATTTCATTTATCTACCCGTGGAGATGTATAGAACGGAGTTCTCATTGGCCCTTGGTCTCTGAGTCTAAAGAATCAGAGCAAATGCAGTGGTTTGTGATTTCTTATGGGTTTTGTTTTGTTTTGTTTTGTTTTGTTTTTATGAACAGACATTTAGTTTGTGTATGGATTTTAGTCTTGTAATTTTCAATCTCTGAATGTCTTTCTCATATGTTTTTCTATTTTTTATTGTAATCTTGACAGATGTAGAAAACAAAGAGAAAACAGTTAAAAGCTCAGTTTGGGTTTCTGTAAGATTTTTCCAATGAAACAGAAGGGAAAACTAAGTATTTTTGCATTTGCAAATTTTTTTGTGATGCTCATGATTTGTACAGAAAGCCTCAGTTAATTGCTTCACTTTCTGACTTGAAAATCTAGGGTCTGTAATAAAATTAAAAATCACAGAAAGAAACTCTGCACGCCTGATTCCTAAGAGGAACTTAGTGTTGTCTTCCTTCACTTACAGATGTATGAGCACTGGAAAAAAAACACCAAAAAACCCAAACCTCAGGATGTTTACTGTCTGTGAGCCAAAGCTCACAGGTCTGACACTTTCATATCAGGCAAACTTTGTAGGTCACCTGAGAATGGTTCTGTAGCCGGTTGTTTTGATGAGGATATATTTTTTGTGTTCCTCAAAGCACAGTAGACAAATATCATCACACAGAGATTTCTCTGGGGCTTTTCTGTCTCTCTACCCCCTCTTAAGATATTTTAATCCTTTGTTTCTAACTGTTTCTTTTGTTTTCTGGTATCTCTGCTAAAAAGGAACATGTAACACTCTACCATTTCTGATTATCTCATGTTGCAGGATGATGCTGTTTTCAGGATATGAAACATACATGACAGTTACATAAATAATGTTAGGTAGGTCCTTATGTGATGTCATGAGAGTAATTCTGTTTCCTTTGGAGCAGCTGTGACAATTTACACCAGCTGAGAATGTGGCCAAAATCTCCCACAAGTTATCGCAAATTTTTGTTTCGCCTTGATCTGCCAAGCAGGGGAATAGGGGACAACGCCTGTGAGTCTTAACCTTCAAGGTGACATATTTGAAATAAGTCATGTTCAAACCTTCTTTAGAGTCACAGAAACTGTTGCCCTACAGCAATGGAAATAACCTAGAAAAGAAATTGAGTATGAAAGGAATTGCAGTCACATAAAAGTAGCTTTTTTGCTTTTACTTCAGAATTGTCTTTGCTTTTGGGTGTTTGTATCACGTGCTGGTGACCTTGAGAGTAGATATATGTGGAGTTTTTCTTCCTTTGGATAGTAATAATTCTAACATGACATTTCTTTAGATGACTTTATTGAATAGTGAGTCTAAGAGGCTGTTACCTAAGACAATATAGTTTAAGAAGTGAATGAAGATTAAAGCCCACATTTGAAAGGCATGGCTTTTAAATTCTATCCTGGTTTTACTTATTATACCCTCTCCAAAGCCAGTATTTCTTGTAAAAATGAAAACAGCACTATCTTTGTGAAGTCTTAGTATTATGAAAAATGAAGTGTTTTATGACCATTTTTATGCTTTCACATCAAGAATTTTTCATTTAGTTTCAAAGTATCTTCTGCTGTGATAGCCAAGTAAGCTAACCACCTAGTGCTTCAAAGCATACAAAAGGGTACTAGGCACTGTAGTTTGTGATGAATTCAGTTCTTGTCATATACCACCTGCCATGGCATGTAACAGACCTGTAATGTGTTTCTTACCTTTTACTCTGCAGTAAATGGATTGATAGATTAGGTCTGGGACCAGTGAACCATGGAATCAGAGGTTTGCTGGAAGGAGTTTATTACTCTTTAATATTATTCTTGGTCTGGTGTCAGCCAAGAGCGATGAGCTAGATTATCTGAAAGTAAGCTGGATGCCAAAATCACCATTCTCCTCATTTATCCACCTTAGTCTTCACAACATCCACTGTATGTATTATGAAGGTTATCATAAGTGCCTGATGGAGACATTTTGTTTTGCTGCCTTTTAATTTGTCTCCCAGTATTAGTTCTAATTACTAGACACTGAAGAGACTATTTCACTGTTTATTGCCACAGCAAATCAATTTGTTGTGCTGTATGGACAAGAAAAAAATTAGAGTGGAGTAACATGGCTATAATTTGTGAACATTTTCTGTAGCACCAGAAAAAGTATAGGTCATCTTAGCTTGGTTGATCAAGTGTAGAGAAAAGCAGATGGGAGCAGAAACTGCAGAAAGACAAAGTCATTACAAGGTTATAGTTCATGTATTGTAACTTGCCTTAAGTAGAAATTATTCATAGATTACCTGCAATGACATAAAAATTTCCAGCATGTCAGGGCAACTTAGTTTGAGGCCACAGTTGGAACTCCTGTGATTGCTGCTGCTTTTATTTGTGGGATGGAGAGGGAAATATGTTGGGAAATGAATGCTGCAGTTTGATTTCTGTTCTTTCAATTTGAAATTAGGAGAGCATAACTGGCATTTGGGAGATCAAAAGGTTGATATTTTCCTGAATATACTTCCATTCCTGATTCCATTAAACATTATAAAGTCTTTCGTTATGCTAAATTACCTTTTACAGTTTGTCATAGATTGCTAATTAAGTCCACATTCATGTTATCATCCATACTGACAAATGGTCTCACATATAGCAAAATGAAGTTTGAAGTAAATGTTCACTGGACAAACATGAGAATGTCACAAGCTCTAAGAAACAAATATATATAGGCTTAATTCCTTTTTATTTGAGTATTTCTAACAGCAAGTATTAGCTAGGATTTAAAAAGTTAAACAAAGAAAAGTATTTATGAAATAGTTATGCAGGGGTAAAAAGTCTGTGCTAGCCAATGACACCATAAAAGCATGATTAAATACATGTATGTATGTATATGTACAATATATATCATACTATGTTCGAATCACATTAAAATTCCTTTTATTCTTGTTTGCTGTATGAATCCAGAATACATTAATCATATATTTAAGAAGATATGCCAAGTACTTTGAATATAAGAAGTACTGATTGTTGATACATTTGTGCTGGCGGCTACATTGAGGTAATATTGATGTGGCTGAATTACCAAATAGAAGTCACTTCAGGCAAATTCTTAGACATTTTTCTACACTGCAACAACTATGTATTTGAGAGACATTTCACTTATAATGAACAATGGTTCATATACAGTTGCACATCAGTCAATGACAGTTGTTTGGGCTTTTTAAAACTTCAGTTCCAAGACAGACACTGCATTGTCTGTTTCATGAATCTCTCTTAAGGAGGACTATGGGGGCCTAAAAATCAATGTTTTACTATTTGGTGTTCACAAGATAAAAATTATATAGGTCCGTCTGTGTAGCAACATGCCTATGCAATTCAAAATCCCAACAGTAGAATAATCTGAAATTAAACCTTCCCTTCCTTTTTTTGTTTTTTTGGTCATTTTCCTCAGAGTTTTAAAAACACTTTTTCAAAAATTCATAATAATCATTACCTAGAGAATGGCCTTACTGCTGTTAAACTAAGGTAACTCCCATACTCTCAGCTCTTCTATTAACAGCAGGTTTCTTGCAAATGTGCTAAACCAGGTAATTCCTGAAGAACAGCCAAAAAGAAAAGCAGATTCATTGTTAGTTGTTCTTTGTGAGACATGTACTTGGCAGTCATGATCACTCACTAGAATTGGAATACTAACATTGCTTTTTTTCTTTTATTTTTAGCAGAATAAATAATTTGTTGCTAGGAAATGCTATAAATATTCAGCTGTAGATAAAATACCAACCCATTGTAATTAATCTACACTGTGTGAAGATAATGCAAAAATAAATCCTTGTTTATTTACTGTGGAAATAATACAGTTTAGCTATACATTTATTATCTAACTTACTATGCAGCAAAAAAATAAGTAATTGGATAATGAGTGTTCTTAGGAAAAGGAGGGCTGCAGAAAAGAATGGTGAGACAAAGCAGCAGACTAGAGGAACCCTGGCCCACAGAGGGATCAAAAGTGGTGATGGGACTACTCTGTTTGCCAGACATTAAGAAATTACTATTTAATATGTCAGACAGGGTTTATCGTACTAACTAACCCTGTTGTGTTTCCCTGGGACGTGGCACCAGCACGTCCGTGGCCTGCCATGTCCTCATGTCCCATCATATTCACAAGACTCTGCTTTCCATGGAAAATAAGGCTTTGAGTGACAGGCTCTGGGTACAAGTTCAGCCAGGCTGGCAGTGCTGTGTGTGCCTGCTGCAGTCTGAGTGCCTCACGGACTGTATGTAGCCTCAGGGCTATATGTGGTACTTTCTGCTCTAAGCCAGGGGAAGAACAATTAGGGCACTGCACTTTCATTTTAAAATAATTTTCCTGTCAGAATATCCTTCATTAAGAATCACTGAAGGAACTATACTGTGAAGCCTTTGTGGCTCCTTTTGGATTTGTTGAACTGAGTAATAAAAGGAGATAAAGCAAAGAAAATCATGGAGTAGAGTATTTAGCAGAGATTTAAGGAGGAGGGTTTTGTGCTCAAAAATGTCCTTGACAAAGGAGAATTGCTGAGATAGTGAAAAGCAGAATGAATGACAATTAGTGACAAGTATTACATATAAAAAGCATACAGATATTCAGAAGACTGATATACACAGTCATGCTACCATGGAAGAAAACCAAACCAAATCTTTTGGATGGGGGAACAGGTTTGTTTGCTTTTTAAGAAGCTAGACAGCCAGATGAAGCAGAAAATTGTTTGGTGCATTGGTTTTGTGGGCTGCCTTTTTTTTTTTTTTGGCATTGATGGGGAAAAAATAGATTTTTTTTTTTTCAATAAAAATGAAACTTAAAAAAAAGGTCAAATAAACATATGCCAAGGTCAGATTCTGGGAAGCTTGCAAGGAAGCATGAAACAGTAGGTACATAGCAAATAAAAGTCTTCTATACATAATTTTAGTAGCATGCTTTAGTCTTCCTCTAATAATACTGTCTTTACTCCAACCTTGTCAGAGACATTATGGCTCATAAATATTCATAAATTTAAAGAAATTACATAGATTTTGTTTTAAAGTCAATATTGAGTTTGTTAATGAAAATGGCTCAGTTAATTAACTAAATGGCATCCAAAACTGAATTTATATGAAACTCTTTCTTACACTGATTGTTTTTCATGAAGAAATGAGGCATATAAATTAACTTTTCCCTCTTCCATTTGAAATCACTCTTTTGTACATGCTATACAAATGGTGATTTTGAGCAGATCAAAATTTTGGGACGGTGGCTGTAAGAATCGCTGTTTTATGCAATCCTCTTACTAGTGCTATGGAAGTGTCAGTTATGATTTATCAATAAGTAGGATTGAAGTCTGCATTTAATGGCTGTTATGACTTTAGTTGCTTCTTTATTATCGAGGTCCTCACTTGGATGGCATCAAAGCCTGCATTCAGTCCAGTTATGCTCTGGACCGATTGCACTGTAGTTACCTTTTTTCCTAATATTTGCATTTTTGCAGAAAAGGAATGGTAGAGCAGAAGCTGCTTCTTGTTTTACATCTAGTAAGGGAAGAAATTCATGCAGAAAGTTTTCTCATTTCTTCATGCAGAATACTTCCATTTTTCTCTGTGCAAGCAATTCTCATGGGTTTTTGGTTTTTTTTTTAAACCTGATACTGTCACTTATCCCGTATTTAAATTTCACTTTCATGAACTGCTTTGTACATCCAAGGGAGCCTCCCAAGCAGGGCATACAACAATAACATCATTAACAGTCTTCACAGATATCCCACAGCGTACTTTTTGCTCATATTCCATACAGTTCATTATAGTTTATCATGTCCTGCATATCAAGACAGCTAGATTGTAATCCACTACCAGATTCATCAAAATAAGATTCATTTGTAAGTGCTGTTCTGTTATTGACAGTTTGGTGAGGTAGCTAGCTATCTATTATTGGGGGAAAAGCCCACATTTTTGCTGATGTGAAAATGTTGAAATGTGGGGTTTCTTTGCCCTCTACTCACCACTAAGAAAATTCTCCATATTTTTTTTTTGAAAATTACATGTTGGAAGTTGCATCTCCTCTTCTGTATTCACAAAGATCTGGATAATAATGGCATTATTTTCTCTTTGGTCATTTGAGGTAAACAGGGAATGAGGTTAACATTGACTTGTGAGAGAGAAGTGATATATTTTAAATCAGGCACTAGTCACTTGAAATATATACAAGTCATTTCTGTGGCTTTTCTTGCTTTTATTAACAGTGATGCCTTACTACTAATATAATTAATTGAGTTCATTCATTTGCAATAACATTTTGCCTTCTGCAAAGCTATTCCCCATTGTTTGTTCTTTTTACTTAATGTCTCTATGTAATACGTTTCAACTTTTTAATTTTGAGGATTGTTCCTGAGGTAAGGGTTTGAGCTGTAACTTCACAACCATTATTTTAGTTGATACTCCTTTAATTGAATCTACTTTCTGGATATTCATAAGGAATTAAACAGGGAAAGAACAGGGAAATTAAGAACAGGGAAACAGAATATGCCTTTACATCAAGTGACATACCTTACAGAAGTCCTTCCTCCCTTTATACTTGTTATTATCATAAGAATTGGGATTCCTTGCCATCTGTGGAGCTCTAATTCTTCCCATAGTGCATTCACAGCTGTGTGCAGTCTGAAAAGTAACTATCCAAAGCTAAAATGAGAAATAGCAGTGGGAAACTGGAGCCTGATCAAGGAGATCTCTACTGCCAAGATGAGCATATGTATGGTTTTGAACCAAAGTCATCAGACTGGAGTGGGGATGGAAAGAACGTGGTAGTGTATCATTTAGGCTGCTCATGAGGGGAACTCATGCAAGACATCAGGTTCAGATGGAACCTGATTGCAAGCAATGCAAGTAATTTTAGAGTTCATAAAGTATACAATTATTCAAATTTCAGATTATTCTCCTGTTTTAAGAGATGTTATCATTTTTATGCTGGCATTTTTTTGGGGGGGGATGAGCTTTAATGAAAAGAGCAAAATTTGGAATATGTAAAATAAGTGGAAGATAATCTGATAGTTTAAGATGAGAATAAAATCAAAAATTATGAAGACTAGTGTCAGTTTTTCTGCTGTTTCTCCATTTAAAGCTTAAATCTTTTCTATTATTCTGTTACTCAGCATCTAATTAATCTAACTTAACCCTTGAACTAGTGTACAGAATTTTAGCGGTGTCACATGCTTTGAGATTAATGTTTTGACACATATCATTGAAATTATATAGTCCTTTGATGTTGACATGAAATTTGTTTTCTTTGAAGGGATAATCCGTACTTTTGTTGTTTCCACTCACAAATTTATTTTGCATTTCTGGTTGCGAAACAAGATGTCTTTTCAATGTTGATCTATTGCTGAATAAGGCAAAGTCGAAAATATTTAATTTGTATGCAAAGGGATAACCCAGATTTTCAGAAAGATGTTCCAGTTGAGTTCTCCCTTCTTCAATTCCTTTTTTTCTTTGCACCCTGTCTTCCTTGCCAGCCTGTAACACTGCTTCCTCAGGTCTGTGTTCAGTCCCAGGCACATCTACGGGGAAGCATCTCCCATCTTTGCCCTGTTTTTACTCGTCTGCAGGTGTTGCCTTATGGCCACTGTTCCTATTGGCCTTCCCTCTTAGCAGAGAACATCACCCCTCCTCTGACAAAACCTAGCAGCCTTTCTTAAGTAGGAGGGAAAGAGAGAAGATACCAAAGGGAACATAAGTGAGTAGACACAGGATAGTTATCCCAAGAGAACAAATGAATGAAAGGAGGATGGGCCCCAAAGTGAAATGTAGAAGAGAGCATTGTACTGGGACACTGGTCACTGCTCATTCATCCCTGGAGACATCCAAGACCTCGTTGGAACTCGTTAGAGAGCCCAGGGTCAGCAGGGCAGTGGCATGGCTGTAGCACCTCCCAGATTAGAACCCCACCTCCAGGCTGGAACTCCTGAAGCAGTGAAGAAGCTTCAAGGATTGTGACTGAAACAGAGGGAAGATTCTGGAGTATCCCATGTCTGTGTGTACTCCTCTGCTAGAGAAAGAGCATAAATCTCAACAGCCAGTCATCATGTCCTTATCCATTACTCCATGGAGGTTTTCCCAATTTATACTGCTGGTGAGCTGCAGAATTAGCTCAGGAAACAAGCTGGCCCCCAAGAGATAGTCTGCAACAGTGCCTTGGCTTGATAGGAGGACTTGTAATTACCTTAAACTCATCAGGCTCTAATTTGCTTAGCCAGATTGACAGTTTGATGCCAGAGCTTAAAAAATCCCCCAAACAAACCACAACAAGCCAGCAAATGAAATCCCTGAACCAGAATGTAAGACTCAATCGTATGTGACACACATGGTGTCACAATGGTATGTGACACATTACCTGGATCTCACCTTGTTAGATGCTTATCTGTAGCCCTAACCTGAGTTTGATGAAAGTTCTATGTTTATTTACTGTTGTTCTGTTTATTTCTGTGGTAAAATTAGATGAAGTTAAATTTCTGTATGTTATGAATCATATGGGCATAGATTTCTTTATTTTTATATTAAAAATATTATAATCCCATATTTGTGCTACAATTTCAGAGCAGGAGACAATATGTGAGAAGAGCCTGCATTTACCTCAGTCACAATTTACCTCTCATTATAGGTGGGATAAATGAATGGTTTGAAAACTGTAGGTTGAAGTACAGTCTGTCACCAAAACCTAATTGTTCATCTTCTGCTGTTCTGGATTGAATATACCTTAGTATCTAATTAGTTACTTGCCCCCTCCCCTCTCCTCCCCAAAACCTCTACAATTTTTTCTTTCTGTCTTGTGATTAATGTTGGTTGGAAGCAGATACATTTAAATTTCAGATCTTCAGAAGTCAGCTTGGATTTTTATCTGCCTATGACTACCTATTTCCTTTCAGTTGTGTTTCTGTGGAAATTGTTTACATTAATATTAAAGCTAGTAAACATTGGAGATTAACATTCAAAACTTGTAAGAAAGATGAAACTAATCTTGTATGAAATTAGGCCAAGGTCTGCATAAATATTGAGTTAACACATAAGGGAAATGAATGCATTTTTAATTGTTTTCTTTCATTTCTGGTGTCATTCTGGAAACGCGGTTTTTATTACATTTGAAAGATTAGGAAGGTAGAAGAAGTATATTTACTCATGGATCAGTTTTTATTAAAGAGAATATTATGGGGGACTATAATGAACAATGGAGATAATATATGGTAAATCAATTTCTTGAATTACAAATACCACTTAAGTACAGTCTAATAAATCACATGTAGAGGGTTTATTTTAGGACCAACAAATCAGTACTATCAAACCAAAATTTTCAAGAAACTCACATGTCACAGACAGTTGTGTTCTTTTCATTCTCTCAGATGGTGGTTGTTAGGTTTTAGTAACACTCATTGCTTTCATGACTTGAGTTTAGATTTACTGTCCTCTGAAAAATTTCATCATTAGGGATTAGAAGTTGGTACAGAGCACTAACACTTCTGTAGCCAGGCACTATGATAGCAATGCTTCCATTAATGCTACTTGACTTTACAGGGAATTTATATTTTTTCGTGTGTCTCAGAAACCTCATGTTTTGCCACTTTTAAGAGGGTCGCTTTGGTTAAAAATGTGCTTAAAAGCGTTGAACGTTGAGAAATCTTATTTTTTGTGATATGGAAATCTAGCCATATTTCCTGGCTGATTTTGCTAATGAACTGCAATTGTTTTGTATCTCTGCCCAGGCCCTTTATTTGCTGTTGTGATTTGCTTTATTTTTAAAGTACAGATGGTTTCTCCCCTAGTATATGTTTGCAACATTTCCCATTGTGTAGTATTGTGACACCTCACCTCTCTAGGCATAGAAAACAATCTGGGAAGGACAGCATGGAGCTTTGTGTTGGCTTATTTATTTTCAACCTGTTCCCACATTTACTCCAAGTGTTTCAGTACTGTTGGATTTGAACTACGCCGTTCACTGACTCTTAATTTCTAATATTGTTGGCACAGAAGAATGTGCTTAGTTAAAAATTTGACTGCTTTGAATGCAAATCAAAGAACCAAGTGGCCTGATCAGAATTGATGATACATTTCTTCATTGTTTTTCTTCACTTTATGCATCTCCTTATGCATATTTGGACCAAACTGCCGACTCTAAGGCCTTATAAGAAAATACATGCTTACAAATATCTACATTCAAGAGATCAACAGAGTTTATATACCATTTGAGTGATAGTTTTCATATTTTCACTTTGGTTTTCCTGATTAAAATATTGACCTTTAAAACAGTTAAACTAGCATACTGACATAACAATTTTTCCACCAAAAAAACTGAGAAACCTAATGCTATGGATTGATTTTTTGGGGTGAAAAAAAGGAATTCTTTTGTGTTTGCTGTACGTACATGTTTTTTGGGGGTTGCTGGGGGTTTTTTAGAGCAGAGTGTATTTCAAATAAATTGCAAGATACTTACCATAATAATTTGATTGGTGCATCCACTTTTTCTTTCCCTTCTTCCTAACAGTATATAAAACTTGTATTTTAACATTTTATATAAGTGTATACGTGTATAGTGTTCAATTGTTTTGTGCTTTGTTTTTTATTGGTTTTTTCCCCACCAAAACAATGGCATCTGGTATGTTTTCAGGTGTCCAAAGACCTTCCAGAGAAACAAAAAGAAATAGAGATTCTACTAAAGGATTTCATTGAACTTGATCAACAACTGAATCAGGTGATATTGTGGGTGACACCTGTCAGGAACCAGCTGGAGCTTTATAACAGAGAGGGTCAGCCAGGAGCCTTTGATATTAAGGTAATTTTTTTCCCATTTTATAAAAGCAGTGGAATGTTTAGTGGTCAAAAGTTCAGCTGCGGCATCAGCTGTAAAGGTTTTATTAATGTTGTAACTTTGAGACAGAAGTCAGCAATAGTCCCCAGAAATTCAAAGCTTTATGAATTAAGCAAAACTTTTTTTTTTTTTCCAATAAATGGTTTCTAGTGAAAGGGCAGATTAAAACCAATGGTTTCAAGATATAACATAAATTTAATCTCTTATTTTTGCCATATTATATACATGAAACAGTAGCCCCAAAAGTTGATACAGCAAATCTTAGTACAAAGCAAACTAAAATTTGGAATATCAGTGGTTGACCATTTAAGTTATTTCATTAAAATTAATATGCCTACATGAAAATAAGAATATTTAGGGGCATATCATGATTCTTATATTGCAAGGAAGAATATTTGCTCCAGGAATCAATAAAGCTGATTGTCTAGTAATTGTGAAAAAACTATTTGTAATCTGATCTTTGATATGTATTTAAGTATTAAAAAGATGCCTGTGTATGGGTTGTGTGGTGTCAAAGAAATTAACGATGAAAAATACCGCTTAGAGTCAACTGGCCTGCTGGGTGTATACTTAGACTTCTTTGCTCTGCATTTTGTCTCTGCATGTATCATCTTATCTTCACATAAACTGGGAAAATATTTAAAGTACAATAGATAATCGAAATCTATGAAGTTACAGTTTATAGTAGCTCAGCATCTTGTTCACTGAGGTAAAGATTAAATTGAAAACACTGAGTTTTGTATTCATTTGATGATGCAATTTTCAGTGAAAAAAAGAAAAAAATGTTACTCTTCAAAACTTGTCCTGTCTTGTATGAAATGGAATAATACCTGCTCCTGAAGATGTGTGGTTTTGCTGAGTATGTTCATTAAATTCACTTTAACTTATTTTCTCTTAAGGAACTGTTTTAAAGCTCAAACACTTCTTATGTCATACAATCACGTTACATCAAATAGTGAAGCCCAAGTTCTGTTGTAGTCCTATAATTGACAGAATGAGTTCAGCAATGACATTGATTGTCTTTCTAAAAGACAAAATTAGTATAGCTCTTTACAAATGCCTGTATATGTACTGAATGACTGATGGAACTTTGCTTTCAAGAAAATTCTGTATGCATATCTCCTGTGTTTTAACAAAAAATTTTAGATGATTCATCCATTTTTTTCTTATATTTTTCTATTCCATTTCCTTTATTTCTAGAATGATTCCACTATTGAAATATATATAAAATGAAAGCAGGGCTAAATTTCTACAAATTATGGAAGTATTGCTTTTCAAATTGCTTGTGAACGAAATGTTTTGCTTGGCTCTTTGAATGTTGTGACCAGAATATTTCTGAAAAACTGTTTAAAGAACAAAAAAGAAATAATTAAAAAAATAATAAAAAAAGAATAGAAATAGCCAAATAAGCTTTCTCTCTGTGAAAGACCTTACCATATTTCTCTCATGGATAAATTTGGATCACTTGCCTTTACATGTTGACCAGTTTTCATTGTAGAGGCATCAGTTTTTTATACTGTTGTAGATATGAAGCGTGTTAGCTTCTTACCTGCATATTGTCTATCTTGATTGCGCTTAAAATACATAGATTTAACTTCTCTAAAATGTTGTTGCATGAATGATGGTTTACCCAGAGTGAAGTGGGTTTTTTTCCAAAGAGAGACTCGTTTACATTAAAATTAAAGACTCTGTATTAATTATCTCTTAAGGCAAATTACATTCTTATAACTTTTTTAAGGTTAGGAATAAGCAGAGTAAGACCATTAATAATTACAAAAGACATTAAAAATTAGTAGATATAATTCAGGAAAGCAGCCTAGTCTTGACAATGTTCAGTCTTATACTCAACTCCAAATGCATATTTCAGACCCGTGCTAACATTCTGTCCTACACTGATTCAAACCTGAGCATACACAGCCTCTCAAATCATTGTTGAAATTATTATATTTATGTGTCTTCTTAAATTGCTATCCTGTATGGCTAATGTGTACCTTTAAAACAGTAAGGATGTGCATCCTGGCTCTGGAAGGGATGTGTTCAACAAGGTCTGTTGCTCTGATGTTCCCAAATACTGTATAAATATTCAACATTTATTCTACAACCCTGTTAATTCTTTCACCAATATCCAGAGAACGCTGAAGCATCTGCTGTGGGATTTCATGACTCCTTTTCTCAGAAACAATAGTGACTCTGATAACCACCTGAACGAAAAGCATATTGTTAATATTCTTAGAAAAGAGACTGGATGGGAAATTTTACAAAGACTCTTTTTGGGTATTCTAAAAACCTGGAAGGTATGAAGAAGAGGTTTAAAATTGACAATCAAACTTTTAAATATAGTAAGTAAGTATGTAAGTATAGTAACTGAGTGAAAAAGACCAAGTTCATATAAGTCCTCAGGAAAACCAGACTTTTTTTTGTTATAGGATTTGACATAATGGCTTACAAATTTTAATTTCATTTGAGACATTGTCTTTTATGAAACTTCTGTCAATGTTCCTCATACTTTTACAAAGCCTGCAAGGTAATGTTCTGCTTTCTCCTCAGCCATTAAGTCCTCTCCTGTCTCTTTTGTTTTAGAAGTTATTCTGGGGGGAGAAGGGTTCCAAAACTAACATGAATGACAAAGATTTGTATATATATTTTAAGTCTTGTAAAGAAAATTAATTTCTAAAAGTCAAAAAATATTGATTGTTAGAAATTTTCTGACCTCAGAAGCAGGTGAAAATAAGCGATGAGAAGAACATGTGGGGTTGGATAGGCAGAAGAGAAAGAAGATGGGAACATGTTTATTTTAAATATATGCCTGGGGTGTCTTTAGCTAGTTAGCAATATTATGTCAAAGTAATATGCCTGATTTAAAGCAAGTTTCTTGCTTTTTTTCTTAGCTTTAGCAGATTTCAATTACAGAAATGTGTGGTAGCTGAAATTAAAACTTGATACACAAACTAGTGCATCTAAAATACCAACTAAAATTATTCTGACAGAATTATCCAAAATACAGTCATTCATTTCTCTCAAAAGCATAGCAACCTTTGCTTCTGGCATGTAACTATAATCTGATAACTATCATTGCAGTTTGCTCCATAAATCAAGGAGTATAATAAATGCAGGTCCTTATCAGATAATCTGATTTTAACCTCTTAAATAATATTGATATCTATAATACCTGCATAATGAGTATGTAAAGGAGAATATCTCAGCATTTTACTTGCACAATTCACACTCATAACTTTCAATTTCTGTGAACTAATGCTCATTTAAAAGCTGATACTTTTTTTTTACCTGGGCAAAAATCAGCTATTGAAAATGGGTGAAAAGTCCCTTAAATTTTCTTAGAAGAAAAATTAAATCCAATCACCAGCGGTGTTAACCTTTAATGGTGGCACAAAAGCTGTTCTGTGAGAGTAACAAAAGGTGCAACCAAAGGCAAAATTATTACATATTGTTACAGAGAACTTCACAAAAAGTGAGTCTTTTAAGACCCAGTGTATAATTGGGCTCGGTGACAGGTAGAGCAATTAAAATCCCTCCTATGGCTTTTAAAACTATCTCTATTAATAATTAGAAAGTTCAGGATCATTGTTTGGCCTAGGGTTCAGCTGGTGCAGCACAGTGTGCATCCTTTCAGCAACAATCTCAACCCACCCCCAGAAGAAAGTTGCATCCAAAGTGCCTGTGGTTGATGCTTATCCCTGTCCATGCCTGGGCACTGCCTCAGACTGTGCAGTGTGTCCCGTGACAGAAGCAACGCTCCCGATTTAGTGGTGTGGGCAGTCATGCTGCAGAACTTGACTGTGTGCTCTGTCCCTTTTTAGTTCATTACTCCTGGCACCACATATAAATTCAGGGAAGGATGCAAACTGGCTATATGAAAATGAGAGGCTCAGTGTCACTGGCATAGTCCATTTTCTGTATCATTTGTCTTAGCCATGCTTTCAGATCACAGCTCGGTGGGTCTGCTGTGCGAACTCAACCCAGGGTGCTGACTGTGACCTTCCTTGTAGCATGAGGTTATGAACACGATGGCACTTGCTCTTGGGGTAGTAAAACCACTAATAATGCTAAATTTTTTAATTTAACAGTTTTCATTTCCTGAACAGTGGTCTCTTATGCCTCTGCCCTTGTACATATCCTTGCAATACTGAATCCAGACTGTAACAATCAATGACTGTGTGTCCAACCAAAGCTTTGCAGCCTGGATTTCAAAATCTCATTAGCACAGGTTGCCATAACACATGTTCTTGCCCAACATGATGCAATCACTTATTTAAGAAAAGGCTCTGTTCTCTCACATAAATGTGAAATAACCCTTCATTGCAAAGGCACTTGCAAGGGACTAATTACACTGCATCATATCAGCCTCCTCCCACCCTACAGAATGGGTCCAGATGCTCAATACCAGTTGTTTCCTAGACTTGTACCCCAAGTTTAGTACAAAAGTACACAGTGAGACAGGCTCTTTTCTACTTCACTGTAATGCAGTGAGAAAACAGAAGAATAGAAGATGCTGACAGAAAGAGATTGGGCAAGTCCAGCACGTTCTTTGGTCATCCTTTTGGGGAAAGACCTTGTGGTGACCAAGGAACATACTGGGCCACTTTGTAGTCATACAATCCCTGGAACATTTTGTGTCATTTGAGGCTTTGGGCAATATCTTAGCTTCTAAACTATGTACGTATGTCAGTTTAAAAAGCAGCACAAATGTTAAGAAAAATGTGAACGCTATGAAATTGTTGAAGCAAACTTTTTAGAGTTATTCAGTCCTAAAAAAGCATATTGTACTTTGCAACAGCATTTAGTATCAAATACATTCCCTGCTGAATCGAAATTTTTGTTTTCTTTCAGCCCATTCTGCTATCATAACTCTACACCTACTTCAAATAATTACACTAAGGCTCAGGAAACCCTAATATGTTCTATGCCAATATGATTTGTCTTCATAATTTCCTTTACCATAGTGCTGCAGGGCCATAGTTGGGACCTGGACCTTTGGTTAAGCATGATAATTTTTAACAGCGGTGTCAAAAATCGTACTTGGGCCTTAATTATTAATTTCTCAATAAAAAAGAGTAGAAAAAGGATTCTTTATTCTCAGGATTTAGAAAGCATCTGTACCAGTTTTGTTTCACTCGTGATATTAATCCTTACATACAATTATCTGTAATTGAAATGCATATTTGCAAGCTACAAGTATAAACTATTAGGATGGATCTTAGTTCTTTTAAGGTGTTGAATATTTTTTTTATCACATGGACATAATCATTTTATATAATCGCATAATATAGACTGTGCCTGTGAAATACTTATGTATATGCAAAGGAAAGGCATGAAATATACATGAGTGTCTTGAGTCCTCTGCTTTAACACTGGAACTACTTGTGAACACTGGAACTCTTCCAGGTTTGCAGTGTATCAGCGTCTCATGCATCTAGAATATATTTAATTTTGTGTCTTTTACAACTTATCTTTCCAAGCTTAACAGTATGACTCTGTCTGCGTTTGTTCTTTGACCCAGTTTTACCCTCATCCTGGTATCTTTTGCATTATTTAGTATTCATACTTCACAAATTTAGGTGATATCATCCTGAATTTCCAATTTTACAAAATGGTGCAAAGAAAATAGTAAAAAAGTTGTCTACATTATAGCGTAGAGTAAGATTGCAGTACTTAACAGTACAGCTTCTGCCAGCACTGGTGTCTCTGTTGTGGGTGTTACAGCCACAGTCATGGGGTACAGCCATGGCAGGAGACACCATAAGCACTGTCATGCTGAAGTTCAGCTCTTACTATGTGCTTGTTTTTCATGTACTGGTACGTTTTTGGTTGTTTTATTTATTTTTTTTTCTCTCAATGCTGTTGACTACTGAAGCCCATAGCTTGATAGCTGCTTTTCAACTGTTAATGCAACCGTATCCTCTCAGTGCAAAGCTGAGGCCCTGCAGGATAACATGGGTGATATGAGATACTCTCACCCAGTGAGGAAATTTTGACACAAGTTTTATCCAAACACCACTATCTCCATTTTTGCCTTGCTCGTTGGGCCTTCTGAAGGTAGCCTTGCTTCTTTGAACTCTGTGGCAGTTTCATAGCATTTTGGTAGATTTTTCCTGGGGTACTTTGGCAGGTTTTTGGGCTAGAAATGTGTGGGGATGTGGATATCTACCTAACAGCAGGAGATGCTAGATTAGCAGCAGAGCAAGCTGTGTAGCAGTTACTGAGGTGTGGACATGTGCAAACTTCTAATAGGGTAATCTCCACTTTCCTTTTGCTTTTTTATCCTAGACATCGACAAACATTCTGCCAGGTATTCTTTTTCTCGAAAATATTAATATAAAAAAGAACCCCTAAAACAAGCCCACAAATAGTGCTGGACTATTAAAATGTTACATGAAGCCTGTATCCAGAAGCAGTTGCACCCATTGTATGATATATGGCAATCCTGCAGCTGACTTTGAACAGACAGCTATTTGTCATCTCTACGATGTGCATAGCATTAGTTTGGTTGATTCAGTATAAGGTCAGAAGATACCATTCTGGTCATCCAGCCAGAGCTGCTTTATAAAGTCATTCTTTCAGTTTTCTGGATTATTTTCTGTTTGAACTGCAGCACATCTTTCTCAAAAATAGTAATAATTTAAAAAAAAAAAAAAAAAACAAAACCAAAAACAAACCAACTAAGACTGGTTTTTAATTTCCACATATGAACAGTCATCCACATCTCATGATAAATTACTTCAACAGCTGAGTTAAAAACCTGCACATTTTTCCTCAGCCAAGTATATTTAACTTCATCTTCTGTCACTGCTTTGTTTGCCAAACTAGAGAGAGGTCCAATACTGCCTTAATAGACAGTAATCAAGTTCTTTCCTAAACTCTGTTCACCATCAGTGCTGTTGTCCTAATTCAGACAAGACAGCAAATATGGAGTATGTAATTAGTTTTAGCTCAAAAAGCAATTATTGTAGTGGTCAAAGTAATTATTTTTCTGGACCTGATAATAGTGTGGTTATCTTTAATCACAAGCTTATTTTGGCTAAGTCAGATAATCAGAGTCTAAGTAGGTGGCAAATGTTGCTATAATGGAAGTTATAGTTGCTTCTGCATTGTCTCCTTAATGGAATATTTAAGGACATACATGAGCACTTTGAAATGTGTTTATTCTGATCCAGCCATCCAAATTTGATATACTTAAACCTTTTAGGAATATGTTTTCTGAACATGTGGATATAGACCTATACTTTACACTTGGAAACAGCTTTGCCTGCGGCATCAACAATCTTTGGAGCTCCAGAGTTATGGCTAAAGGAAGCTGTGCAAATACTGACCTTTATATCCTCCTACTGACTGTTCTGCTGAGATTTGTTTACTTCACCTGCAAGAAAAAGAAGGAGAATCTTGGCAGGGAGGGTAACAAGTGATGCTTCACTGCTTGACAACTTCAGAAAATACCTTCAGAAAGTCTAACTAACTTTTCCTCTTGATTTTTCCTAGTTTTCTTTTTCTCTAAGTATTTATTTCTTCATAGTCCTGTTTGATTCTAATTCTCAGTATGATAGGACTCCATGTCATCGAGAATTTTGATTAGAGATTCCCAAACATTTTGCTTACAGGAAGAACTCTAAAAAGCTTCAAAGAATAGTTAAATTTAGAAGAATGGTTAGATTTAGAAATTAGGTTTCAGAATAAGAGAATGAGAATAATAGGGCTTTCTTAAATATATATAAATCAAAATGACTGGATAAGACCGGGCAGAAGTAAAAGCTTTCCTATCACAACCTACTGCAACTGTGACTAAGATAAAATTAACATTCTGCAATCTGTTGCAGTCAGATTGCACTTTTTAAATGTAGTCCATGTAACATTTGTGGTGTGCTAAGGCTTTAGAAAAATACCTTAAGTGTGAGTTAAAAGTTTTTTTTTTACAGTCAAAAAAGAATCAGTTATTTCTAAAATGTACTTGTGTGCATCTGCACATAGTAAGGACGTTTTATGGTGTTGTGATGCAGTCAACAAGATACTATTAGCTAAAATTCTTTTTAGAAACCCAAATATGTAAAGAATGGGAAGCGTATTGTCTAGTAAGATAAGAAAAGCTTACAAATAGGCTACTGCTTATGTGGGTTTAGTTGCTGCTAAATTTTAGCTGTTACTGTGGCTTATTTGCTATGGTATTTACTCTTTGAAATCTATGGGTCAGTATTTTATAAAGTCAAACAGTCTAAGCCATCTGAAAAATATAAGTTTACAGCAAAAAGTAGATTCAGCTTTCTGAATTTCAGTATTGTGGTGTTTTTTGGGCCCTTTAATCAGATAGCATTGCTAAAATTAAATGAAGTTACTGTGCCATTTTCACAGAATGTGAATAAGTAGAGTCATAATTTTACAAAGAAACAGTCCTACCTATGGCATAAAATCAAAGATCATTTTAGTTATGGGTTTACTAGTTGTCTTTAAAGAACTAAGTAGTACAAGATTACGTTTATGTTGTTTATCTTTCATGTATATGAGCTACCCTGTATTCCTAATTGACTCCAAGTAATTAGCACTGCATATAATAAATATCAGTATATTGAAATACTTTTCAAGTATTTTTTAGCTCAGTAGCCTTGCTCATAATCAAAAATATGACTCACTCTCTATAGATTAGTGCTAACTCCTCACAGATTAAAGTCTGCTAAATTTTATGAGTTTCAACACTGCCTGAGTAATGCCAAAATGATGTCAGAAAGATGTAGAAAAGAAAAAGCAAAAATCAAATTTAGGTGGCTTCATGGAATTATTTCATTTATTTAATCACAATTTTTTTTCTATTTTAATCCTTGATTTTTTTTCTTATGCGTAAATTCTGCATAAGCAGTCCTTTCCAGAGCATTTACTTTCTGTTAGTCCTGGAAATAGAAAGAAAAATGTGGTAAATAACAAAATACAACCAGTATTGGTAGGAAAATTTTGAATCTGCTTTCAGAAGCAGTAATGTGGTGTATTGTGGCTGGTGGGCTCTGCTAATTTAACTACCATTAAGGTATCTGCAGTTATGTAATTGGAGATTGCTTTTGCAATCTCTGTGTTGTGCCAGGTCACTACCAAGAGCACATACGGCTTTGAGCTATGGTTCAGAAAGTGATAGAGGGGGCTTAAAAACTGCATAAAATAAAAATGGGGCTGGAAGGTTTGATTATGAATGGAACCAAATAAAAAAATGAAAACATGCTTACAGAATAGTAACCTGAAAATTCAAATTAGGACTCATTAAAGAAACACTAAATAAATGCATATGCATAACTTCTGTATTTAAATACCCATCGAAGTAATCCTAGAAATAATTTAATAAAATGCATGCTTTAGTGTAAAAAAAAGCACTTTGGTGAGAGAATATTGAAAGTTACCAGCCTATATTGCACAAAAAAATATGAGGAAAACATTGTGTATTATAACTTTTTTACCTCAGTGTCTTGTGAAAACTGCTGGAATACTGGATTTTTTAAAAAGTTGCCAGGCTATCTCCTCCCAAGTGAATTTTAGGAGGTTAATATTTCTCTTGAGTTTCATTACGGGAACTGAATTTGGTATTTGAAAAACAAAGTCAGAAAACCCAAAATATTTTAACCTTTTCTTTAAATGTTTGTCTATGGAGCAAATATTGATAATTTCAAAATAGTTATCAATTCATACAAGGAATTTGTATAAGTAGAACTCTGTGCTGGGCAGAGTAGAACTCAATGTGAGGTAGAAGGCTGACATTGTGTTTTTAATCATCCTCTCTTTGAATGTGTCTGATTCTAACATTCAGTGCATATATATATAAAAATTACATTGAGATTCATTATCTTTTCTTCATAATCCTGTGGAAAAAAGTCTCCTAAGCAGGGTGAGGAGCTAAAGATAGTAGGATGCTTCAGGATAAACACGTTTGGTTTGCTCTGAATCTCTGCAGTTACACATTTACTGGCTATACAAGAAAGGCTTTGATAGCAACTTGCCAGACAGACAGCGAGTGTCTGGTAAAACTCCTTTTTGACGGTATCTCTTTGTCTGAATTTCACACCGTGAGGTTTCAACAGGAGGATGTGTTCTCCACTGTGGCTGACACTATCTGTTAGGCACACAGGTCTTGTGACTGTAGTTCCATGGCTGCAGTTTTATTGAATTCTGCATTTTAAAAGCTGTTTCACCTTCTGGGTTATCTATTATAATCTCAAAATCAGCACTTAGTTTTTGATCGCAGAATTAATCCTCTTAAATTAGTCAAAGAATCCCTTAACTAGTTTGGGTCAGTGTATGTAACACAGGAGCTTTTTTCTCTCAGCCTTTTTTAATTTCCTCCTTTTCCTTTTCCTTCTTTTCCTTTCTCCTTTCCATTTTCTTTCTTTCTTTACGATGGCAGCAAATGTAAAAAGTACACAGAAAAATATTTATAAGTAAATGAGAATAGAGATATTTATCCAACCTCATTCCGTATTCCTCTCCATTTGTCTGGTTGTAGTTTTTTCATTTGCCTTTCTGGATTTTATTTTAATAGTATGCGTATTACCACTGTATAAATTTGTGAGGTTTATTTACATTCAATACTTTTACAAATTCTTTGCCATTGCAAAGACTTGCTTCTTGGGTTCAAATTGCATGGGACGCTCAGCTTGGTTCCAATTTCCCTGCTGTTAAAAGAGGAACTGGAGACACTCTGTTCCAACCTGAACAGAGTTCCTTCATGTTCTGTAAATGTCTGCTGATGGTGCTCTTTACCTCTTCAGGAAAGTTCAGAATGTGTGGGATGGAAGGAAGGATATGAGGAGAGGGCAGGGGAAGAGGAAGGAGGTAGTGGTGCCTGTTCTCTACCTCCTACCTCTGAAAAGCCTTAGGAGTGAGCATACCACCTTCTAGCCATAGGAGGAGATTGAAGCTGCGCTTTCTGGGATTTCTTTCAGGTCTTTGTTTCAGCACTGCCAGTTCCCCTGCACATTCCAGAGTGCTTGGGACAGATGTAGGTGACTATAGTTAATGGGGTCATGGAAAGGATGGACAGAAATGCAAGTCCCATATAAGGAATGGATGGAGAAATGACACTCTGGATAGGAAATGAGTTGACAGAATGCAGAAATTCCAGTTTCTTCTGCTAGTTCACTGAAAATCCTGCTGACCTTTTCAAATCATCTTCTCCAGACAACATTTAAAAACCACTTTGTTTTCCAGCTCCATTTACTCCAAATCCTCTTTCAGTCTCACTGCTCCTTTCTCACTGCTTACTCGGTTTCCCAATATTTCCCTTTTACTCTGTCCTTTTCTCTGGATTGACACTCTCCTCTCCTGTACTCCTCTGTATTTGAGTGCTCTTCCAAGGCCTATACAACCTTGATTTTTGCTTATACTGCTAAAAAAGGCTCAAACTCTCTCTGGGTGTAGAATTTATATCTGTTCACTTTCTGTGGTTGTCACTTGTCATATATTTAAAATAGCATATTGTGTTCATTTTTGGCAGATAAAAATTGGTCATCCTTTAAAAAAATTGAATAACTCTTTATTCTTAAAAAATAACTTGTATTTGGATTTTGTCCTTGATAACTTTGAATGACAATAAGAAGACTGTCAACTCTTGTCAATCACTTCATTATATACTTGACATCCTCCAGTTAGAACACAAGAGAAGGGCATGACTGAGGAGTAGCAAGCCTAATTCTAGATAAATAAAAGTCACCCACAGGAGAGAATGAAAATGCCAGCTGGACATTGCTGTATTTTTCTTTCCATCAGCCTTCATTTATCAGCTTCTGCTTGACAATCTAGGCCAGATAAGTAAAATTTTAATGCTTTACTGATTCTTTTACCTTTTCCATTTGCTAATATGCTTTTAAATGAATATATATATGGTTTATATATATAAATTTATAGTTCAACCATAGGAGCAAATTAGGAATATGTACATCAGAGATTTGTCTTGCTGCATTTTGGCATCAATGCCTGATTTGGCAGTAGGCTGAATTGTGAAAACTTCTGATGATGTAATTTTAAACTTCATTTAGCTACTCCTATTTTTAATGCACTATTAAGACCTGCTGTAAATGTCAGTCAACTCATAGAACCTATAGCTTGATATTCTGTGCTTCAAAAGAAATCTATTCCAAGCGCCGAAATATGAAGCAATATTAGCTGCAGATTGTGAAAATGTGGCAAAACTTTCCTTTCCCAATGAAGTAGTCCTTGTAAATTATTTAATCTGTAACAGACTTTGCAGCCTTAAGGATGGATTGCAAACATTGTGTCCCAGTGTCTCAGGAGAAGAAAATTTTTTGAAAGGTGATCAAGCATCTGATGTGTGGTAGTATTTTCCTAGGAAATAATGGATAACAAATCAACGTGGTTCTGTTGTTGAAAGCATAAGCTTTTTAGAAGTGTAGGTGAGTTGCTTATAAGTTAATGGGTTTGTACCTCAGCTTTGTGTTTTAGCTTCCTCCTTGTACTGTTGATAACAGCTCAGGTACTGTTCAGAGTCCAGGAGAAAAGTCTGGTTAATGTAAACAAGCAAAATAATATAGGAGTAAATTTACAGACATAGGGCAGTTTACCAAGGCTCTAGTGAAGCCAATACCAAAACTCTATAGCTTGCTTCAGTGTAGTTATGTTTTCTGAGATAGGAAATTTCTTCTCCTGTTCACAAAATACAGTTTTCTAACATTCTCACCAGCTTTTTCATATGCTCTTTTCTTAACAGAAAACCTTCTTTCTCTTCGAAACACAGTTCTTGTAACGTCTTGGACATTCTTCTTCTTGGCAATAGCATATTATTTATGAAACAGTAACTCTTCTTTTGTAAGATTATATATTTTGCTGTACTGATTACATGCAATTTTAAATACTGGAATCTGAAGAAGAGCCAACACAAATGATCGCTTATAGCTGCACAAGGTTCTATTAGTTTTGTCTTCATTTGCTTTGAATTGATTGCTATGTAATAAATATTAGAGACAGGGAGGTTATATCATCTCAGCTTTTTAGACATTGGAAACTATATGAATTCTTTATACCCGGTGGAGATTTGAATGTTTGATATTATTTTGGCTGATATTACAGTAAAAATTGGTTTATTTTAATTGCTGTTTGAAGTAAAAATAAAAATGTGTACCTAAAGTGATTCTTTCTTAATTCTTTCTCACACTAAAGTTAGTGATAATGTGGAAATCATTCAGTTCTTTTGCAGATATTGTGCTAAACTTCAAACAAAATGTAGCTTTGATACTGAGTATAGTGTAAAGCTTAACTCTTGTGAGACGTTCTTGTAAGGAAAATCAATGTGTTGCACAAAAACATTGCAGTTCAGTATGTTTGGCGGGACAGGTGGGAATTCTGTCTAAACTATTGTGTGTAGGTGCTGCTTAACCACAGCTAAAAGATCCTGGGGTTATCAACACTGTTTTCATCGTAAATGCAAAACACAGCACCATCTGGGTTGCTATGAGGAAAATTAAGTTCATCTCAGCCATACCCAATACATCCATGGAAACCCGTGTTGTGGCTGCTGGGCACTACTGAATAGCATTTATTTACTAGCTCTTTTCATCCCTTACTTTATAATTAGGATTTTCTTCTTTCAGACTGAAATTAATGGTTGAGATTCTCGAAAGATCAGCTTCCAATAACATACTTGTTTATGGAAATTAAAAACAAAAAAAGTGCCACCACTCAGAGTGTGGATATAACTTATCTGTTCTCATTTTTAAAACAGACAGTTGAAAATGAGCAAACTGCCGTTTTTTCCAAACTGTAAGAATGTAAATTCTATTTAGTAAAATCTACCGCTGCTTCTGCTGTTGAAGCAATGTACTGCAGCAGTCTTTGCCATTTCTTCCAGTGAAATGTCACTGTAAGTGTTCAAAGACAAATGGGAGAAATATATCCTTGTGGATATTCTTTTTAAATTATATATTAAAGACTAATACCATTGGATGGGTGTATCTAAAACCATATTGCAATCAACAAACCACTGTTAGAACAGTAATAGATTTCAGGTTTTATTTCTTTTCTAATTTTCTTTTGTAGCCAGAAACTCTGATGAAAATGATTCCTTATTTACTAAACTTGAAGAGAGAATGAAAATTTGCATATAAGCCCTGACCTAAGAGAGAGAATAATAAGCAACCAAGAATAAGTTGGTAAAATAAATGTCAATGCTTCCCTCACAAGTATAATGATTTTTAAATCAGTTTATTGAATAAAACTGCCATTATTTGTGCAATGAGAGAGAAGAAATTCTGATTTCTCTTTCCTGTTTTCAAGAAGAAATAAATAATTTTCATGAACTCAATATTTTTATAATTATCACCAAATTTCATTTGCCAGTCAAGATCCTTATGGTGTACTCCGTATCTGCTACTGCGTCAATCTAAGTAACTTTTCTTCCTCTGAAGCTGCTGTCCTTTACCATCTAAAAAACACACAATATTGAGAGAGAGCTAGTAAAAATATTAGGACTTCCCTTATTTTCTTACAAGAGTTCTCATTATGTTTTTCTTCCAAATTTCCTTTTTATGTGTCAGTTCTCCTGGGTTTGTTATTATCTCATTTGTATTATGCACTGGAAATTAGAGAGGACCTGCAGTCTTGGTGGAAAAGGAGCAAATGTTTCATCCTGTGTCCTGTCCAGTCTCAAAATAAAATATTCTGAATCATATCCAATCTCAGAGAATTCTTCCTGAGCCTTTTTGCAGTCCAACTGGATGATGAACTGAGCTTTATCGGTATATGACCACCATAGCCAAATTCTTTTCATATGCCATATCTGCAGGTCATGTCTTTACAGCTAATAATTTCATCTATCTTCAGTACCTCCAGGAAATTTCCTTTTCAGGACAGACAGCTGCAATGGATAGATAGTGATTTCTCTGTGTGGGGAAAAAATTACTATATTTCCTCTCCTCTAGAAGTACAGAAGAAGCTCACAAATTTCTGATAGCCAGCAGGAAAACACGCTTTGGAAAAAAAATCCTTTCACTCTGCGGAGTGGTAGGGTTTGCTGTTTCAGGCACTTTGCATGGCTTAAATTTTGGAATCTTCTTAGTTCCGTTTCTTTGTGGGGGATTTCCTTTTTCGCCTTTTTTTTTTTTTTTCTTTCCTTCCCTTTTCTAGTACCAGGAATAAGAGATATTGCAGAGAACAGAATGATGAAAAACACACCAAGTCTTAGAAGACGTGGTGTCTGCATTTTTTACAAACTGCTCAAAGGCTGCACTCATAGGTTTACAGAGTAGTTAAGAACTCTAAAACTGAAAAGTTTAAAGTTTAGAAGGAAGAGGATAGTTCTTTTCATTCCTTACTGTTCTTTCCTGTATGAGAATTGTTTTTCCTCCTAAGTATTTAAAAAATTGTTCGCATTGGTCAAGAGCTGTAGTTGTATCAATTTTTCAAACTCTCATTAAAATTGAATGTCTTTTGTTTCTATGTTTGGCTTTTAAAAGGTGATTGGATCTCACATCAAATTTTTTTCTCACACATTTATAGGATCAGTCATTTAATGTAATGGGAGAAAGAATGGCTATTTTATTTACTCATTAAAATGGCATTTTTAGAGGCAGGTGCATAAAATTGTTTGTCCACCAGTTACAGAGTATTTTTAGTGGTAGAGAATCATTACACTAAGCTTCTATGTAGGCCACTACTGGAGAGGTCTTTAATTACTTGGGAGGGAGGTTGCAGTTTTTTTCATAAACCCGTAAGACAGGAAAGTGAATTTAAATTCTGTGATTTAGATGTTCACAGAGCATTTTATTTCTATATAGAGATAAGCAAAATATTCAGAAAGTTATCAAGGCATTTCATTTGTTATGTGAAAAAGAACAGAGCTAAGAACTTGTCTTTCTTTGAATTTTATCAAAATTGATTAAAGTCTTTATTCAGGAAGTTTAAATAATGGCAAGTTAAATGGAAGTTAAAAATGGCAACTGCATTTGTCCCCTGGTGGGTTCCACCTCAATATGGCCACAGAACTGTTAATAACATATCTTGGATGTATTCTAATAACATTGTATAAATATCTAAAGTGACTACTGAGAATGCCATTGACTGTACTATCTGACCTACCATCAAGATCTGATGCTTACTGTGGTGTAGCTGAACTTTGATGTATTTTAATTAAATCTCCTCTGACCGTTCTTCTTTGTGGCGGTTTAGCTTGTTAGTCTGCTCCATGAATGGGAATGTGCAAAGCTCAGTCAAAGGAAAAAATGAGGTCACTTCTTTAGGTCTGGAATTCTTGAAAATGGGAATATATTCATGTTTTCCATCTCCTGCCCTTTTCTTGCATGTGAGGGGGAAAATGGGGCACTGGGAACCTCACCATTTATTTATAGCTTTTTCCTTAATGTGTTGGAATAGTAACCTGAAAGATAGGTGTGACTTTTTCAATGAACCTTGCTGGAATTTCACATTTATGGCTGTTGAGAAAGAAAGAAGGGTAGTTGTTGCAGGTGACTCCCTTCTGAGGGGAATTGAGGGCCCAATATCCAAACTGGATGCATCACACAGGGAAGTCTGCTGCCTCCCGGGAGCCCAGATATGAAATATTACTAGGAGACTCCCTAGTCTGATTTGGCCCTCTGATTATTACCTACTGTTGGTTTTCCAAGTCAGCAGTGATGAGAGATCCTAGGGCAATTTAAAAGGACTTCAGGGAACTGGGATAAGTGGTTGAAGGGACAGGAGGTACAGATGGTTTTCCTCAGTCCTTTTGGTAGCAGGGACGAATGCTGAAAGGACCAGGAGAACCCACCTGATCCAACACATGGCTTAAAGACTGGTGTCTTCAACAGATAGCCCTGAAGTGCATCCACACCAATACATGGGGTATGGGTAACAAATAGGAGGAGCTGGAAGCCAATGTGCAGCAGGAAAGCAGTGACATAGTCACCATCATGAAAGTGTGGTGGGATTACTCAGATGACTGGAGTGCTACAATGGATGGCTACAAGATCTTGAGAAGGGATAGATGAGGAAGGAGAGGCAGTGGGGTGGCTCTGTATTGTATTGGGAGTGTCTTGATTGTATAAAGGTCAAGGGTAGTGATGATAAGGTTGAGTGCTATGGGTAAGTGGTGGTTGGAGGCTGTCTTGGGCACAGGGGTTATGAAATGGTAGAATTATCAATTCTGGTTGGGTAAGGAAGGGAGTCAACAAAACTCTTACCTTGGACTTCCAGAGGGTAGACTTTGGCCTGCTCAGAACAGTGGTTCAGAGAATCCCCTGGGAAACAGCTCTTACTGACAAAGGGGTCCAGGAACATACCTTAAACAGGAATTAAAGGCACAAAAGCAGGCTGTCCCTATGTGCCAGAAGAATAACCAGGGGGGAGGATGACCAGCCTGATTGAACAGGTCATTGTAGTTCAGATTCCATTTTTACATCGTTTTCCACCAGGAAGAGCTTCTCCTACAGTCCCTGCAGAATATGTCTAACGGAATCTAATGTAATCCTATTGGGAAATTGATCCCAAAAGTTTTACCAGAAGGTGAATCAGTACTTGTGATTCTTAATATAGACCAATATAGAGTCAGAAATACTGCAGATACATTTATAGATAGTTGACTGGGCCTCCTAATATATGTGCAGCATATGTCAAGCAGCCTGTCTGTGTCTGCTAGGATAGTCACCACCTCTTGAAATAACATATGCCAAGCCATCAAACTTTATCTTCCATTGGCATACACACCAGAGGTTTAGTCAATATATTGGTTTCAGCTAGGGAATATGAATGTTCTAAGTTCTGAGCTGTATCAACAGACTTTCATAGTCCAGATGGGGCTGTAGACAAGTCCTTGCCACTTTTTCAGCCTGTGACTTTGTTCAGCAGGTTGAATTGACATGTTGTTGGAAATGCAGAAGCCAATGTGGCTTATTCAGCAGCAGGCATTCATCAGTTCGGATGCACCACTTTAACACCACTGAAAATTCATATATGGTGCTTCACGGAGAAAAAGGTAGCCTCCGATTCTTGTTTGTACATGTTTGAGAAACAGCAGTTTCCAATGACGATGTATTTTAAATTGCCGTATGTGTGAAAAGTTTAATTAGCATATTCGTCACCCAGCCCAGAAGTAGCATTACGATTGCTTTCCTAGGCAGTTCATAAACTGTACAATTCCACTAGAGTCGGCTCTCTCTCCCAGAGATAGTTCTGCATCTTCCCACAGCAGGCAAAGTGAGTGTGGCCGAGGACTTGAATCAGGACTTTTAAAAATATATAACTTTGGTATTCTCTGTAAACTGATGGACCTGAGTGTTGACAATTCCTATTAGCTTCAGTAGTAGCCTGACTGCATGATTACATCACATGATTACGTCAGGCCCTGCTCGTGGATCTGCACAGCCTAGACAACAGCTGCAGTCTCTGTTGTGAGTGAACCATTGGAGGCCGCAATGTGTTCATTACCATTTCTTCTCTGTGGGAACTGAATGATGGAGCAGAATCCTGAAACTACTTTCTTGGCTGTTGACCCATATTAATAGGGTGTCACTTAGCAAATGGGTTTGAAGCTGCTGGAAACTTCCTCATTGGGAAGAATTCATCAAGGGGCTGTCCCATCAGTCAGAGAACTAAGAGCTTCCTTCAAGTTACTACAGCAATTTTATGTCAGATGTGCACTTATTTAAAACAATTAAGTGATGGTTTTAATTGATGTTAGGATTAATAAAAAAGTAATTGTTGGTCTAACAAATAAGATATCTGTAAATTTCAGCAGTGCCAAATGAATGCCAAGATACTGAGAACCTCTTTTTCCCCTGGACTCTTATCTCTAGTCTTATTTCCAAATGTATCTCAAATGAAGCATCAGGCTATATTGGATAGACTTGCACACTGCATTTTGGTTTAAGTCAAGGCCATTGAATTTGAAAGATCAGACTATACAAGATGAGTTCATGTAGTTCCAGAAAATTTTAAAGCAGAAGGAATTGGTGATTTAACAACTCAAGATATTGCATTTCACTTACCTGCCTATCGAAATTTATACCTTTATTCTGTTCATAAAGAAAAAATACCTTTTGAGTGCATAAAGAATACCTCTTTAAATGTTTATATAAAATGCAGAAATGGGATATCTCAGTTTTAATGTGTTGTGTATACTAGTATCAGCATAAAGTAATCACAATTAAAATAATGACAATAATGATGACAAAGATCAGTGTTTTCTACTTTTTTTGCAGAATGGGCAGTCATATGGTACCATCAGTTATTCATTTTGCCTTGTTTTTTTCTCTTAATTTTAAAAGGGAATTAATCTTATTTTTATGTGTACATATGATAAATTGTGATTCATATTTCAATACAGAAGGTAGAGTACAAGTAAATACTGAACAGTCAAATTTTTTTACAACTACAGGACTTGAGTGGTAACCACTGTTGTGAATAGCCCTTTTGATTAGTCTGGAGTGCTTTTCCTAGCGGAGTTCTTCTGGGTTTGATTTTTCAATTGCTTGTGGTTAATGGCTATTATTACAAACACAGCCCGTTCAAATACATGGTAAAGCTTCAGAGACCCTCCTGAAAGAGCCTCTGTGTTTCCTTGTCTAGAAAATGTGAATGGGAAGTTGGTGACGATGTCCTGGAAGGGATTGATAATTGCTGAGGTTCACTCCATCCTTCCAACAGCTGCTGGGCCGATGGATCCCTGTGGGCTGGGGCCATGGCAGGGCTCCCCTCGAGGAGCCTTCAGGGCAGGGGCTGGCAGCCAAGACATATCCCACTGCCCAGCCAGGGATACCCATGGGGTCACTGGAGCTGCCTGCCGCGGCATCCTTGGGTCAGGGGCTGATGGCACTGGTGGGTGATATGGGGCTATGGGCGGGTGGAGGGAACCCTGGATAGGAGCTGGGCAGAAGCAGGCAGGGATGGAGGTGCTATCAAGACCTGGGACTGTGCTAAGTGTCCTCCTAGAGTGCACCTTCCACACTACCTACAGCCTGAAAGAAACCAGTTTGTGTGCTCCTAAACCAGTCTGTGGGGGAAACCAAAGTCCAGTGAGTGGGGAACATTGAGAGATGCACTTCAAAGGCACATCCATGCAGCAGGTTAAACCAGCAGTGGAGGCACACCCATGGTGTCCTTGATATTCTTGAATTTTGCAGGGTGTTGTAACATGCTTTTCCTGCTACAGATTTTGTTATAAGACTTGATGCTCTTATAAAATAAGTATGTGAGATGTGTAGAATAACAAAACAGAAAATATTGACCAAATCCTGCAGATAGTTTAGTTTAAGAAAACCCCCAAACAACCAACTAAACAAAAACCAAATAAAACAACTAACTAAATAAATATTAAAATGCCTATCTTTAATCAAAATAGCCAGAAAATTACCTTTTCATTAACACTCCTTGATTATTATTTTTTCTTTATATGCTGAGAAAGGAAATAGAAAGATAGCCTAGTATTGAAACAGAAACAAAATACTCTAATAAGGGTTTGATCAACAGGTTAATAAACTCCCACGCTGCCCCCACTATCCCAGTTTTGCTTTGCATTGCTTTTCAGTGTTCATTCTATATGAATTCATACACTTATATCTCACTAATATTGAAATGCATAATAAAACACAAATTCAAACATATTTCAAATATCATTGCAAGAAATCAGACAAGGTTTAATTCAGTTAGTTTGCTGTTGATAAACAGTATTTGAAAAGAAAAATGGAAGATAATATTGAATTTATCAACTCTGTTTTTACTGATGGTCCATAAAGTTTTGCAAGTAAAATTTCAGGCAACGATATAGACATACTTTATATGGTGAGCTGAAACATAGGAACAAAATGACCCCTTTTTGAGACTTAAACTGACATAGATTTCAACAAGTTTATTGCAGTAAAAAGAACAGCAGATTTCCTTCAATAAAATGATATGTTGGCTCAGACAGTGACATACCTGACACACAATCTTGTCTGCTGTCACATTAATGATAACTGAGATTGTGGACTGAAAATAAAGTTGGAGACTCAGTGGATAGTCAGCAATACTGTTTAGGACAACGTAGTAAAGCTATGAAGTAGGTGGGTGAAGAGTGGATAGAGGAAATAAAAAAATCCCAACTGATTAATTTTGATAACTCAGGTATTTTTTTGGCTTATATTACCATAAAAATGAAATAATGAATTTTGGAACCCCAGGTATATTTTATCTTTTCTTTTACCATTTTCAGTGGATTTGGGGTTTGATTGCTTGGCTGGTTGCTTTTTCTGTGGGATTTTTTTCGCTTTTAATTATCTACATGTAACATTTTACTCATTATTCTTTTGGTCAGTGCCTGATGAAGTGAAGCCACTGTATGTTGGGAAGGGTTGGCTGGAGTTTCCTTATGTTAGCACATTTCCAGATTAAAAAACACAATTGCTAGAGAATATGCTCTTGTTAATTCAGTAGGGTGTCATTGCTAATGGTAAGTGCCTCCCTGTACCTTTAGAAACTGTCACTGCTACTGTGCTTTTCTTTTTAATTAATTACTGTGTTTTACTACATAAGTACTAGTTTACTACTCACAATAGTAATTTTCTTTTAACTTTTTTAATCTTTGTATATTGAGTGTTGTCACGGCTCATTATATGGTTTTAATGACATGTACTGTATGAACAAAATGTTAACCAATGCACTTTTTATCTGCGGCTAATGTAAAACAGACAAAAGGACAGAGCTGCTTAAATGAGATTTCTCATGCCTGTCTCTTACTATGCATTTGTGTTAGCTGTTTAATAATTTTATTGAAACCTTCAGGATGAATTGACTTGTCACTGTTCATTTTGCTAGCACTGCCCTTTTCCATCCTTCTTTGCTTTTGTTTTCTCTTGTATTTCTATTTGTCCTTAGCTTCTACTCTCTATACCTTTACCCACACACCACTTCAGAGCAGAAACTAGTCCACTAGTGTTTTACAGTGTCCCATGGAGCTTTAGGACCATTCAGTCTTATTGCTTATGCTATGGTTAATCTAGGCTGCTTGTGTTTTTATTTTTCAGGAAACTGAAGCAGCAGTGCAGGCTAAACAGCCGAATGTGGAAGAGGTTTTGTCTAAAGGGTGTCATTTGTATAAGGAAAAACCAGCCACTCATCCAGTAAAGGTAACGAAGCAACCTTTAGCAATATCCATTACTGTGTAATGGGTTTCCTTCCCCTGTTGTACACTTGTCCTTGATGTGCTCTGTTTAAAATCAATGAAAGAACCTGGCAAATGGCATGTGTGTTCTCCTCTGTGATAGCATAGTCAAGGAAAATATAATGTTCCCAGATAGATTTTTTTTTTCCATATTGTGATGGGAATAGTGTTTTTGACATTAAGGTTTATTCATTCAAGTGTAATTCATACTAAAAGCAAATATAATTTTTGGTGCCTAATTAATGGCAACATATAATACATTTTTACACACCTTTATTTTGAATTTTGCTTTCGGAAAATTTGTCAAATTAAAAAAAAAAGAATGAGCACATTTTCTAGAAGAGGTGAGAGTCAAGACATAAAGAGGGTCCATTCCTTCTTTTTTTTTTTTTTTTGTTCCATTTTGAAGGAAAGAACACATGACAACATAGAACTTTCCCACTCCATTTCTCTGCCAAAATTTGTCTAGAATGGCTGACTTGATTCTGTTGTGGAGCAGAGAACACATTGTTACGAACGCTGTGCCTCCCAACACTTCTCTTTTAGAAAAACATACTGTAGAATCCTTTTCCTCAGCATAGAAAATTAGTTATAAAGGGATATTTTACTCTCTGTTTCCTAAAAGCCGTGTGGACCTTCATTGAGACTAGAGTGTCAGTTTCTATCCTGTGGAATCTTGAAGCAGAAAGTCATCAGCAAACATCCTCCCATGTCTGGTTCAGCTACTTTTGGAGTGGGAGACCAGGCTAGTAAGGTCACTACCATACCAATCAGACCTTGGTGTGGTTTCTAGTTTTATAATTTCTAATAAAGTATCTGTGAACATGATAATTAAGACTCCCAGAAATTGTAATAGTGGCTTATTGATTACACAATGTATCTATTGCAATTGCTTCCACATTTTAATAAGCAAAGCACTTGAAACAACACAAAACTAGAGGGTTTGGCTTTGTATGTTTCTTTGTATGTTTTTTTAATTTCAGAATGAATGCTGCCATTTTCAAGGAGAAGAAATAATACTTCTTTACATACCACTGACAGACGTATAAATGATATGAAACAATTCTGCTTAGCCCAAAATTCTGACATAGAAGTGTACTCTGTGCCTATATATTCTACGTGTTCACAAAGACACTGAAACCTGCCAATTTTTACCAGATATACTGGGGGAAAAAAAGACTCTTTAAAGATTATAATGTTTTGTGAGTTGTAGTTTTGACAATGGCATTACAAAATGTGTCTGTGAGGAAATTAGTAACTACTAGTGGACTAGTGCACATTTACTTTCTAGCATTTAATTTCTTTGATTGCGTTTTACTTTTGTCATTGCACTCTGTATTTCAGTTAATTGAGCAGCCTGTGAAGTTAATTTCTGGTTCAATGTCTGTCTTGTACAATAAGTCATAAATCAGTGGGTATATGCTGTCAGGACTGTTGAATTGCTTTCTTGATGACCTAGGTAGGTTTCCTTAAGTTTCCACCCTTTAATACTGTGTTGGTCTTCTGTCATCATTCTTCATGAATTACTTTCAGCAGTCTGCTATTTACATGTTTCAATATACACCTTTTGTCAAATATCAAAATAGTTTTCTATACAAAAGATGTTTTGTGGAACCAGAAATATTTTTTACTCAGGTTAAGGTATTTTTTAAAAGCTGTCAGCAAGGTTGCAAAGTTAAAACCTCAAAATTTAAAAAAGTTCATGAAATAAAGCTTCTCTGGTGCCCTTGGCTGAGGCTGAATCCTGCCTAATTCAGTGCAGGATATGGACTGCACTCACAGTGCGAGCAGCAATTCAATGCTTAGACTCAAAGTCCTTGTTTAGTATGTGACAGGAAAAAAAAAGATAAAATTATATGGTCTCTATAAAAGCATTAATTACTTGTGTAGCATTGCTTAACAACTTTGTAGATCATTTAGTTCTCCAAGGCAGATTTCTCTCCGCTGCTTTTTTCATCCCTTATTTCCTTAATTCCCCACAAATCTTTGCATTCTTTTCAATAAATTAAGTAAAGGTCCTATTGACTCATTCTCACCGCAAGCCTTTCCTGTGCTTTAAAGCAGTATGTGCCAGAAAATTAAAGATATCAGTGCTATAATGTGCATTTTATTTGAAATAATATTCATAGTTAATGTTATTCTGGCATTTCCTAATGTCTAGCTGCTTATCTTTGCAACCTTTATGATATATTCTCATTATAGTATTCTGAATGTAAATTAAATCCCGTGGATTTATATTGACACATACTTAATCTTATCTCATAGTTATGTCAGTGAAATAAGTGTATTTTCACACCTTCACTGAGCATACTAAAATAGAATTTTGCAATGCAAGTCTGGAAACACATTTTTGTTGGCAAATGAAATCCTAGTATATGCTGATTCAAGAGTCAAGAATGGGATGAGATGTGTGATCCTTTAAGCACTAGCACTTTAATAATCAGACCTATTCACTTCTATAAAATGGATTTCATGCTTTTGAAATGCATTTCTGTAAAGCTTTTGAAGGTGGGGGAGAGAGAGGTTACTGCTGGTGTCAGTGGCAATAGTAAGGATGTAAGCCCCCATCTCATGATTAACAGCCCTTAATCAGAACAGTTTATTCAGGAAAGGATTTCTGTGGCAGTGGAGCTGTGGTTCCTTTGCCACAGCACTCTTGTCTTTTCCTCTGACGGATGAGAAGTCAGTCGTGAGGAATTCATTGTCCTCAGTCTTGCATTTAAAAGGCATAATGTTTAAAAGACATCATTTCTCCCTCCAATATTCATTTCTATATTTGGTGCTGGCAGTGAGATCAGTTCATGTATGAATGTTAACCTCACTTAAATTGCACCCGTGCTGACATTTAAGGAAAATCTATAACATTTATGCTTAATGCAACGTATTTTGAATTCATGCTTGTCACCAAAACTCCAGAGTTGCAATTACAGCAAAATTGTTGTATTCAAAGAAATTTAACATTTTAATGCATGCATGTTAATTTATGCCAGATGCAATATCAAACCATAATTTGTATAGGAGAGTTTAAAACTGGCTACTCTCTTATTAATGGTGTAGATGTTACCTCAGACAACCCTCTCTAATGTGGTGCGCATGTTTTATATTTTGTCATTACTGGAAAGAAAGCTCTGGCTCATATATGTATGAATGATAAAGCAGATACTCCTAATGAAGACCAGTATTATAAATATGACATCCACATGTCCTTCCTGAGTTTCTGTGAATGTATTGTAAAATGAAAGCAGACTTTGATAGCGTAATCTTTTCAGCTTTTGCTTTTAAAACACTGCAACTATTAAATTAATAGAGAATGGAACAGTGCTTTGCATTTTAGCTCTGAAAGTAGGTTCTTGGGCTAAAGCAACAGGAAAAAAAACCAAAAAGGAACTTTAAAATCTACCATAAAAGTGTGTATTTCTCTGTACCTGTAATCCACACAAATATAAAACATATCTATGATTTTGAATTGTCATACAAGTTATATTTATCCCATATACCCAATTGTTTGTTTTACCTAGTCCTTGTGGTCTACTATCAAGGAGAATCTCTGATATTCATGACTTTTTATTTAGTTTTAGTACAGTTCTTAAACTGCTTTTAAAGACAAAGCTGGTTTAGTCCCTAATGCAGAACTGTAGCCTTTCTCTCCTTCACTGTCAAAAAGCATTTGCACAAAAATCTGTCCAGAGTTTACACCAGACAATATTCTGGCCTCCATTTCTGATATATAAGAACTTTGCAGGTTTAGAGAACTTATGGCAAAGCTTACGGCAAATTCTAGAAACACTCCTGTGATGTATCAGAATATAGAATTGTGTTATCTCAAAATCTGTATATGTGTGTGTGTACACACTTCAATTTAATGAAATTAAATTTCATAGGGCTCTCTATCCCTCTCCTACTGACCCCTGTCATCTTAGACATCATTAAGCATAATTAACATGCTTTTCTTAATAGGCATCCTGTTTCCATCATGGCTGCATTATGATTTAGACTATAATATATATCCAGTTATAGATTGGAACCATAGAATGCTAAAAGCATTCCTGAGTGGCACTGGTACTCTCTGCTGCTTTTTGTAGCAGACAGTCAGGGAGAAGCTTGAAAAGTAAATGCAGTCTTCATTTTAAGAGTTTAGAGATGTCAGCATGGAATTAGCAATGCTTCATCCGTCTTTACAGTCCTTAAAGCAAGGGGAAAAGTGAAATAGAAAGAGCATTTTCAAGTCTAAATTCCTCTCAGGGTTATCTGAGGACTGATGTTATTCACAGTCTAGACTTTCATGCAGGCTTTTTTTCAAAGTAGCAGTGTAGCCATCACTGGTCAGGGCTGTGCCCACACACTGAAGTTTATGACTCCCAGAAGACTCCTAAAACTTGTAAAACTTTCTTTTTTT